>JAOWBC010000959.1:8176074-8188146 GCA_028566105.1 Hypoplectrus providencianus | reverse complement strand
GTGGGAGTGTAAGTGTTATTTGTGACATGTTCATGGGTGCTATAGAATATTTAATGAGTCACACACTCTGCCCTGCTACCAATTATTTTAAACCCACACATGCACCTCATATGTGTAAATCCACACTTTAAAATAATCCCCAACACATGCACTATTCAGGGTAAGTTTGGTGTAAAACCACAGTGGCCACCTGCTTTATAAATATATGTTGCACCTCAATGCATGTGATGATGCATGAATAAATCTTTGTTATGTATCATTATTTATGTTTATCATATGGGTGATTCCATGTCTATTTGACCATATAGATGCAATACATTTGCTTTTTTCTCAAGAAAAAATGTGGCAAATTCAAAAGACGAACATTAGTGTATGATATGTTTCTCTGTTGCTTGTGTCTCCTGAAATACATCCACTAATTCCTCTTTTCCTCTTTGAATTTACTGTCAGTCTCGTAAATGATTCCTTCCTTCAAACACTCTTCATGTTCGCTAACATTTGTAACTCGGTCGGTTAAAAAAGGGAATTTGGTGTTGTAAGGGTTGGCACTGCCAACATCAAAACACATTGAACATTTAAAATGTGAAACAAGAAATGCAATACATGGACTGTAATATTGAGTATTTTCTTCCTGAGCCCTGCCTGTCCATTTAAACCTATTTCTATCAGATCGATCTACTGGGCAACCCACCAAGCGTGCTGGCATAGCATGTGGCATTTCCTCTCCACCAGGGACGGTTATCTCTCTGGTTGACCTTAAATTTATTTTGCATAATGCACCTTTTCTACTCAGTAAAATGCCGTTGTCTCTGATCGTGTGCCATTACCTCAAAGTCATCAACGTTATCTTATTATTTTTTTTTTATTTCATTGGCCTCTGTAGGTATTAACATGTAATTTCAAGTTTTACCGTGCATGACATAAAGCTGTCAGATGTACTCAATGAAATTAATTACTCAATCAAAACCTAATGATAAAAGCTCATTAATTTCTGAAAAGCAAAATTCAGGCTGATTAATTGAGATAGAGGACTTTAAATAGCATCTTTTAAAGCGGGGCATAGGAGACGATCTTTTTTTATTTCTTCAATCCTTGTCGTCTTTCTGCGGAATAATTTTTTCCAAATCCAACCTTGGAGGATTCTCCAAACATCCACGTCATGCTGCATTTTAAGCCTGAACCCATAATTAAAAAATATATAGAGAGCTGAGACCTCCATGCACCAATTAAGCGTCTTTGTTCTTTTAATTGTAATAAATTCCTTTTACATGACACTCTCTCTATATCCCCCCACTCTCATTCATTTACTGGTTTACTTTAACCACCAGCACCGAGCAGATGGGGCGACACTGACAGCAACACACTGCTCGGGCAGCTGTGCGAGTGTGTAGACAAGAGGTAATGAATAATCAGCCACCAGCCTCCAACTGCTTCATATTAATAGCTAGGTGTTCTAATTACATTTTCACAACTTGTTGGGTCTATATAACTGAATGTGAGTCTGTTGGATAACAAAAGAGTCACAGTTTTCGTGCCATTAGATTTCCAGTGCTGGAGCACTTTCAATAAGAAGTTCTTTTCATTCAACTTGATTTATTGACTTTAATATTAAAACAAATAAATATTAGGAAAAACAGCACCCGATGGAGTAAACTGGATGTCATGCTGTACTTTTGTTTTCAGCCGAGGCACAAAAATGTAAAATTAAAAATTGGATGTAACATCCAACTTAGTCCAGGAAGACTGTGAAGCAGAGCTCTCCAAGGTCACGGCAGAGCATTCATTGTTACTACTTTTGACTCGATTGTACTTGACTCCACTTGGCACCGTGTCCAAGGCGCACAACAATTGCAGTTTTGAAAAACAACCTTGATGTATTATGTCTCTGGAGGGTTGTATTGCTTTCTCCCGCTTGTACCGTAGCTCTGCTCTGCAAAAAGAAAACAAAAAAAAACCTCAATGCTGCTTATTGCTCACACTCCTACCTGGCAAAACGCTGAAAAGCCCAGCAATTCTGGGCCCAAGTGTTGGATGATGTGTCAGTGCGATTTATTTTGCATAAGTATGGCTTATTTTAGTTTGCCACAAATAACATAGAATTAACAAACAAATGCACCTGGTTTTGTTGGAGGACTATTTGTCTTCCTAGACAGGATATTTTATCATGCACGACAAAATGGTCAACATAAAGTTAATGATTGTTGACAATTGTATGCTCAACTGGTTTGTAGCAAGGTTTACAACATAAACCATGATTCCTTACAGCCTAACCTTACCGACAGAAAATAACAGTCTGCATGTAAAGATAAACAAGCAGAAGAACCAGGATGGTGGCTAAGCAATGTACTGCTGTGGATTGGGGCAGCTTCAATACATGTTTTGAGATATTTAAAATGTTGTTTGTGTTATCTTGTGACTTTGTTGCATCCAAACTAACTCAATGAAAAGTTTTGTTTCAGGTGGTTCCTTTCGATGGAGGCTTAAACAGGTTTCGTTACTGGCCCTGTCCCTGGTACTCCTTAGCTCACTTTCTTGTGCCGGTACTGCTGTCTGCTTCAACGCTACTTGTCTGTGGATAAGTACCTCGAACAGCTCCACTTCAATAAATCTGAACTATCAATTTTCGGTTCTCTACAGAAAAGAGGAAATGTCTTAGGAAAAAGACCCTAAACCTCCCCCATCGTGAGGACTTTGCTCAATAAAAGGTAATGGCTACAAACTAACTAGAGTTCCCCCTATGCAGGAAGTCAATTATTGACCCACTGCGGCTGCTCATACAATGTGTATTATGTGAATGTAGAGCTTTCAGCTGTGTATCAGAATATGTGCCCATACACCAGGAAAATCACCATGTCTGCTGTCAGACTCGTAGCAGTTGTTCCATTATTCACTGTCGGTGGAGCAGCTCCGGGGTTTATCTCTGGATGACATCATCGCTACAGTCTATTGCAGTGCTATTCAGCTTAAAAGAAAGCTTGTTCAAATGAACAAATTGCAACTGAGCTCCCCAGTATTGCAGTAACAACACAACATCTATTTTTGGACGGGTAAAATTAAAGCCATCTCCTTCACAGCAAAACGCAAATTGTGTCCAGTGAATTGACATGATTAGACGTGCATCCCGGAAAAGTTCTGCACCGTTTGAGCTCGCACTTCCCCTTTACTTAGAATACATGGCACACACTCTTGTGTGAAAGAAAACTCAGAGCATTGTCATGGAGCTGTGGAAGATGCTGCAAGGGTATATAAAGGTGCTCTTGAGATCGAAGCAAGCCTCAGTGGTGCCTATCTCGGTGACAAGAGAGGGGAGGCGGGGGGGAGATGAAGGGGTGAAGTGTAGCGGGATGGCAGGCAGGCTTGAAAACACCATGCATATGGATGTTACAGTAGAACCAGATGGGACAGAGACAGTGACATTGTCAAGCTAGCGAACACCTGTGCACTGGCTCTCCAGGCCCCGCTAGTCTGTGATCAAAGTGCCTTGTCTGCATTTTTGATGAATATGTGCATCAGCCTGACAGCACCAAGGTGTGTGACGCAGCGTGACAAGTGCTTCCACTGCCCGCGGGGGTTTCTGACCTGTGAACTGTGATGGAATTTTAAAGCAGGTGACAATGTAAACACATTTACATCACATTTAATGGGCATCCTAGTGCTAACTTTGAAGTGATCAGGGTTCCCTACAGAGTCCAACCCCAAAACTGGAGTCAAATCAGGTCCACATTATGTTATGTCAAAACAGGGTCGGCTCTCTAAAAGTTTTATAACTCTCCTATGGCTGAAGCAGATTTTGACCTTCACTTGAATTGCTTAATGCTTGACGTGAATGTTTAGCAGCCCTAAAAAAATATATGGCCCTCATCCATTGAGAGCAAAGTAGTGTGATGGAGTTATAGTAAAGGCATCACATTGGCATTAACAAAAATACTCTATTGTACTCAGGTCTAACGGAATATTAAAACTTTACAAATCTAGTGCATCACCAAATGGCAAATGGCTTCTAAAGCCTGAATTCCATTAGGTTTTGGTAGCTCGTTTTCTCTTGTCTTGACTCCCTCAAGGCAGCAAATAACAGAGTGAAATGAGACCTGTCAATACTGATTGGTGAAGCACCAGCTTGAGCATTCAATAGCAGGAGATAAAACCAGATCCTGTGACCCTGCCTATCCCCAGGAGCTTAATTTCCACCAATGGCCCCATCTAATATAAAATCTATATATTTTCCCTACAATGGACAGGATTCCAATCTCTGATCTCTTGTGAGAAACCTGTCATCTAGCATTGAGGCAAATGTGGATACAGCACAGTCACAAATGCTTAGTTTATTTCCCCGAGGAGATGGACTGGCCTGTCCTCTGCCTGCTGCATTCTTTTCTTGCTAGTCACAGCTGTGAGGATGCGGTGGATATGCAGCTGAGAGAAAAAGAGGCAGAAACTTCTAATAGGCTCTTAGATGTACGGGGACATTTAGTTCCAGAGGCCAAGGTCGTTTATATCTATCTATCTCCCTTTCTGTCTCTTGTCTCCCTTTCTTTCTCTCTTGAGGGTGTTGCTCATTCACTTTCCCTGTACCTTGGCATATCTGTGAATTCAAACAGGTGACCTTCCAGGAACAAGCTGCCTTTTCTAACATTTATACCAAAGCTGTCCCCATTTCTCACACCTCTGAAAATCCAACCTGCTTCACTGATTCTTTGCAAAGAATTGTTCTTTTTCACCCAAAGGTTTGACACGTGCCCATTACAGAGAGAAGGTGCATGAGCATCGCTGGAGTATCATGTTGATTAAATTCATCTTGTCAAATACAGCAGGGTTGTCATACAACATCCTTTGTTATCCTGTGGAGAAGTATTGATTTCAATTGCTGGGTTCACGCATGAGACAAAGACCGGCTTGAATTATCCCACAGGGAAGAGAGAATACAATAGAAATCTTTTGAAGATATGACTGTGGCACTGCTATTATAGAGGATTGTTCATACTCACTATCATTTTAGACTTGATACCAAATCACACATCAGTGGCTGTGTATGATTTATTCACACATAGAATTATTTCTCACAGCTGTCCATGCAGGCATCAAAGTACCTCTCACATTTACTTTGTAGACCATCAGCCGTTCAACACATATGAGCATTTACAAATGGTCATATGTGTTGTCATTGACAAACAATCTATTCTTTATTTAGGTTGGAGATCTTGTTGAAAAAAGCCATCTGACACTGAAGAAAATTATATGTTTTGCACCATGATTGGATATGGAAAAAAAAAAAAAAAGACATAAAACAACCAATTCCTACATTGACTTGACATGACTTTTGACTCCTATCTGTCAGGAATAGAGACAGTAGTGTAACATGTTTTTTTTTCGAGCTGCATAAGTAGTTTAGAGGTTGGGTTGTCAATAAATCAATTATCTGGAAAGGATCAACTCCTTTAAAGATGATGCAATAAACAAACTGGAATAGCTATCAATAATCTCAGTTTCCCTTTAATTACAATCAGACTGCATTTTTCTTTTTTGGAAAAATTATGTTGAAAATAATGTGACAAATTTCAATGTATTTATAAACACTGGTGTCTAAATGGTGACTCAAGGCCCCATGCATAGTGCCAGGAATGAAATTCAGCTTGAGAACTGCTTAATCATTCATGTATTTGTTTGTTTATTCATTTTGCTGCCACAAAGTTGTACATTTGTAAAATGTATTGAATCAAAAATAAAATAAAAAATAAGGAATCAGCCTGACTGAAAGCAACCATGACAATGAAAAAAATGGAGCACATAACCTTATTGCCCACGTTGGTTCCTATCGTCACCCAAACTCTAACCACACACAAAACATATTACATTTCTCTAGATCAGTATCTACGTTTCCATTTCATGGAGGAATATGGAGGAAAATAGTGTGATAGGAGAGTAACATACATAACTGCTCACAGAAATCTAACTGAAATACACAGTTTCAATCACATGTTTGAAGAAATGAATCATAAAGATGCTGTTTATAACAAACCCTGTCAAAACAATCAGACCGTATTATTCTCCACGGTTTTATATGAGCTAAAATATACAGGTAATTGTAGCTTTGCCCTCACATGATTATACTCTATATCCAGTCTGAATACGTCTAAATGGCAATCATCCGTGCCCTGCAGCCATTCACTGGATTCATTTATTACTTCTGTATTCATTTATTATTTACGACAACAGATAAAAGTTTGAATATAACTACAAATAAAGGAGTCAATTGTCTATTTTTGGAGGAAATGAAATGAGCGACTGGAAGGGAGTAAAGTTAATTTTAAGAAATGGTGCATCACAAATGAATCCAATCAAATCTAAAGTGACTTAATAGCACAATTAACCCTGGATAGTCATGGGCTTCCTCTAAAATCATAACGAAGCCTTTTCTCTCTCAGACACTTTTTTTTTTGTGTTAAATCAATTATAATCTTCAATTTCAAGTCTGTATGTACAATAATGAATGGAAATCCAAATATGGTATATAACACCAATTGTCCATGATACGTTCAAGCCCAGGATGTTCATTGGTTGATTGGATCAATTCAGTCCGAGTCCAACAGCTGAATTATTGTTTTCTGCATTTCAGTTTGGCTAAACTGAATGTTGGCCCATCTTGAAATGGGCCCCTAGACGCGTAAGGCCGCCACTGATAAAGAACTTTTCAAAAATCTTTACTTGAGGAAATTCCTTGCTACATACATAATAAACAGTGAAACTGCACTGAGCCTCTGTTTTGTTTGGGTGATTGTACAGATCTTCTGGATTAGATATATATGCCACAGCAAACACATCATGGATATATGGAAATTACCTTTTATCGGGGGGATTTGGTTTTGCACTGCCTTCAGCCATACTAAGCCTTTAGTATGATCAGAAAGTTGAGTGTCGTGACTGGTAAAGAGATGGAATTCTTTTTCTTGAAATCCTTCTCTTTAGTTGATTTTGTTTTCTACAGTTTTGTGCATAATTAGTTTGACATCCTTTAAATTACAGAGGGATTACAAGTGAAATAAAACCCATCATTCTTTGTACTGTGAACTTTTAATGAATGATTTCTAAATGCAGTGAAATCCATCTTCCAAACAACATGGAAGTCTGCCTCCTCTATCCCAGACCACCTTGTAAAATCAATGTCATTTATGAACATACAAGTGTAGCGCGTTCCCCCCCCCCCCCCCGGGGAGTGTGTGTCTGCATCCCCGCGATGTGACCCCCTTGTTCAGGTTTTCTGAGCATCAGCATGCTGCATTCTGGGTCAGGAAAAGGCCACGGATGAAAACAAGGGTACCACTGGCTCCTTCCATATTCATGAAGAAAATTGGTAAATGTAAGCAAAAGCTGTTGAGGCAGAGATGATCACACAGTGCTTTGCATTCTTGTATTACTTCAGGGGGGCATCTGCCTGTGATTTTGTTCTTGCCTGTCACGTGTTATTAAAAGATGTGGAATGAACATCCAAACATGAAAATTAAGACATTTATCAGGACTTAACTGCACAAATTTGTAATTATTGAAGCATCTTGCTGCACAAACAGATGAACTATTTCATGCCACGATGAAATAATTAGAAAATGTTGGCAACTTCTTTAAAAATGTCCACAGGGAAAAAAAATTAGAAGTATGACAGTAAGACTCTTAACATCAAAGTGATTAAAGATTCCAGAAATGCGGTTGCCTTGAAATCGCTTTTAAGGATCAAGGAGTGAACTTCAAAAACAAAGTCTGTTGCATTTCACTGATAAACATACTTGTCCTGCCTTTGTAGATGTTTGTGTCTCTTTGTGGTCATTCTGTGTCTTTTTGTAGTATTCTTTATCACTTTGTTATTGTTTTAATATGCTTGTTTTGCCTCATTTGTAGTTATTTTGTGTCTCTTTGGAGTTGTTCTGTGCCTTGTTGTGGTCATTTTGTGTCTCTGAAGTGGCTGTGTGTCTCTTTGTTGTTGTTTTAGGTGTCTTTGCTGTCATTTTGGGTCAGTTTTGTGTCTCTTTGTAGTCACACTGTGTCTATCTGCAGTTGTTTTGTGTCTTTAGTTGTTTTGTGTCTATTTGTATTCATTTTGGATGTCACTGCAATCATAGTGTATGTCTTTGCAGTCATTTTGAGTCATTTTGTAGTTGTCTTTTTGTTGTTATCATGTTCATGGTTGATTTGCACATTTATGTACTTGTTTTGCATTGGTGTCTTTATATCATTATCTTGGGTCTCTTGTGTATCTCTTTGTAGTCTGCTTATGCGTTCTGTTCTGCATTTTTTTTTATAGTTGCAATGTTCTGCCTCTTTATCTTTCCTCATAGGATTCATCGAGTGTTCCCAGTTTCTATGAGTCTCTTTGAGTGTCATTTCCTAGGTGAAGGCCAGAGGGGCCCCTGAGACTTTTTACTTTGAAACCCAACAAAATTGTCCAAAGGGAACAAAATAATTAGAAGTTTGACAGTAACACTCCTGATATCAAAGATTCCAGAAATGTGTTGCAATCACTTTTGAAGATCAAGGAGTGAACATCAAAAAACATACCAGTAGCATTTTAAAAATAAACATTTGGAATTTGCTGTGAACAGAAATCCAATTTTTGCAGATTTTTTTTCCACATCCTGTGTCTTAAATGTCCCATGCCAAGTGTCCTGCAGGCCTTGAAGGAAGAATGAACTACTGGGTGTCTCACAGCTGTGCAAACAATCAATCACCGGCAATGGCAAGTGGATTACGACCCGCTATCTGTGTTCATGTGCTTCTGGGACTGAGAGGAAACACATTCCCCTGACATAGTGAAACGGACTAAGTGGTGCAAGAGAAGAAAGGCCACAGCAGTCTCACAGGAAGGCCTCTATCAGAACATGGATAAAGTATTGCTGCTTTACTGCACAATCGTCCTGAGGGAGGCTGTGTTTTATTGTTACTGACACCAGACACCAGATTCCCATTTGGAGAAAATATCCCACAGGACTATCCTGACCGGAGCCAAACCTTTGATGTTGTATTACAAAATGAGCGGTGTGGAACGGGAAGGTGTCAGACACAGACAATACTCGACTTTTAATTAACAGCTGAAGCAATAATCTGCAATTTTTTTTTTTCAAAATTTGATTTAAATATAAACCTATTTGCTCTCTTCTATCAAAGGTTGATATATTCAACATATAGCAACATCACACAGCAATGCAATATGTTTGTTTAGGTTAAAGTAAAGTTAATTTGAAAACCAGTTAACATGCGAAGCTCCAACTCAAATTAACCTGCCTCTGCAAAGTTACTGAGATGATGGAAATATCACTGACTTGGTCAATGCCCTCATGCGCTGTCTTTTGAATGCTATAAACAGTCTTGGATATAAATGTTGTGCAATGGCACTGGGGGGCTGGTGCCTGACCTGTTTCGGATGTATTACAGGACAAAAATATCACACATCACTTCCTTTTTTTATCACGTATAGTTTGTGAAAAATGCTGCCGTACGGGAAGATTGCTTTTTAAGTAGAGTTCACATTGACGGTGAGTTTGCATTATGCAAATTTTGAGGTTAAACCCAGACAGGCCCTGTTGGAGGACAAAACAAAACCAAATTCAATCCACTGGTTGATTGACAGCTGTAGGGCAATGCAGAAACATCACATCAGTAAGCAGTTAGCAACAATGATATCAAAACAAAGCAGAAAAGCTCACAGATGACAATATAAGCTTCTTATGATAATGTGGCTTTGTCTGTGATCTTAATGGCAGCCTGCAGCCACATATAGCGTTCATGCTGAACTGTATATTGCCGGAGCATCATCTGTAACATATGAGATGTGAGCAGAGACGCCTTATTTGTGGATGTGAGGTACTTGACGTGCAGAAAATCACCATAAATTCCCCACAAGTTATTGCCGCCCATTCATCTTTTCTGAGAGTTATTGTCTTTCTTCTCTTGTGAGAAGATGAGACTATCTCAGTTGCAGTGAATGCTGCAAAAACCTTCAATAGCTCTCATGTTGAAGCAAATGAGCACTGTGGGGGAAAAAAGAGAGACACAGCTCTAGGAGAGACTAATCATTGTTTGTGAGAGACAGTGGAGGAGAGACAGACAGGCAGAATCAAAGAACCTAGAGACAAAGAGAGATCACATGCTCGCATGAATTAGCATTTAAACAAGAAAACATGATCTTATCACAATGGTTTAATAAGCTGTTTAGCTTTTTATCAAGTGTTTGGGAACACAAACATACACACACACACATGCATGGACAGTCTGTTTGGCTAAAAGATAGATGAAAAGTCAAAAAGAAATATAGGCTCGCACACATGCAAACCCTTTGTTGGAATCTAAAATGAGTTTCACCTCTGATGCATCCAACTAATGAGTTTTCATTGACTCTTTGTGACAGGTCTGATAGATAGATATGCTCTAGTTACTGTAATGTTGTACGATTCTAAAAGAAAAGGAGGAAGAGGAGTAATGGAAGTGTTCGGGGGTTGAAATCTGCAGCCAAACACGCTGACAAAATTGGAGCAAAGCAGCTCACAGAGTGATGGGTCATGAAAGAAAGAGCCTACACATTCTTTGTTTGTTATTAGGCCCAAACAATGCCTCTGATTGATTGACAGATTGAGACTAACAGAGAAAAAAAATGCTGCATGCAGGCGAAATGTTAAAGGAATTACATCACGGTGCTGGAAGTGAGCAGAATGCAAAATAGTTAGATATAAAGAAAAGTATTGTACTTTTCTCCAGAGCTATTTTTATTACAGGAAGCACAATGGGCCATTTTAATTACCAAAGGCTATCTTTAGTTAATTAAATCCAATAATCCACTATATTATTTCATTTGCTACAATCACACATTTTCTCCTTCCATAGCTTGCAGAAGTGCATTTGATTCCCATCACAGAGTATATGTGTAACAATTAATTCAGAAACTTCCTGCATGCTCCTTGTGCCAGATGAAGTGTTTTCAATGTCACAGAGTCAGAAGAATGGCGCTAATTTGGGAAGAAGCGCCTCAGCTATTAACCCTTGAGCATCCTTAGGGATATCCTAATTTAAATTTTGTATCTATTTTAGTGAATGCAAATGGCAAAATTTTTGGCGAGGGTGAGAGCTTATTCCTGGCTTTAGGAACATCATCTACAAGTCCTAAATCTGTGAACTGTGTAGCCAAAACACAGCAACTCAGATTTCAAACTGTCCCTATTGAATCATAAAATTGGGGGATAGACTTTACACTTAGGAACTTTAGGAACCCACAATGTGCCAAATAGCTGGCATGAAGCCACAACTTAAAGCCTTCAGTCTCTGTCCAGCCACATCCAAAAATGCAACATATAGCTGCAAAAGTTGCATACCAAAATATTTGCTTGTTTCTTTCTAGATGGAATTTGCTCATTTTAACTCCACAAAAAGGAAACAGTGACAGCCAATTGTCTGGTTTATTATGAATTTCATATTTTATAAGTCTGGCCTGATGCAGATTCACATTATGTCCCACTGCCTTGAAAATCTGATTCAATCTATAATTGAAAAAGGTGCCACACAGAGCACCCAGCCCGATCACTCACCAAGTTTTGGTGGGGGGCGTCACATAGGAGAGGTTTCTCTCGGGGCAGATCTGAAAGCGCCACACCTCACTCCTCTCTCGGCCTCTCCGCCGCTCTACATTTGCATCGATCCTTTGCTGCTCAATCAATAATAATTAGAAAAGCATTTAATGACTTTGTGAACTCCTAACCCCAAATGTTACATAATTGCACAGCGAGGGGGTTTGCTGGTTAAGTAGAGGGGAGTAAGCATAGTGTAGTGGCTTCAAGTGTTTGCTGCAGATTTCAAGCAGCCTTTTAGGATGAGATGAGAGGCAGTGGGGGATGATATTTATCACTGGCGAGGACTTTGCTGCTAGGCAATGCACATGATGTTTTATAGAGGAAAATAATGTTCACAAACATCTTAAAATGATGCTCTTTCATTATACACTGCATATTTATCATATATAATGCTTGAGGCTTCAATTGCAGGAGTTTATTACACTTTTTGTACAGTATAAAACATGTGGAGGATCTTTATTGAGACACA
>JAOWBC010000959.1:8163144-8174517 GCA_028566105.1 Hypoplectrus providencianus | reverse complement strand
TAAAATGACCTTTTGCAAAGATGACTGAAACAACACAAACAAACATCTCAAAGAGATGCAAACTGACGAGATACTACTCAGCTTCATGTCTGTTCCCTGCTCCTATGGACGATATGGTTGGAGCCTGGTGAAGCTGTGCTACAGGGGCCCAATGCCTCATAAACTGTTCTGCTGGTGGCCTGGGATGAAAACTCTTTAACTGTTTGATCAGCGAGTGGTTGAACTAATGCAGCTTGGCACAGAAAAAAAAGCTGAAATGCTCACAAATGTTCAACAAAAAAGTGGATAGCAGGCAGGCACTGTTCATGAAGTCAGCACAGAAGCAATTATTGCATTTGGGATGATTTTGCACTATTGTGTCTTTTCACTGATTGTAATTTAAGGTGATTTGCTCTGGGAGGGGAGATGCATTATGTTGTCTGCACTGCAAAATGCCATCTTAATGAACCTCTCAAAATCAAGCCACTAGTGCTGCAGGAAAGTTAAATTGAGAAAACAATAAAATTCTATTGTGTGGATCTATGACAGAGTATGATACAACAGTAAAAAATAAAATCAGAGCACATTTAAGTATATGTATATCCCTGACAATGCCTGTTTTGGATATCTGGGGCATACATCCAAAAGGACACAGATGTCACAAATTTGATGTGACCCAGATGTTCCAGAGTTTGCACAGCCACTGAAACACTGGATGCATTTGGACAGTAAAAGAGATTAGGATTCTACCCATCTGTGCACATAGTGCCCATCACAACTGGCAGCTGTTTGGCTGTATGGAAGAATGAATGTGTGCAGCTGATAAAATATATATATTTACAGTAGGGAAGACCATACTAATGATCAGTATGATTGTGAATACAATCTCATTGAGACTCAAACAGACTAGAGTAAAACAGTTACATATATATTACACCATATACCATAAAACTCTCTAAGACGACCATCACTTTGCAAAAATATCACTATGCTGCAACCCAGCACCAGACTACAGCTGCTTTTCATGCAAAATGTTTGGCTACCAAACACAGAATTTGACCCCATCTTGTTGTGTATCATTTTAAATTGGATAGCTTTGTTTTTGAAATTGACAAAACAAAACAAGATGGCCAATTGTCACTCCTTTTCTCACATTTGCTCTGAATTTCCCACAGCCATGCACAGACACCATTTAAACAATTCATAACAAATCACAATACGGCTACAAGGCCAACAAGAGCCTCACTTGAGGGGACTGTTGTGTCCAATTTCGATCCACAGATTTCAGCCAAACTGCTTTCTCAGTTCAGGCAGCTGGCTCTGGAACACCATGTTTACTTTTATTAAAGGGTGGGGAACTAAAAGTTGAAGCTTCGGTTAAAATAAGGACAGTCCTGCAGACATTGGAAGTTCGCACATTCGAATAAAAAATGTAACAAAAAATATTGTGTGTCTAGCTAAAGACCCAACCTTGAACTGATTGAATGAACTGATTACTGTCTTTTAGAAAGGTTTTCAAAATGTACTGCCAGTCTGCGTGTAATTTCCCTATGAAATGGATGTTTTACATTATGCATTGTGACTTCATGCTCAGAATTAAGTGCTACCGTTGACTCCCACCCAGGGACTGCAGATGCAAATTAGCTCACAGTTATTTCTGGTGCAATATATTTACTGTGCATTGTGTCTGGGTGGGAGTCAACAGTAGCTGCCTTATCGGTATTGGTAAAATACTGCACCTGCAAAATCACTCCTATACTTGTCCACTTTACTGTTCACATTTTTTCTGTTTTTCTGTTTATATTGTGATATTTATTGTCTTCTTCTACTTTTGCCTGTGCTGCTGTAATGCCAGAATTTCCCCACTGTGGGACGAATAAAGGACTATCTAATCTAATATTGCATGTAAGATTGGCATGTGAACGATGGTTCTGGTGGTACTGGGGTAGGATGTGTTTCAAGTATTTCATGGTGAAATTTCATGCCTAGAGATAATAAAAAAAATATCTATTCACTCATTAATTCATCATGCATAGGAATCACTGTGATACAGGGCATGCCATGGTGGAAATATGGCAAGTAAAATAATATTATTTTCATTCGAAGCTAGGACTGAAAGATACAGTTCAGCTGTAGAAATGTCTCCTTAATAAAACATAAGCAAATATGACACACACAGTCAAACAGAACTGCCTTTTCTGCAGACTGAATAACATTCAACTGTGTTGATTTCCTTGCTATTCCCGAGAGAGCAACCAGAAAGAACAACCAAAGCCATGTCGGCGTTGATAAAAAAGGAATTTGAGTGACATGGCAAAGCGGAGACACGACACAAACGAAGATGGGTTTGAATTTGAGCAGTGTGTCCCTTGAAAACAAAGTGCCTCCCCATTAATTTTCCACCCAAATCTTTAATGAAATGCAAATCAAACATTCCATGAATTTGATTAATCTCTGAGGGTGGCCGAGGCCCGCTGGCTGGAACAGTGGGAGACCCGTTGGCAGTGTTGTTCTGATCCACTCAGCTATTGCTCTGCGATGATTCATTTATTTAATTGGGATGAACTTGAAGATTCTGTTTTTCTCTCTCTTCTTGCCTCTCTTTCACACCCTCTGTTTCACACCCATAAACATGCATACTCTTAGCTGGATGAGCTGTTTATCCTCTTCAAAGAGGGAAAAGAAACTCACTTGTCAGTACTCTTTAGTCAGGTCAGGGCTCACCTTTGAGATGCTCATTGCACTCATTCGGTATCGGCTTTTAGACACATCAATGAGACAGTCGGATGGCTGATGTGCATCTGTTGTCAATCATTCCCTTTTTCTTCCCACTTAATCCCTCTCGGGTCATGATGGGGTTAGAGAATTTCCCAGCATGCACTGAGAGGGAGAAAGTCTGCACACATTATGTTAAAACCAAGCCAACGAAATCTGACGTCCACTCTGTAAGGTGACAAAAATAATTAGTTGTTTTATTCATTCATATTTTTGTCAACAAGTCATGTTGTCAGTGAGGGTGAAAGGGAACCTGCCCTTGTGAAGTTATTTATGTGATGGACATGTCTGCTCTTTGATGTAATTAAGAAGTCACTCTCAGTTCATTTTGTTAATGGTTTTTGAGTATGAGTACCTGATGGCAATGAGACGTCAACATCTGTCCATTTATTCACTAATATTAGGCACTTTTGAGGTCATTTGCTGTAATTACTACTGATTAAAGGCTCACTTAAGTTGCACTGCTGTTTGCTTGAAAGTGTCTGAGACTATCAGGAAATGTGAGGCCATTTCTTGATCAGAGTGAAGCAAGACAGTCAGTCTAAAGGTGTCTCAGACCTGACAGAGTTTGAATTGAGACTTTCCACAAACCTGCATCGTGATGTTATTTCAGGCATACATTGGATTTGATTATTGCAAATAAGTATCAGAACAGTTGGGATTTTTTGCAAGTTGCTGTAGCAGCAGTCATCTAGACACTGCTCTTAAAAAAGATGATTAATTAAACTGAGCTAAGCATGCTTTGGGATCAGTTTGGTTTTCAAAGACTTTGTTTTTGATTAAACAATCTTGTGTTACCCAAGTAACGTGAATAAACGCATGTGACAACGGCATCAAGAAAGAGCCTCTTGATTGACTTTGAAGATGTCACAGAGAAGAGGCCACCATGGCGTCTTCAAAGGAAGTCTTTGTACCCTCAGGTTTTCCAGAGGATGTTTACTGTTAGTGCCCGTATAGACATCACACAATATGCGCCCAGGGGCCCAATTGTCTCATAATCTGTCCATGCTTCAAGCGAGCTCTGGTTTAGTTCCCCGGAGCCTGCAGCAGATGTGAAAGCTTTGCACTCCCGACACAAGAACCAGAATGATACGATTGGCTATCCTGATCTCTGCAAGAGTGCAAATAGCTCCAAAGCCAGGGGTCAGTGAAGAGAACGTTGTATGATTTACTGATCCTACTGCATTTTCTGTTAAGCCTTTCTAATTAAGAAAGCTCCAAAATAAAAGCCCAAGGTGTCGTTGCTGATCAAGAGGTTATGCCTCAAGGATTACTTGAATTGTGGAATGATGAGAAACACTAAGAGGGTGACACGCAAGACAGCAAGAGGAAATAAAAACGTATTATATTGAGAATAAGTGAGGAGAGTGCAACAGACAGAGCCACTGGATCATCACAGCCGGGAATGATCAAGCAGTTTAATGGAGGCTATGTTACAGCGAGGTAGAGTTTGAGATTAGATCTAGTGCCTTGGCCAGGATGTAGTCATTTTCTGCCCAGGCTGCTTCACAGTGAGAGCTATCATCTATAGATCCATCGTGGTTTAGAAGTAGATGCGTCTCAATAGATGCTGTATCATCTATGTTGCAGGAAAATTCCCAAACCAGGCCAATTTTAACTCATCTGAAGCTTGCTGCATGCTGCGGCAGAAAGTTTATGATAGCAGTTGTATTTTCTGAGCGGGAACAGGCTATGTGGAGGTGTATTTTGTGTGTCTCATAAAAAATAAAGTGCAGAATGTTTGTACAGAATTTCAGCTCAGTTGATTTGGTATCTGTTCCACAGACGTAGCAACAGGGAGACAGATTATAATGAAACCTGCCAGTTGTCGAACATTTGGGGGTGAAAATAAATGCTTGTTCATGGTGTGCAAGATCAGGTCATTATTTTCCAAAATCCTCCTATTATTTGACCACTCTGAATCCTAATGGAGACACAAACTAAACTAAACAACAGGCAGCCCTGCAACAAGTGAGCCTACCTTAAATAGACAAGACATTTTCTGTCATTTATACAGCCAAAACATGCCTTTTTTTTTTCCTCGGCAGAAAAGTAGAAGTATTTTTCTATAGCTGCATTTATAGCTGAGTTTTAATGCTTTTCCCACTTATGCTATGTGCGTTTAAAGAAAATGTGTTTCTTGCAGGACAGTTGGAACTATGCTAAAACTTCACCCATTTCCAATAAAGATCATGAAACAGTTTCTGGTTTTCATCTTTCCAATGGCCTTGAGGCGGGTTTGGGTTAGAGCATTTTTTTCTTTTCTTCTAATATTTATTTTTTGTTAGGAGGGTGGAATTACTAAAGGTGGTTTGACATTTACAATTTTTTATTTACTTATTTCCATTTTCATGTATTATTTAGTTTGTGGCCTAACTGTAGTTCAATTTGCTCAATCACATGGTTTTCACAGGTTTTGTCTTTTTGATATCTTATTCATATTTATGTGAGTTTTGTGATTTTTGTTTATTTAAAAAAAAGCAAACTGAATCACCCTGTTCAGGTCCTTCTGTGAATAATGTTTCACAATGATTTCTGAAACAAAAAGCACATCAAAACACACACAAAAATGATCAGTTAAAGTGAGCAATGTCACCAAAGTCTAGATAGCAGGAAGGCAAGCAGTCTCGACTCCAGTGTGTATTTTTGGATTATTGAGTTGTTGGACCAATGAGAGGTTGAAACAGTGAGTACTCCACATAGCAGGGAAAATCCTTAATCATTAAATCTCACACACAGAGAAAAAGAGTTTTCAAAGGCAAACTTACATGATAATATCAAGAACAGCGCTTTAAACACACAAGGACACCAAGCACGTAATGATGTCCGTGTTCATTATCAAATAACATTAATGAGGCACTTATTATGCATATGAATCATTGATGATCACACATGAAATTATCTGCATCAGAATCATCTACATGGTAAAGACTGCAAACGCTCTTAATGTGAAGGCGAGAACATGTCTTTCCTTCCCTGCACTGTCCTCGATGGTACACATCATAATATAAAGAAGATTCCTCTGATGGAAGCTGTTATTGTCTATAAATGAAGTGAAAGCTTTAAAATATATACAATCTGGCTGTGGCTATATTCTCTCTTAATATATCAAAGCATTGGACATTTAGCTTACCCTTGTCTTCTTCTCACTATATCAAACTACGGCAGCCAAATCCCTAAAAGCCCATTTCGGTTTGTTTTTTTCATTCTGCCTGCTGTGCTTTTCTGTCATGCACACTTTAAAATCTATTTATTCTTTCAGTCTGACGCTTTGTGCTTACAGGCTAAACACTATCCTCCTCTACAAAGCCAAAGGAACAGAGCCAAAGAGGCAAAAAGCAAGTTCATCACAGTCAGCGCTGTAATGTAAAGACTATGAACAGAGATGACCACAGTTACTTTTGGAAAACAGGATCTTGGGTCAAATTGCTTTTCAAAGAAAGTGGACAAAAAAAAAAAAAAAAAAAAAAAACAGTGATTGATTTTTAGTAGCATATACAGCCTGAGCAAATGGGACTGTGGATAAAAAGAACATCCTGTCCATCTTGTGCTCCGGGCAGACTGGAACAAAAGATCAGAGCGTCCGAAGATTTGAAAAAGACAAATTCATGATCAAACAGCGGGAAAGTTTTTTTTTGGTTTCCATCTATTGCAACCACTTCTATTCTTTAAGTCTCACCAAAAGCATGACTCCATGAACAAGCCCCTGAACCCAAACAACCAAAGACTGAAATATCATCAACTATTAAATATATGATCATGAAACTTTGCATTGACTTTAATGCTCCCCAAAGGATTAACCCTACTCACATTGGTGACACCATCAGCAGGTCAAAACTAAACAAAAAAAGTCAATCTGTTTCACCTTGATACAAAATAATAATGGTACATTAATGGTTACCTGATGATAAACCATTATTTATGTATTATTGCTCCTTTTTTAAGTTTCACAATGAAAACAGTTGCTGGTAAAGATTACTGTATTGAGCCAAAAGTGTAACTATCATGAACTTTTGACTGCCACACAGAACAATTTCTGCAATATTCCAAAATTCAATCCAAAGGAAAATTAGCATTGACCGCTTATCAAAGTAACCAGGGTGATAGTAACTTCTGGGGTGGCCTACAAAAACACGCCATCCCTGCAGCGCTCTATAACATGAGGTCAACATTTTTAATTGCTCCCAAGAGTGCAAATCTTTTCCATTAAGGACCCTACATGGGCTTTTTCTACTCCTGTCCTCAGGACAAAAATGCACTTTCATGCTCCGAATAGGGTGAACTCCTTTTGACTTTAACAACCCCATGGCCCTTCCTCTAGGGCTGCCTTAAATGTTAAGTTTAGCCGCTAAATTTAAGCCCTCTTACAACTACTAATTATATTTTTGTGTCATCTGACATTGTTAAAGCTTCTAGCTGGGCTTTAGATTTCCAGCACTGTTGTAATAGTGGTTCCTGAGATAGAAAAATGTCTTATCATAGGTTTTCTTTGTCAAGAAGGTGAAAGGTCAGGTTCATCCGAAAGCAGCAACCTTCTCGCTGGTGCAGAGCCTTTGTCGTGTTTAACGACACTTCATAAAGGTGGATAATTTGTCATCACAGAAGACTGATTCACTCTGTCCTAATTGCTATGCTATACCCTGCTTCCCCACTGTTTAAAGCTGGTGAATTACTTTAGAATGAAAACTCAAAGTACCTGTTGGGTCAATTTTAAAGTAAGCTCATGTCCACCATGTCAGCCATAAAATATAGCAGCCAATTAATTTTATTTTACAAAGTCAGTGTGTTGCTCATTTCAACCAATGCCACATTCTTTACGTACACTGATATTGTCATAGTTTGGCACACATTAGTGTCTGATACGTCCCTCCTGAATACCCACTGTGTCACTTCTTTCTCAAATTGCCAATCTGTCTCAGTGATATTGACTTTTAAATGGCGGAGCCCCTTCTCTTACATGTCAACACGGCAGAGTGAAATAAGGGCTGTCCATCACTGACTCAAAACCAATTGGAGGGAGAAAACTTTGCCTGCATGCCCAACTCATTTGAACTGTATTAAAATCTCAGGGTGAGGTGGCGGGATAGGGGGAGGAATTAGGGCTGAGGCAAGCTGAACACTGAGGTCACTTGGGGTCATTGGAATCCCAGGAGATGCTTAGAAATGCTTCAGTAATCAATCGCCCTTTAGACCTCTGTGGAATACAGCAAAGAGATGGGTCTTTAACATCGTAGACCAAAGATGTTACAGATTATCAGCTTGCAGCCTCCTTATACTTTTCATCAGAAAACTAGGACTTCAAAAGCCTAAATCAATAGCTAATTATAAGCTACATAAACATAAATACAGTTGCTCACTGCAGAGGTGCTGGGCCAAGGACTGCGCTCTGCTCTGCTCCCTCACACAAGTATTTTTCATCTTCTCTTTTATTAATCTTCAGAGGATAAGTTCAACCTTGTTTGTGTCTCTGTGAGTACGTGTGTGTGACTGTCTGGTTATGCAGGTGGAACACGGGAATCTAAGTGGTTATACACACGTCATGCCTCAGCTGTTGCACCGACACCGAGGCAAAGCGTAGTGCCTGACCTTCTCATGTACGACTGAAAAATGAAGCACTGCTGTAGCTTTATCATTCAACAATGCCATCAACAATCAAGACAAAAAAAACAAAAACAAAAAACAGAAAAAATTCAGTTTCTAATGTTTTTGCTTCATAATCTTGAGACAAAAATACCTATCCTATTATTTGAATGTAATAAGTATTCAGCACCTTAAATCGGTGCTTCATAAGCCTCTTTGGCAGTGACTACAGCTCCCAGTGTTTCGGGATATCTCAGTATGAGCTTGGCACATTTAGAATTCTGGATTTTGTCCCATCATTGTTTGCAGATTTGCTCAACCTATAATCTGCTATCTTAGAGTCATCCCATTCAAGAAGCTTCACATTGTTCTGAAGCCGTTGCAGTGTTGATTTTTGCTGTCTGAGGTTAACAGCCGAGGTCAGTCTAAGGTCTAAGGTTAAAGGCCTCCTAGGTTGAGGCTGACTTTATAAAATAGTTGACACTGGTTCCATTCAATGGCCCTGTAGCTAAAAAAAAAAAACAAAAAAAAAACGCCCACAGAACCAAGGCCCCTATAGAGTTTGATTTTGGAGTTTAATTTCCAATTTTAAGACAGCAGGATCTTTTGCGTCATGCCCTCACGATCCGTTACTGGATTATTAGAAACTCCAGGCTGCTATCATTTATTCAACACCGGCTTCTCGACACTCTGCCCTTACAGCCCACTCTTGTAAAGACGTGCCCCTGACTGTCCTTCTGGCAAAATCTTCCATCACAGACTGAGACCTCTATCGCTCTGTCAGAACCATTCTCTAGGGTTCTTGTCACTTCTTTGACCAGATCATACATGCTTCATTGGAACCTCTGGTTGTTTAAGAGAGTATTTTTCTATTCCTGGGACTTGTGGTATAGTTTCTTGTGCTTTTTTTTCTGGGCTTGACCCAGGCTCTTCTGACGATATTTCACCTCCGCCCTCCCTCACCAGACAGCTCATGCATACTCCTGTTTATCCGCCGCTGATGCCCCGGCCTCCCGCTGCTTCTGCCCCCCCACCACACACACACACAAACACACACATCAGCATCTACCTGCCCCTCTTTGATCCCAGGGGTTTGCAGTGCTCCCCCCCTGTGCTTGAGATAAAACACAAAGCACTGATGCCAAAATAAATTGCATTTAACCTTCTTTCAAGAACAAATATGTATTTATATTGTCACAGAAGCCTGTTATAATTTGATTTTGTTTTCACCATAATTGTTTGCATGACATTTATTCATGCACTCAATGCCGCGATTGTATTACAATAGCTGGATGTTATAACCAACAGTACAAAAACTACGAGGCATCATCCAGGTTTTGGAAAATCTCTCTCAATTGCTAGTTTAAAATTTTCTCCAATAAAGCATGAGGTTTACTTTGTTAATTATGGTGAACCATTCAGTTCTCGGGATCGATCAGGCACAGAGACAAGTTTGTTAAATAAAAGTAAGGGGTCAAGACTTTAGCATAACCAAGGTATCCAAATCTCACAGGTTAACCAAGGGTCAGATAACCTAACATGGGTATACATTTCTGAGGAAGAAATGCTGGAACACTGTTACAGGGGGACCAAGACAAACTGGCACAGAAAGAAGGGAGCACATGGCTTAAATACACAGAAGGAAGGGAGACAACGAGAAAATGTAATAATTGACTCAACATGTGACCAAAAACAATCTATGATTCAACATAGTAGGTCAAAATTTGAAATGTAACAATGACATCCATTTTCACCAAGATCTCAAACCTAAACGACAGACCAACATTTGACCATACCACCCATAATGTTTGCTTCTTCAAAGGGCAGACTAGTCTCTCCTTTACTTACTTACAGTCTACAGCATAAACAAGTTTAAAATTAGCTAGGTTTTAGCCAGCTAGAGTATAACAACAATGCTTACGGCTTCACTTTAGAAAGCTAAATATCCAGTCAAATGATTCTTTTCTGAAGAAAACTTCAATGTGCAGAGATTCTCTGGACAAGGTGTATTTTTCAAAAAGGAAAAGATCTGTAATCCTCTGCATAGCAGCTCAGCTCAGCGTGGAGACGGTCAAACACAAGCAAAGAATCCAATGTAAAGGAAGGGCTCAGGTAACAATGTGGCTACGAGCTCCACTGCTGGATTACTAATCACAATGTTGAAGGGGTGCAAACATGCTGCAGTTAAAATCCATTTAGACTACTTTACTTCTGCTCAATGAATTTTTAAAAATTACTTGGACAGCACAGACCTCCGCCTAGGAACTAGCATCAGTTCCACAATACCAAATTGCACACTGAAAGGATTACAATGAAGTATGTATTTCAGTGATACAGCGGTGAAATTAGCATCTTTTTTAGTAATTTTGTCCACAAACAAACAGCAGTGAAAACACCTTGGTAGAGGTTATACAACTGCAGTTTTACCCTAAGAGTTGCCACGCACGTTTTTCCAATAATATCAAGCCAAAGCAATATCATCACTGTAAAGGTGTCTCAGTTAATAAAAGGTCACATCATTTATCACTTGATATTTCTAAACACCCACCATAGCCAGAGCAGCTCTGGGAGTGTACTGAGAGCTCTCCAATCACACCGGTGTAATCCAAGTAATTGTCACTTAAATATCAACACTTACCAACAATGGAGAATTATCTTTGAACCATATCACTCCTGAAATAGCTGTTTCCTGCCCTTTCCGTTTTCCCAAGAAATCTGCTCCGTCTTATTCCTCTTGTCCCGTAGATTAGTCACAGCGGGTGCCCGTTTTACCAACGTTAGAGAATAAAGAAGAGGCTCTCCAGATCTGATGAATCAAAGAGCTTCTGGGTTTCTGATCCTCGGGAAATGCTGGCTGGCTGGCGGTGTATGCAGGCCTCATTTGCTTCTGTGAGTGTGTGCATGTGTAATGTCCATATTGTAGCAGCCAGGAGATTAGCTCACCCGGTGCTATCTTGTGCACCTATGATAGATTATTCTCTGCTTGCCGTCCACTGGTGTACATGTTGTTTTGTGTACAGACTCTGCAAGATGCAGGAA
>JAOWBC010000959.1:8141461-8163044 GCA_028566105.1 Hypoplectrus providencianus | reverse complement strand
ATATGATCATAAAAGCAAAGTCAACTTTTCAACCTTTATGAAGTCTTTCTGTGTCGGTCAACTGAGACTTGCTTAACATCCGTATACATAATCATGAGATGAACCATACTTTGACTTATCTGCCAACTTTTAATTCTCACTTTTCTGATTTCAGCCAGGCTGGTTTCATGCTAATCGCGAGCACCTGTTGAGAGGTGCTGCCCCTGCCACTCCCCATCCTTCTGCAGATGTCAGCCACCCGCTGACTCTGTCCCTGGATAAATGTCGTGCAGAAGGATGACTTGGGGGGCGCTGAGCCCTTTCTGCATAATTTAGCAGGACAAAGATGACGTTTCAGCTCTTTTTGTTTCTTTTGTTTGCTCTTGTGAAGAAAGTGTTCATCTGCCAATGCTCGCTGAGGCAATGTTTGCTTCATTGTGTGCCATTTTTAAAACAAATATCTGCTTCTAAAAAGTTTTGTAGTTAAGGAATGCAGAAGGATTACATTTGAGAGTCTAATCTGGTTGATACCATCATTAAAATCTGTTTACTCTCCAAAAACCTCGATGCTTGGATTCTGCTCCACATACAGATACAGTTTTTGGATATATTTTTTTTCTCTCTCCTCAAAATAATGAGACAGACTGCTAATGCAGTCCAGATGATGCACTTTGTTGTCTGTTTTTTGGTGTCGGGATCATTGGGGAAATGATTCTCTCCATCTCCCGGATCACTAGAATGACCCATCTGTCATTTTGCATGCTCCCCCATCTTATATAATTAGGGAGAAATTGCCAAGAAATCAGAATGTGCATGCTTCTTGAACAGATAATCAAAAGTCTTTTGAAATGTAATGAGGAGGAAAAAATATCTGCAAAACAGAGAAGATCTGGGGTTATTTATTCAACAAGTCGAACACTGTGTCTGTCCATTCATACACACAAGCTGTGGACGGAGGACTGAACAGGCCGGCTGGACAAAGGCCCAAAGGGGCATGGGCCCTCCCTGGTTTTTACCCACATATAGGAGCAAAACAACAGCAAAGAGACACAAAATAACTTCAAATATACACAAATCAGCTACAAGGAGACACAAAATGGCTAAATTAGTGAAATACAGACATATATATTCAAAGTTTCCTACATATAAACCCAAATCAATCCATAGATGATGCACATGATAATAGGATGAAAGCAATTAATGTGTAAATATAAGCAGAATTAAATGAAGTGAATACAAAGTCACAAGTCCCAACAAGAAAAGTGTGAGAAAAAAGGGATGAATGAAAGGATATAAAATGAAAGGATGATCAGTAAATTGAGAGACACCAATTAGAAATATCAAATTGGTTATTAAAGTTAATAAATGGTGGAATGAACAATAAAACTATCAATACATGCACACAATGAAATGTACAGTGAAGGTTTATTGGCAGTGTAGTAATTTCCCCATGGCTGTTTCTGTAATAATGCCTATTGCAACCTTGTAAATTCAGTAAAATCATAAAATATATTGTGTTTGCCAATGCATGAAGAATGGTGTGGACTGTGAGGAGCTGCCACTATCTTCCATACTAATGGGCTGTCGAGATACGGTGCAGACACTAATAGATTTCCAGTTTCCCTGAATGCACATGAATTATTGAATTCAAGTGTTTTTTTTGTCAATCCAGCATATGATAAATATCAAACGTCATCAACCTCCATAATGATTCATCATTCATCACATAGCGCCGAGTCACTGTGTGTATTCTCTGAGATTATCAAAGTAAAACAACAGCTTTATTGTTTGGGAGATAAGATTTCACGCTGGCGAGGTTAGATAAAATTGTTTTTTTAAACTAATGAAGTAAACTGTTCCTGCAGCCCTGTTTTGCAGCCTCATCTCCTCATTTTTTCCTGAGATGACATCCCGCTGTTTACCATTTCTGCCCATTATTTACAAGTCAGTGTTTGGACAATAAATTGTGCTTTTCTCGCAGCTCCCACTGACCTCCACACATGATGAAAGAACCTTCAAGATCCTTCAGTTTGTGTCGGCGTGGGCGTTCTGTCACGCAGATACTTTTGTCATCATTACTGTGTGGCAGGATCACATCGGTCATGAGCGGGGGAACCCACACTTTTCACTGATCTGTCCAGGGCGGCAGGACAAGTCCGTCTCAATCAGTGCATGGACATGGACACCGTAAGAAGCTGCCATAACAAGATAAAGCAGCCATGCATTGAATGCACCCTGAGTTTACTTAGTTGTGTTGAGTTTGGAGCCGTTTCTCTGCACCTTGTTCATCTTTAATACCCTTAACATGTATTATCATAATATATCTTCTAAATATATTTGGGATTGTGTCACTGAAGCCAGAAGCAGTCGTCTGTAGCAGACAAAGTTGCCGTGCAGTAAATGTACAGTGCAGTTTACAATATGCCCCTGAATGAACACTGCAGCTCCTCAAAACCCAAGAAAGCTCCCATCTTGCTTTCCAGCTGCTGGGCAAAAAGTGAAGAGAGGCTCTGTGGGATTACAAAGCGGAGCAGAGTGAGCAGCTCTCTGCCTCTGTGCAGGCTGCACACTCTGCTCCGCCTACATTGCAAAATGTAGATAAATATATTTATTCAAAGCCCTGTTTGTGCCTTTTATTGGGCGTCAACCTCATGTTTATGTGTTGAAAAACAGACTTGAAGCACGCATGCAGGCTTTAGGGTTCCTTTACACTGAGAACCTGCTGCAGTTGCAGGGTTTAAAATAGGACTGGATCTGTTGTGAGTGACAAAGGCCAATACAAAGCTTGCAGTTGTGAAATAATGACAGGGTAACTGGGTTTGTAAAGCTGTTTTGGGTAAAGATTCACCTAAACCAGTGGTGTCAAACTGATCCATGAAAGGGCCTGTGTGGCTGCAGGTTTTTGTCCCAGCCAAGCAGAAGCACACCTGAATCAAATCATTCAAATCACCTGAACTGTCTTCACTCAGCTGATTAGCAGCATCAGCTGTGCTGACATCAATCTCATCCACATTTTTTTTTGCAGTTTTATCAACATATTGGTTCTGGCACATAAGATAAGTCCATTTTTATGTCACCAACTAAGCTCTGGTTGTCTCCATTATATCTCCAACCAGGGGGATTAGACTCCAACCAGTGTGTCTTCCCACATGTGTGCATTGCTGAAAATATCTGAGTTGTGGGCAGTGATTCAGAGGTTAAATCTACACTGGGTACCTCTAATAAATCAGAGGAACGTGTAGTACAAATGACATTGGCATCAAAACAGTGCGGTACAAAGACAAGAACAGTGTACAGTGAAGTAGACAATGATTAATGGAAAAATTTATTTAAATCTTTGCCTACACAAGGACTTGCACCCTGGGCTCCTGCCCTACAAAATGAGCTAAAGCTTTCCAGTTTGGCAACCTGAAAAACAGGTTTGTGTGGCAGGCTAGATATACAGTACATATGACCTTTTTGGGGTTAAAAACATATAAAAGCAGATCAGAAGTGCATGGAGTGCTACTTCCAGCTGTATTCCACCCAGACAGAACCTTATAATTTGGTGTTAAGATGTATGTGTAATGATAGAAGCTGTAAGGCTGACTGCCTAAAGGAGCTTTTCTCCACAAGACAATGACATCCTCTCTCATGGTGGAGCTTGTGAAGCCATTACCTCGGATTTTCTGTATAATGAAAGTGCCAAGTGCAAGGGCATGAAAAACTTTATGTTTCAGTCAAGTATCATTGGATTTAGGGGGTTTTCCAGGTCACAGGGCTCTATTTTGTACATATATCATAGTTATGGTGGATTTTGCCATCTTGTCTAACAACTCTGGAGCCAGATTTAATATACAGAACACTGAATTTGACCTATAGGATCCATCTCTGGCTTGAGACCAGCTACTCAAGCATTAAAATATAAGGATTTTTAATGCCTCAGAACATATTTTTGTAATCACACTTGGACATTTTTTTTAAACAATGTATACAAAGGCTTTAAAGTTGACTTCCTTCTTTTTGGGCAGGAAAAAAATCAACTGTGGCAAAGACCAAGGACAAGTCTGAATTGCCTCTTTCAGAATCAATATTTCAAGGCTGAATGCATCATCAAAGGCTGATGAGACAAAGGGTACTTCAGTGGAGATACTTCTTTTGGGTAACGTTTTGAGGATACAGCTCGAGTGGTCTTTGCAGTTGTTTGTCTGCCAAATTGTGCTGTGGAACCTGCCATGTGATTATCAGACCTAGTAGGATTACATCAGTGTGTTTAAATCAGGCATTTTAAGACCAGAACATCACAAAGTGCCTCACAGTAAAAACCAGAAGGGCACTCAGACGCAGACTAAGCCAGGGCCTCCAAATAATATTAATTAAAAAAAAAAAAAAAAAAAAAAAAAAAGTGTTTCTGTCCTGTGATTCAGATGCACTTGAAAAGGAACAACATAAATAAGAATAATGGCACTGGGAGAGCACAGAACTTGACCAAGGCCATGTCCTGTCCCTTAAAGTTGTCAACAGGGAAATACTCTGTATCTGCCCTGTAATTCAGACACACACATGTAATGGATTCCTTGATCGTGGTAATAACGCAGCAGACAGAAAAGAGAGACTTTGAGTAAAACACATCACTACAGAAACCAATAAAGTAAAAAAAATGATAATCATAACAGAAAGAAAAGAAGGGCACTCAGACATGGTGGCCAAGGCCATGCCCTATCTTGCAATGTTCACAAAATGGAAAAATACTTTGTGTACCTGCCCTGTAATTCAGATGCACTCAAAAGTCCAATGGCTTCTTCAGTGGTCCATGCTACACCATTCCAACAAGTTTCAGGGAAAGTGGGCCAGTCATCTGTGATCCTTCATCCACTCTCAAAATATGGTCTTGAATTGCCTTTTGAATGCACCCATAGAAGGTTTTTTTAACAAGTGGATGGACAACAGATTGTTTAAATTTAAGATATCACAGATTGTTGATTACAAGGAGCACACAAAGACCAGTGAAAGCGATGACATTGATAAACAGATGTAGGTAAACTGTCAAGGGGCTGTATAAGAAGTTTTCCCTCTGACAAGTCCCCCGAAAACTTCACAAGCCAAGTCCTTCAAAAGAGACGGCCCCTGAAATGGGACATAACTAAAGTAGACCAAGTCTAAGACGTTTGAAAAGCAGCCTAGAGACCAGAATCAAACACTGCAGCCCTGGATATAATTATACAACAGAAGATTGGGGGCATCCGTTACTCATTCAGGCAAAAAACTCATGCAGACTATAAAAAGAGATGACAGAGGTGGCCGGTTCAGTTTTCCCCAAACGGCTGGGAAATCTGGACAGGGAAGTTAATGAGAAACACGCTCAATTCCCATTGAAATGTCCTTGAGCCATACAATTAATCCCCACCAGCTCCACAGGAATTCCTTTGAGGCTAATAGTTGAAGACTGTGGTCATGCTGGGCAGCTCCCAGGTGTGAATGTGTGTAAGCGTATAAAAGTGAAGCGAGGCCATTAAAAAAAAAAAAACCCAGAATGCATTCTCAGTGAACGTACCTGGGATAAGTGAAGGTTAGAAAAATCTATTTAAGGTTTTTGACGAGGCAGAGAGTGAAACCAAAGTTGGTGGGGGTAGGTCAGAGTTTGCCAACAGAAAAGTCCACACAGCGGGTTTTGCCATTCGAGATTTCTATATAAAGCTTCACATCCACAAAAGGTGTCATTTCAAACGAACATCAAGGCAAAGCTGAAGCCACTTGATTGTTTTAGGATCAAAATCTGGATGGATGGCACTTTAAAGTTAAACTCACTTACTTCGGTCTTTGTGGTGTTATATTCAGCTTTTACAAGGTCAATTACATCCAGGCACTGCACCGCATCCATTCATTCAAAGGGAAGAGGCAAAAAAGGCTTTTCAGAATGACACAAGTTGTGATTTGGAGTGACACAGGAGTGGATTAGAAAAGCCAGAGGGCAAATAGATGACACATGCAACGTGAAACATACGTGTCAGCAGCAATCTGCTTCAACTTTCTATTTTTTTATCCGGTGTTTATTTGGAAACTCAGATGAAGTGAATCGTGAAGGTGGTTAGACTTGTGTTACTGCCCATATGCTTGAATAATGTTACTTTCTGTGGATGGGTAAACTAATTAGAGTAGAGTACCAACAGACATATTAAAAGCTATGGTGTTAAGTAGTTGGCAGTGGAGGCTTTTTCTTTTTTTTGTTCCATCTGGTATTGATCAAAAATCCCACAGTGTGATGGTGAAACTGTGCAATGAGCCATCAAAATATGATTTATCCTTGTATTAATATTAAATGGACCATAACCCAACATAACCTCAATATAAATGCTATTTGTCAAAAAATTCCCCGTTAATATCAAATTAATTATCAAGCAAATAGATGCCAAAATGACCACCATCACAGGGTATCGATGGCAAGGATTTTATATCCATTTATCTCCGTCCTTGATACACATGAGCTGCTTGTTTTGTGAATGGCAGGTCCAGGCTTCTTATTGACTTGCATGTCAGTGTTGTAGTTTTAGCTCTCTGTGGGTGCTGCCCTAATTAGTCCACAGTATAAATAGAATGTGCAGAGAAAGAAAGAAAGAGGGAGTCAGCCAAAAACACACGATTAGTGACAGGAAAATGAACTTTTTTTTCAATACTCTGCAGAGTTTCAAAAAGCCATGCTCTAAATATAAGTTGTAGTCCAACCAGGTGGTGTGGTTTCATCTCACCAGGTTAACCATAGAAGATAAATCTCTTTTTTGGTCACTTTTTGACATTACTTCTGTCAAGTCACAGGCTCACATCACTCTTGGCATTTATTAACCGTCACCTCTTCTCTCTTACAACGTGTCTTATGACGCGCGATGTCGTCCCACTCACTCAAACACAATTTCTTTTGTTTCCCAAATAAGAATTGATATATCGTTGATCGCTGCTGTCTGCCTTGCAGTAATAGATGCGTGCCGGATAGCTGACCATTGTGGCGCTCCACGTAATGTGTCTGTTTCCTCTAATGTGCAGTAATGATTTTGTCGACTCATGCAAACAAAACATCAGCAAGGACCATTGCCCCCGACCCCAGTACCCAACGAAATGCCAAGTTCTCCTCATGGCTGCTGTCCCCCCACCCCCCCTTCATGTTATTGCAGTCGCAGAATGAAAAATAATCAAAGTCTGGAAACCATTCAGGAATTTGCTGGCAGAGAAAAAAAAAACTAGATATGAATCCCCCCCCCTGTTTTCAGTCGCTCTCTCTCCCTGTTTGCCCCAGCAGTAAGACTAAAATTATAAATCATCTCCCCGCAGACAAAATTTCATGCTCGATGGGTGAACAACTCCAGCATCTGGTGGGGTCCTGTGATGAGGTGCGTTCCAAGTTTCTCCCTCTCCCAGCCTCCCCAGGGCTGATCCAGAGCATCCAGCATCCTGCCAAATGTTACACACGTGCCGCAGAAACGATAAGACAAAAAAGGAGATTAATATTTAACAGGAGCTGCTCGTTCGTCGCCCGTTCTGCAGTTCTGATAGCATGTAAAATCTCCGTGGTGGATTCATGTCACATCACAAGATGTGTGCACACCTGAAGGAAATTCTCCTCGCTGGATGCACATGGGGGCGTGAAGTGTATCCAAACATACCTTGTATCTCTTAACAACAGGCCTGGAGCCAATGGTTTGCCTGCTGGGCTTAAATGCATGATACCACTGACAGGACAGTAACTTTAGAGGGGGAGGAGATTTACTTGTTTTTAAAAGTTCAATTGAATGCAATGAGGGAATAATTGTGTCTCTTACATCACATCAACACCCCCAAATTAACTTCAGCAAATATTTGTCTGTGATGTCTTTAATCTGCTTGATAATTAATTTATTATATTTATTTTATTTTTTTAACAAATTAATTGTCATCTTCAACAAAGAGAATCTTTGTCTATGAAAGCATGCACAACGGATTTATTTGGGGTCTTTTGTGGGCATGTTCAGCGTAATTGATACCAAGTTAGGCATCCAATTAGTATCTGTTAATAAAGTCATAAAATGCTATAAATAAATGCTACAAATACAACAAATCTTTAACTTTTGTTTGTCAAAGGAAAAAAAAAAGTTAGATATTTGTTGGGATACTTTCTTTCCAATCAGTTCCAATAATTGTCGAGCCAAGCCATATGTGTTTATTATTATCAATGATTTTCATCATCCCCATGGTGCATGCATCACAGTGTTGGTGTAGTCCGCCAGAAGCTCTGATATTTTACTTTTATCCAGCCTCATTTTTATGATATTCTTTGAGGATCTTGTTTTTTTTAATTTAGCAAACATTTATGGCAGCTGTGAAGGACTATTTTAAAGTGAAACTTTAAGTGTTTTATTCACCAGGGGCCAGCTTGATAAAACTGCAAATTCATGACGCATGGAGGTGAAAATAATTATTCTTTTCATCAGACTTATGAAGCAGCACGTCCTCCAGAATGTTGTTTTATAAATCACAATCACTGAGGTGCTGTGTGAACACACACAGGCTTCATTTCCTGACCTACAGTGAGCCTTAAGTGGCTATAGAAATGCATTTAAATGCATACACATAGAAAATGTGACCAATTCACCACTCATTAGTTCTGTAAATGAGAAAGACGTCAGAGAAGGAATGCAATTTCACCAACTGAATCCCAGCAGTGAGGCTCTCCAGCAGAGTCAGTGGCTATGTTTAGCTTCCATACTGCTACTTAATATGGTGCCAGTTACCTCAGTATAATCTCAATTAGCATTATTCTTGAATCCTTGCAAAAACAAAAAAAGAATGATTCATTGAGGGTCCGAATGTTAAAACCAACTTCAGGAAGCGTTTTGCACAAGTTACGCAATGTGCTTCCTCACGTTATTTAGCCATAAAAAAAGGATTCACCATGATGAAGGTGACTTTGCCCACGCTGAGGCAAAACTGCAATCCCGACCTCACCTGTTGGAGCAGTGGGTGTGATGGCTGACATCATTAAGTCGGGAATCTTTCGTGCTGTTTAGAGGAGCTTGTTAAAGGCCCATCACTCACTGGAGAAAGTGCTGCAATGCAGGAGGAATCATTTGGCTGCAAACATAATTCCCAGACTGTAAGACCAACATTTTGGATAAATTATCTGCTGAAGCTTCAATGCTTTTGTCTCTGCAATGTAGGAACAGATGGCATATTTTACTGTTTTACCACCGGAGGAGTGTTGTTGATATCTAAATCTAAATAATTCTTTCAGATGGGGACTCTTTTTTCCTTAGTGGAAATGAAAAGCAGCCATTTAGACAAACTGCAGATTTTTTTATTTTATTTTCAAACTTTTAAAAAAGCCACATTGATGTGCGAGATTAATGAGAAAAAGAAAAACTTAGTTTCGTCCTTTAATTTTGCACAGTCACCGTCCCAGATGTCCGCGGATGAAGAGAGCAAACGCTGACAACAATAAAGTAAACGAGTCCACCGATGTAGCAGCAACTTTTGGCACGGACATATGCTTGCCTAACAGGGAAAACAGCTTTTCACAGAAGCGGAAGCATATGGCCGGCTCCTGTTTCGACAACAAGATGCCGTGTCACCTTGCTAGCCACCTGTAGCCGGTGACCAGCCGAGAGAGAGAGAGGGGGATTTCAGGTGAAGCATGCATACGCAGGCCGACATACATATTTGCTTCTGCTTCTATCATCCCAAAGGCCATATGCTTATCTTGTTGACCTTTGTGTGTCCGACGGCATGTCACACACTCTGTCACCATGGCCAGGCAAGCGTGAAGAAGAACCAGTGGGGGTCAAGAACACAAAAGCTTCTGAAAAACATGCTCACAGCATCTAAGTCCCGCGCCATTCGCTCCATCTCGCCGCCTTTTTCTCTCCCCCTGCCCTCCTCTCCACGCTTCTTTTCCAATGCCGTGCACGTCCCAACGAGCGACAGCGATTTGCATGATGTGATCGGCCTCTGCCTTCCTGCAGCTCTTTAGAAGTGTGTGCGTGTGCGTGCTCGTGGCTGCATGTGGCTGTCTGTGTTTGAGTGCGTTTGTAAGTGTCAGTGTGTGCGGGCTGACTGCCAGCCAGCTTAAGCTGCAAGGGAAGGGTAAAAAAAATAAAAAACAGGGCTTTGAGCCTATAGATATCTCACAGAGCAATCAGGGAAATATGCTGAAATACGTGACAGGCGGAGTGCGTCACTTGGCATGCATCTTTAATTCTGTGTGAGCTTTGGGTGTTGTACTGTAGCACTGCTGAGTTAAGGTGAGGTGTTTGTTCGGAGGAAACTAGGCCAGGTAGGTTTGCCGGGTGTAGCACACATGCATTCACACTTGACTCATCAAGTGAGGAGAGAGATCTAATCAGGAGAGCTGGTTTCAACTGCCGCATGTTCAAGGACGTTTTGCAGATATCAGAAAGAAAACTGTCCAAAGGGGAAAAAAGTTATTCCTTAAAGGAAACAAATTATTCATTTCCTTTCTGTCATTTATATCCCTGTTTCCAAGAACACTGGGTTACTGTTTAAAACCAGCGTGTACTCTTTTCTCCGAAGTCATGCTTTTGTAACATGCACAATGTGGCATTGTCCTGCAGAATAAAGCAGGGAACTCACTGGAAAAGACCTTTGAATGGCAGCATTTGGTGCTCCAAAGCAACATCTTTCAGCATTAATGGTGCCACAAAAATATGCAAGTTAGCCATAATGGAATGGGCACTGACACCCCCCCCCCCCCACACCATCAGCAGAACAATGTGGATGGTCCTGTTCCTCTTTATTCAAAAGGACATAATGTCAATCACTTTTTTTCAGATTTTAGACGAAATTTTTTGAGCGCTCAACAACTCTTGCCAGTCTTTCATTCCCCCTGTGCCAACATGTCTATCTATACTTTAGATGTATTGTACTTTTTTTTGAATGGGGTCTTAAAGACACATATGTAATGTCATGTTTTCTTCATTGTAGAATGTAAAATAAATCTGATAGAAACCCAAAATACAAGTACAAACCTGAAAATGAGAATAATATTGCCTCCCTAAATTTCACCTCACAGCTCAGAGGATGCCAGCCCCATGTGGCTGTTTTTCTCAGCTGATAAACCCTAAAAGAAAGTGAGCTTTTCTTTCCCTTTTCTATAAATTACAGTTGTAATCACAAAAGCGGGCCATTTTCTCCTGTGATACACGGATAAAGCAGCGTGTTAATAGCGCAACATGTATGCTGTAACTAGTGAATGTGACAGATTGAGATTGCGGAGATCTGTAATGAGTGTGAGCTGTTAAAACAATCAGCCGAGCTTCCACTGGTGTTAATTAAATGGATGAAAATATGTCGCTTGAGTTGCAGGGCAAAGCAGAAAACAATGCTGCGTGTGCTAATTTAATATGTGAACATGCTACCCTCATTTGTACCTGTGAAAGAGCATCCATGTGATTTTTTTTTTTTGCAGGCCCCTCCGCCAATTTTTCACTGGTTACTATGGCAATTATGGCTGTAAAAGAGGATTTTCTAAGCAGAATAAAAACACAATTGCTTTCTCTGCATCTATGATGATCACTTGGGGCTTTTTTGGTATAATTTATACACTGTATGTAATAATTGTTTATTTTGCCCATCTTCCTGTCGCTGTGTGTTTGTTCTCTGGGAGGGAAATACTACAGAAGACAGTAAGGAACACCACAGATAAGTAAATTCCCAAGCTACAACACGCTGCACCTTGCAGCACGAACGGGGGGGTGCACGTCTTTGTTGATTTGTCACATTCGCCGGCGTAATGAGGGATTCCAGTCACAGGCAGCCGGCTTCTCACCGCCGGCGAGAGCAGGATGCACTCTGACTGGGAAAAAGAGAGGAGGAGAGGAGAAATAGGAGCGAGAGGGAGGAATAAGTGGGGCAGTTTTGGAGGAAAAAAAAAACATTTTGGAATAAGAAGGAGGAGAAAAAGGAGGAGGAAGTTGTCTTGGGAGGGAGGATGGAGGACAGACGAGGGAAAAAGGGAGCGCCACGGGAGGGGCCTTGAGGAGGGTGTTGCGAGGTCAAGGTTCCAGTCTGTGGTGTGAGGTGGCTGCCAGCACGTGGCCACAGCACGTTGCAGCGCTCCGCGAGGCAGAGCTAACACTCTGGAAAAGGGACTCGGCATGAGGAAACAGAGAGACGGGGAGGGTGGGGGGTTGGAGAGTGGATCTACTGTAAAAAGGGCTCCGAGTGGAGTCCCCAGCTTGCTCTCTGCCTCTTTTTCTGTCACATCCTCCCGCACAGAGCCAATAGCCGGGGTTAGTCCGCTGGCATCCACGCCTCCCTCCTCTAATGGCAAAGCAAAGCAGACAGAGGGACCACATGGCGCGAGGACATACAACGCTAGCAAGTAATTAAGAAGATATCACATACATAGTGTTCATTGTGCTAATTGATTCACTGACTTAATTGACTCCCAATGAATATATAATGACAGCAGCTGTCATATTTTCGGTTTAAACGAACTCTTGGAGCAGCTTTATCTGGAAGTCACTATGGATGGCTGTATTAAAATACTTCATTACATCACACGCTGGAGTATTGTGACAACAATGTAAAGCTAATCATGTTTGCTAATGCCATGTTTTCCGTTGCCCAGAGAACGACTATGAATAATGCGTTCATTTTTACACTTCTTGTTTTTGTTTTTCGGTTATTATTCAGATTTGTGTCAGGGCCAAATTCCTCTGATTGTTTGGCAGAGCTGAAATGCTTTTCTATACTGTGTTTGTCCCTCCAAGCCTCAATTCTGACCACTGTTTTTATTGTGTGTCCAGCAATGCTTATTTGCTCAGTTTACTCGGTTTTCGCTTAATTGTTTTTAACATGTAATTAGCCTTCTGGATGATCATGATAGACAAAGCCCTTCAAACACATTAGCTCTGATCAAGTCAGCGGATTAAAAAAAAAAAAAAAAAAAGAATCAGCCGTTAAATCTCCAGACTCATGTCGTAAGCGCGGCAAGCCTCAACAACCCTTCAGAGCTGATTCTGAGCCTCCCACCCCCCCCCAAAAGTGGACCAAAGGTTGTGTCAAGTGGGATTATTGGCTCAAAAAAGGGAAAAGAGAGCAAAAATGTGAATGTCATTTCAAAAGTAGGTTGAGCGAGTCAAAAATAGCTTCAAAGGCCTCCGACTTGAGAACAAAATCCCAAGAGTAAGTCTTCTGAGGTAAGAAAAAAGAGAACTCAATGAAGGTTTTTGCACGTTAAACTACCTGATGCTTGCTCGGCAGCATTTTTATTCATGCACTGAATCAGTTTATTGTAAATAACAACAGTGAGCACATATTTCTCGGTGAACAAATGTGCTATATGGTGGTCTTTTGCATTAGCAGTAATTTTGAATCTGCAGATCTGTAGTGTTCTTTTTTTCTTTGCTGACAGAGCTCTTAAAAAGTCATCTGCTACATTAACTGCAATTTCATATGCATACATACAGCATGGATATACAGTATAAACAGCAATAAGTTCTGTTTTTGAATGATTCATGCCTCAGTTATATGGGAAAACCTTCACTCTTAGACTACCTGTGTTGGCAGACAGTATAAAAGCTGTTTACCTTGTATTTGAATAGACATGAGGCTGCCATGTGCAGGATTCTCTTCTATTCTCGTATTTCTTTATTCTGTTAAAGGCTGTCTGACACTTTGGAAAGCATTGCGTCTATAGCTTAGAGATTAGCCGGCCACAAGCTGCCCTCCATCTAAGATCCTCACACCAGTGCAAAGAAAAGGGCAAAGTCGAGTACCGCCATCCCTGACCAGCCGCTCAACCACCTGTTTGACATTCTGCCCTCTGGATAAGGGTTCCAGTGCAGCAGTGCTGCAAAGCTTCCCTGAGCAGGGAAAAACACAAACTCTGTGCTCTCCCTTTGACGATAAACATTAAAAAAAGTAGTTGCATACTTTTCCAATATGTGCTTACTCAGCAACCTTCAAACCAAGGTCATAACAGACAACTCCTCATGCATGTTTGCTCAAAAATAAGAATTTTAAAATGCCTTCAATGTCAATCCTTCAGAATTTCACAAAATAAAATCTTACTTGCCTTGGATCCAGTGTACCATCCTCCAGACGCACTCTGCCTGGCGTGTCCGACATCAGCAAATATGTGTTTGTGTTTTATGCCTGCTGTTGAGCCACCTGAACCTCACTACAATCTGTATCAGCCTGTCCTTTTTCCTCACTGTTACATCATGTTATCTTTATGTTTCTTTGTTTCTCCCAAACAGAACATGATAGTTTCACCTTGCCAGCACGATGCAGTCACTATGGATCCCACTAAGGTCAGCAAACACTGTGCAGTTTAACAGGAATCTCACTCAAGGTCAGATGTACTAAACATTGTCTGTAGTGCATGCAGGGATTATGTCATATGTCTGCACCGGCAGTCAGCCAACACCATGCAGAGCCTTTGCATTCTCTTGAAATTAACAAAGTGTATGCAATCAGTCATTTTTGCATTGAAGCGTCTTCCAAAATGTTTTTCTGAACCAGTTCATGATTGCTTCAAGCTAACTCTCATCTGCAGTCCCTGGGCAGGTCACAAGTAAAACACACAAAGCGCCAGCCACAAGTGTAAGACAAGTGTTAGACAAATTAACAGCGAGGATATTTGAGAGAGAAGTGCAAAAAGCACAAGGTGGATAAAGCAAAAGGGTGTCATGGGGAAGAGAAACTTTAATTAAACTGCATTTCACAGATATCTCACTTATAGCAGGTGAAGGATGAGCACAAAAAAATAGAGAAAGATTTTGCAAAAGAAAATTAATAAATAACCGAGTGGTGGTTTCATGCTCATTAGAGTTAAAGTTCAGTGAGCTGGTAATGCACACTTTGGATGAGATGTGTACAGTGTGCTTTTGGCTGGCTGTGATTCAAAGGAGTCAGCACTATCACTGCTGTCTTCATCCTGCAGTACATCAGATAGTCACTGCAACATTTAAAAGTACTTTTCAGCTCCAAAAAGTGTGTTTTTGAGGATTTGACATGGAAAGCAGGACTAATGACTTATGCATGTAGCCAGGTTGTGTATTTGCCAATAAGGTCTCCAACCTAAAGAAGACAAAATAGACAGTTTGACAATACAAAACATAACTGCCCGAATGAGTGTTGGTCAAAATGACCCATATAAGCTTCTAGCGGCTCCCGGTACAGCGGAGTGTGCTACGAATAGCACCGATATCATACACACATGTTCGGTTCACAGTTGTAGAAAAGCTGCAGTTTCTGGGAATTTAGGTTTTAAAACTGCTGAATTCAGGATTAATTAACTATTAGCCACAGAAAGTACATAAAAACCAGAAGTTACGAAAACAAATGGAACTTACACAAAAAAATTAAATAAAATCAAAGTGTGTTGGACACATCAAAGACGTGTTGGACACGTTACCAAAGTGACTTTAAACAGCTGTTTATGTTACAAAGGACGTGACGGCTGTTCTCCTGTTTGCCCCGCCCAGAGGGTGACATCACCGTTATTTATTCTTATTACACCAGCAAGATGGCAGCAGAGGACAGTCTGAAACGTGAATATGCGTTTCGTTTTGCTGCCTGTACAAATCCTCTATCTTGATGTTTTTGAGGGGAGACCAGTAGCAAGATCTTGAAATAGTTGTTTTCTTTCATGCAAGTATATTAACTCAACAAAAAGCCTTAGAGCCTGTTAATGGTTTCCAGTTTAAAACCACTGCTGCCTAATGAATGCTAATGGAAATGGAGTTAGACAATGGGCGTGCGGACAATCCCTCGGCTCTCACCTTCAGTAAGTGATGACAGCCTGTTATGGCACTGGCTTGCTTCCTGACAGCACTGTCTCTTGATTACACACAAAAAGCCCCGGAGAGGAGTGAAGAGTTGCGTGTCTGTGCTGTTTCTTCCCCTTACTTTCTTTCTTTTTAAGGTCAATTTGACACTTTTGTCTAACTTGGTAATGAAGACTCTGCGGAGACAATACTATGTGACTAACATTATAAAGCAGCAGCCAGCCAGCCTATCATTAGGCAGAGAATAGACACTTAAATGATTTCAAGAAAGATGGAAACGTACGATTAATCAGACTTTACTATTTTCGACTCCAGCTATGATTTTGGGCGCGGAAACAGCGATTGCATGTGGCAATTAACATTTAAAGCTCCTCAGTTATCATTAAGCTATTTCTGTAACAAGGGTCAGTCTGATTGTATTGTGTGAGGATGAAAAACAAGCAGAATGTTGCTGCAAAATAAGTATTTCCCCCTGAGGTGTAATCATGGTCTTTGTGAGCAAATCGAATGCTTGGTAATGCTTTGTTTTTTATTTATTTTATTTTATTTTTACAAATATTCCACCATGCAACATGTGAAAATACATTCAATTTGGGTTTTTTTTTACTCTCATTGTCCTCAGCTATAATTATGTTGCATGTAATTACAGTAATCATCACTGCTTGTAAGTTTCTTAAAACAATTCACATACACCCTTGCAAAATAGATTATCTATTGTAATCACCAACATGAAGATGTAAAAAATGTAAAAGCACATTATATTTAAAATATACAAACAACAACTATGGTAGTTTAGTCCTACCCACAAATGTTATTTCATTCTTTTTCTGCAGGTATTTCTTTGCTCATATCTTCCATTTAAAAATCTCCCTCAAGAAATCTGTATTGCGTGATGTATTAAAGGTCTCCTTAGTTCTGTCTTTATGAAGGCATGGGAAAGTATTTTACCAAAATCCCTCATCAAAACTACATTTCATAACCTCCAAACTTATGGAGGGATTAAATGTCCTCATTTCTTTTCTACTCTCGCAGTCATTGAAAGTCGATCTGGATAAAAGTGTCAGCCAAATGCCTAAATGTAATATTAATGTGTTCTTTTTCTCCTTTTCAAAAGATGGGGAAAAAATCTACAGAGGAATGCTGCAGATCTAGTCCATCATCATAATTATTTAAGTAGTATTCTTTTATTGGTAAATGAAGTTGGTTAAAATGAGAACCAAGTAAATGATGATTGGAGTTTAATCATTCTCATCAATCAAGAGAGTCAATCATTTAATTCATCTTTACCTCTGCTCTATAGGAGAGTTAATGCAGACGGACGGCTGAGGACATTGGGATTCAGCGCATGAGTGTCTCATAGCCTGCTGGGAGTCAGGGCATGGTTCAGCAGACAAACACATATGTCATGTCACAAGTCTATTTGCTGTGCACTGGTGGAAAGGCCATAAAAATAACCTTTAAAGAAAGAAATTTTAGAGACATCATTCTCAAAGTCGAAAAATAGATAGAGAACGCTATATTTTACTCTTATTCAGTTGCTGCTTTTATGAGAAACTAGACAAGTCAATGTCATTCATAAAGGGAGATTTCATAAAGAGCTTTTTATCCTCCTTTCAACTGAATTTGTACAGTTACACTGCTTATAAACGCCTTATGCTTGCGGTAACACAAAGTCTTGTCGACATCATGTAAATCTTTAGTGGTGTGTGTGTAAAATATGCTTCAAACCAAACCATTTAAACCATTATAACACTTTGTTAATGTCAAAACAAAGTGTTTTCTTTGGGGTCAATGCAGTTTTACAAGGTGTACTGAATTAGGCAATTAAATGATTACGCACAATTTAAAAATGTCGTCTGTATTGCATGAGAAAAAGATAAAGATAGATTCTAATTAGGTGATTGTTAAAATGACACACACAGGATGCACACCTCGCTCTCTGGGGTCAGAGTTCTGTGTGTTATGTGAAGAACTGAAAGCACCTTTGCACTACAGTAAGATTTGAAATATTTTCCTCCAAACCTTGATGGCCTAGAAGAAAAAAAACCTCAACAGTTTCACATTTCAAAGCCAGTCACCCTCACAAAGGTTTAATAGTTTGGTATGTGTGCTGAGATGGATGGTGGATCATGGAAACAAGCAGCAAACTAGCCACCAGCGCTTGTACCAGATGGATAAATTCAAAGCCTCACAGTTCTAAGTGTGTGGTGACAGGCTGCCGCGGTGGGCGGTTGCAATTTCTGTTTTCTGCTTTAAGAACATGTGATGATAATCAGCCGGGGTCCAGTTGAAAGCCATGGCTGTTGGTGGGGGTGGGGGGGCATGGCATCCCTTTTGCTACGACGATCGGAAACAAGACGTGGGGGAAAAACAATGATTTACCTGCTCACCATTCCACCTCATTAAATCGAAGAAAAGTGCCTACTGATTGGAAATTCCCACGTCTGCCACAGAGGAGCCGTTTTCAAGATGCAGTCATTTTTTGCGGAGGAGTGGGAACAAACAATTGCCCTGGCACCACCTCTTTAAATGGTGCTCTGTTGCACGACAAGCAGGTTGGTGTTGAAATCAATAACAAGATTAAAATCATTGTTTTTTTCTTTCCTCTCTTTTTTTGTCACCCACACTCATGCTTAAGCGTGACTCACCCAGGGTGTGTGGAGTTCTCTGTGTGACTGAGTAAAACATGAATCATGCTTGTTGAAGCTGCATTTCTGTTCATTTGCGCAGCAGGTTGCCAGTTTATCCATTTGTGATCTCAATGTGGCATTCTGGCCGTGTGGATGAGACTGATAGATACTGTTTTTTTTTTTTATATAACACTCGCTGCTTACGTTGACTATGACGGGAGACTGGAGTGAGGTTTCAGACATCTCTGGGTTTTACTTTGTCTGCATTTAGCAAACCCCTGAAACACTCATGTGTCTCTGATTTTCAAAGGTCTAGTCGTGGGCTTATCAACTGATGATGCAAATCACTGATGGAAAACACAGAAGCAACAGCAGTTCCACAAAAAGTCCATCTGTTCCCTGCTAAATCCAAACAGCACCTTTGTGTAATTTTCTGTTGATGTGCTCAGCCCTGGGCGGCTGCACACTTTATGCTGAACGAGACATTTTAAGGTGGTACAATTAACTTTAAATGAACTTAAAACACACTCTGAAGGAATAATGGCCGACAACCCAAACCAAACAGCACCATGAAAGTCACCAGGTAGCCATGTCTAATCTGCTTTGTAATCTATTTTTCTCTAAATAGGACCATGGCTTACAAAATAACCCTTACCCTTTTCAACTAGACTTGAAACCTGCAACTGAGACCACAAACTCATCAGGAGTTATTGGTGCCTATAGTACCCAATCAGATACTGATGAAGGACAGAGATGAAGGGAGCCACACTCCCCCAGAACCTTTGTGGACTTTGTCACTCTTTGTGACAGTGGAGTCGCCCCCTGCTGGCTGTTAGGAAGAATGCAGCTTTAAGGCACTTACACACTGCTTTTGGATTTCAGACCCATAGCTTAACCCTGGAACTACAGTCTGATTAACCATACAGACATATATTTTATACCTGGAGATGCTTCTTTGACCTAGATTACTTCATGTCTATCCAAAGATTTATATTTAAAAGTCATGGGCTTTAAAAGGAGCAAGAAAAAGTGATTAATATCTCACATTCCAAAGTATGTTTTGCAGTATGGCAGTGGAAGGAAATAAAAACCGAATGTGTGAGCAGCATCTATTATCTAACATACAGAACATGACCTCTCTGAAATGAAACTGACATTTATCTTTTCTGCAATATCTGTGAAATGCACAATTACCCTCCTCTGTTCCTCCTTACCGACCTTCTTCCTGTCACTTTCTACCTCAGTCTCTTGAAAAGAATCAGCCACTTTTTATGCAGTTTTTCATGCAATGCTCCCCTCAAACCGCTGTTATAATTAGCATAGCGGTTTAATAAATCAGCATCTATTTGTGAGGACGAGGGTGTGAAAAGCCTATAAGGAACAGGAGGAGCTGGAGGGTTGTTTTCTATTTTTAAACTGTCTTGGCAGTGCAAATGTATGATGGAAAGGTCGAGAGGTCATGGTTCAGTGCAGAGAGCTAATTTGGAGAACGGAAGCATTTTTGCAAGTATATACAACAAAAAGTTTAGTTGGTGGGAACTGAAATGATTTTGTCAATAATACAAAATAACTAACCCAGCCAGGCCGTGGTAGACCAGGAGCTGCAATGCCCTGCAAGCTAAAATGACATAAAGCATGAAGTAAAAGTAAAGTATTATAAAGTAAAGTAAAATATTCTAAATAGTGTTTCAGGAAAGTTTTTGATTGGTTGCATTTTTATGGACTTAATTTGCATGAGAACAAGAATATAACCCAGCACATCATTGCTGTACACAGATATGCTGGCTGAGTCATCTTCAGTATAGGAAATGGAAGGTTTTCAAACACAGAGTGATTACCTTTAAATATATCATTTCAGAACATGAGCCGCCTGATTTTGAGATGTTAAACTTTCCAAATAAGGAAGAGATCCCACCTAAGTAGTTCAAACATGAGGAATCACAGTCAAACAAACTTTCCCCCTGCTCTTATCCATCCACTCTCAGCCACCGAGTCAATTTTCCATCACTGCAATGTCTTACCACAAAGAGCAGCGTGATCGATTCAGCTGGGCCTTTTTTCCAGCTCTGATCCAATATGTTTTCTGTAATAATACCAGGTAAGCTTGCATCCTAAGTGGGATAATATTGTTTCGACCGTTAGGCAATCTTCAATTATTCACAAGCAGATATTGCTTATGCATGTCTTTAGAGCTCTGCAGACTTGCTGCATTAGTCAGCATTTAGAAATATAAATCAAATATACTCAGATGACTTAATGTACTCTATTTTTCGCACCGTCAAAACATCCTAAAAATAAAAGGGATTTGCTCATTTTGAAATTGGAATTATTCTGCATCAGGATGCTGTGAAGAACACGGCGGTTAGATGCAGAGCCTCACTGTCACTTCGCATTAAAGCGTTTGCAAGTGGAGCTGAACGAAACGGCTAAGGGTTAAGGTTATGAGGAATAAGCTATTGGAACAATTCAATGCAAATGTGCTTTTGCTCTCAGAATGGGAGCTGTCACAGTCAGTCACTGTCATAATTTAGTGAAAATCACTGGTGGATTTCATTTCATCCACAGGAAGTGTGCGTATTACCTACAAGCGTAATTAAAGGAAGGAAATTGCATGTTTTAGCGCATTTTATCATGTAAAGAGTAAAATTTCTTTCAAGAACACTATTCATGTATATTGCAATCTACGTGAATGCACTTCACCGCTTATTCACAGCTTCTGATGTCCTCCTTTGAGTATTCACTTATTCGAAATACAGCTTCCACCAAGGGCGAACTTTTAATTAGACGCAAGCCTGCGCCGTCAACGCAACAACAACACTGGCTTCTTTTATATCCCCCCTCCTCCTTTCATCCTTATCAGAAATCTCCCCTCAATCATTCCATCCACAGAGCCCAGCCCCTCCGACATCGCCTCTTCAGTCAAGCATGATCTTCTCTTTATGGCAAGAGAGAAACAGAGAGAGGCGGAGGGAGAGATAGGAGGGGGGAGAAAAAAGAGAGAGATCCAAGAGGCCCAAGCTGCCTTTCATTTCCGCTGCTTGGCTATGCAGCTTTGCCCCGCTTCCACGGTTCTGGCAGACTCCCCTCCTTCCCCTTGAGAGGCCCATCTAGTCCACAATCTAAGGCCTTGTAATGCAGTCCCTGGCCCACAATGATAGATCGCACTACATGTGGGATGGTATTGTCTGCCTCGCTGATAAGCCAGTGCAGTCAGAG
>JAOWBC010000959.1:8129616-8141361 GCA_028566105.1 Hypoplectrus providencianus | reverse complement strand
GTGTGTGTGTGTGTGTTTGTGCATCTCTCTTGCAGCGTTGTGTAGTTACATTAGCATCCCTGTGTGTTTTTGCATGCCGGTGAGAATGCAAGTGTGCGTGAGATCTCTCTCTCTTTCTCCCGTCTCTGTCCTCCGCCCACCTACGGGAACCCAAAACCTTCTTGGATTGTGTTGTACGCCTCCCTCCGAGGGCCTAATGTTACTGAGAGAGCTGAGTCACTCCACGTGGAGACCTGGCTCTGCATCGCTAACCGGAAAAACAAAAAAACAAAAAAGTTGTTTCCGTGAGAGCACTATGACTCAGGAGGAATTTACTAAAATACCCTCTTTAGGTAATTGTGCATGCATGAATCCTTCATCCTGCTTGCAAATAAAGAGAAAGGGAAAAAAAAAAAAGATAACACCCTGTTTTCTGGATTTTGTAATATTTTTTTCGCCTCTTTGAACATTTTGTACCTTGCCCATCTGTCTCAGAACAGATGCATTCTGGGTGGCTGTGGAATGACGCAACTCAATGAAAATTTAGGATCTGACACAGCTTTTTGCTTGCAGGACCATGAGAGAGATTTACAGAATCTCTGGTGATACACCTTGAAAAGGTTTTGCAAAAAAACAAACAAACCCTAAGATTGTATTTGAAATTGAGACCAGAGAAACAGCACTCTTATCTTTAAGATATATTCATATTTTGAATGTTATTGAGGTTTTGAGCCAACAAGGGCAGTATGTCAGCTATACATATACATACGTTTTCTATAATTGTTAGAAGGAGGTTTTCGTTTACAAACTCCTGGTGAAAATTCCATGCAGTGTGCCTTTAAATATGCAGATGATCCATTGTGATATACTATAAAATGTGCTTATATGCAAACATTTCCACATGAGAAATCCTGTATTCTGAAAGAAGACTGGAAGCAAAATCACCATTGCATGTAAAATGGTTTTGCCTGCAGTGTCTCATCTGTTAAAATGTTTTTATTGTGAATCTTGGAGCTGTCAAGGTAAAGGATGCTCTATGCACTTCTCATTTAACTTCACAATAACGTCTGGCAATGGGATTAATTAAAAACCTTAGTGTTATCATGTGAGGGGGAGACAGACATCTTTGTGTGAAATGCAGGTTTCTCTTCAAGCATCTGTTAACCTCAGTTGTAGATGCATTTGTAACTGAATTCCAGTCATTTCTTTCAGCTTATTCAGAATTCTGGAACACCGACTGAACAATTTCTTATCTTACTTTAGGAAGCTTTTTTGCTGAGAAAAGATGTAGTGATATGAGAGCAGGGGCTGCTGTCTTTATGCACCCACACAGCGCACTCAAACAGTCTAGCAGTGGGAATGAATACCTCATTTTGTTAGCGTGTGGAAATGTGCATCTGCGCCTGTGTGGCGGCTTTCTGTATGATGACTGTATGTGTCGAGCGTGTTCGTGCGTTCCAAATCTGTTTTGTGTGACCCGGCGTGTGTATGTGCACGCATGGAGTGTTGATTTGTGTGTGTGATGCATTTACGACAGCTTCCTTCCTGTCTCCTCTGGGTGCCTGCGAGTCTGGTTGGTCTGAAGGAAACCTGACAGCCTAAATCAAGCTGAAGAGCCAGAAACAGATGTTAATTAGCTTTAATTTGCCTTTTGTTGTTCCGCTGCCAAGGCAGCACCAAAGACACTTCTCTGGATTTTACTACACTCTGCACAACGCAGTACTGTAGTTTACCCCTGTTTGTTTTTAACAATTCATCACACAAAATACTGGCATTTTGACCATATTTTACAGATTAATAGGGATTTAAAAAGTTGTTTTGTTTCCTGAGGGGACTTAACAGCTCAAAATGTGACTCTGCTTGAAATACAGAGAAAACATTCTGTAGTTTCACTATTATTCTCTCAAATGCCAATCTGTGTTTCTTTACAAAGCAACACAGTTTCATTCAATGTGACAGCGTGACTGGATGGATAGATTTCTGTTTGTAGAGGCAACAAGAACATACACGATGAATGTGAATGTGTTTTAGTCGCAGCACACTCGTGTGGAAATGGCCTCAGATGTAGGATGAAACAACATGCCACCTGCTTTTCACTTCTGCACGAAAAATCACACCAAGTAAGTCATAGTCAGCAACTTTGCGTGCCTTTATTGTCGACTCCAGTTTGTAAAAACATTTTTTAGATAGCACAGATATTCTGTCAAAAGTTAATTCTCCTAAGGATGTGGACTTGGCTAGTTTTCGCTAACCCCTATAGCGCCACACCCTGCTTTTTAGAACGGATTTCATCTGTGGCCTTCACTCTTAAAAAACTAAAGTTAGGTCTCATGAATTTACCAGACTTCATTTAAATGAATGTTTTCTATAAAGTTTGCCTTTTCAAAACATCAGTGGACAGTGGGCACTCGCACCCTGGTGGCCATTAGAAATAATACTAGTCTGGAGGTTGCTTCTTGGGTATGAATTGATTTGCTCGAACAGAAAAGCTCAAGAGTTGGTGGAACTTGCTGGCTTAGCAACATCAAGGCCACAAACAAACAATAAATGCATCACAGTCTGGGAGCTTACATGGGTACTTTCTCCTTCCTAAAACATTATCTGCTCTGGGAAATGTCGCGTCCTTGAGGATATAGGGAAAAAGTTTTTTTTTTTTTTTTTTTTTTCAGGCTGTAGTACAGGAACAGCAAATCCCTAGTTTACAAAATATGTGAAGACATGATTGAACTGTATTTCCTCCATTTGTATTCCACCAATCATCAACTTCAAGGGCAGTTTGAGAGCCTGATTGTCACTCCACCCGACAAGGACAGACACTGCAGTATACTTATATTATGTGAGGATCTCTTAACTGGATGAAAGAACTTAACAAGGACAAAGAGCTGGAGACCACTGTTTGGTGTTAGGTGTCCTTGTTCCTGTTCAGCTTTAACTGTTTTGCATCTCTGAAAGCCCACGTGCAATTACAGGACGAAGCAGACTTACTTCTAAGCCGTGTCTGTGATATTTAAAGCATTCCTGTACTCATTTGTTGGAAGGTTACCGCTGTGACCTTGTCTCTAATTCAATCTCTGATGACTATCATATTTCAATCAACGTGTATCGGCAGACGGGGGATAATGAGCAGTGGTAACTGGATTAGTGTTGATACACTGATGTGGGAGATTGGACATGTGGCAGGCCGGTAAATGCATCCATATTGTTTATGAGTATGAAATATGCAGCAACATGATCTATGATGCGCTTTATTTAAAAGCCTTTCATTTGCCATGGACTCTGGAGTTATTTATTGTTACTTTGACACTTGCTTCATATTGTCGTCATGACTTTGGGGGGTGTAGGGAATGCACTTTGTGACAGCTTTCCCAAAAGATTGGGCAGAATTTATTCCATTTTATGACTTAGGTTTAGGACAAAACCCTCCTGCTTAGTTTTTATAAAATATGTTGACAGGACTACAAAAAACAGAAACAAAAATATGATGATAAATAAATAAATAAATAAAATAAAAAAATAAGTCTTGTACTTAATAAGGCGCACTTGTTATCTATTTGCTTTAATGGTGCTACTGCTGATGCCTCATTTCACAGCTGGGTATCAATTGTCTTTTTTGTCTTAATTCTTAAATAATCACTTATATTAATAATGCATTAGTTGTTTGTAGATTCATTTTTATACCTGTATACCTTGAAAGTATTCCATCTGTGTAAATAAAAAAAATGATGAAGCACAAAAGGCATATATATATATGTAAACACAAATGGCTGCATGTCTCAAAAGATGCTGCAAGGCACGAATTAACGAGATATATATCTCACAATGCGGTCAAAAGCAAACAGCCCATTGTAAAGACGGACTGAGAGGCAGAACGAGAGATATAAAAGGAGTGTGAAAGTGGAAATGGGAACAAAAATGATACAAACAAAAGCAAATCAGGAGCTTCTCGTGTAATAACTTTTTCTTTCCCGGGACGTCACAGTAATTAACTGCCATCAACATCAAAGCTGAAGGAGGGAGGGATATAAGAAAGTCTGTCACGTCAAACTTGCTGTATAATTTAGCCACACTGTTCCTGAGGAGTTCAGAGAGACGGGAATCTTTGAACATATCAGTAGATCCTAATCACTAACAACACACTGTGTTTTTTGCTCTGTTCTTGATATCAGAGAAGTGTTTTTCTTTACCCCTACTTCATTTAGAAAGATCGAAGGCAGCTGTATTTAAATCTTTCGCTGTATAATTATAAAGGGAGCTTGCTTTTGCATATGCATAGTGCAAAGGAACATTTTTAGAATGCATTAGTTATAATTCTACATGCAATGTAGATCTGTGCATGCAGAAAATAAACAAAACAAAACTTTTTCTCTGCTCACTTCGTCCTGGCGGTTCCACATCACTTGCTTCCTGTTCCAGCCATGGAAGTGTGGAGCAGAGAGAGTGGGTCTTACAGATACAGCCATGCTAATAACGATGTGGTTAAGTGCTATGGAAAAGCAGGGCTTAGAGTGCTTTGTACACTTAGAAGGCCCCTCTCCATGGCTAGCTGCTCTTTGAAGGCTTATGGGCTAAAGTGGCAGTGAGGGGGCTGGTGATGCCAAGGCAATCATCTCTCCGAGTTGTACTCCTGCAGGGAACGCGGCCACTATCAAGGAAGGGAGGGAGGGCAGGAACGACAGGAGGTCACTGACTGTCACACTGCTTCACAGCACACACATACTGAGCGCTGAATACACCACAGGATGGGATTTCAGTCACACAAACATTTCTCTGGAGGTGCTGAAAAGCTGAAACTGTGTCAGGGGCTGTGTTCATATGCAGCGTTCCATCCTTTTCATTGTGTCTTACATTTGCAAGTACAAACATAATGAAGTCAGAGCGCTCTAAGCTTCCTTGTGGCCATTATGAGCGCTGGATTTTCCATACTCAAATTCAGGTCTTTGCAGCTGCTTTTCTGAGTTTTCATCCCATCATAAGGTCTTTCTGCCGCTCTTTTGAATGTTTTGTTGACATCTGACCTTTTTTGAAACATGTAAATAGTAATCAAGTAAAATAGTTACCCACCTAACTAGTTTTGTTTGGGACAGAAGAAATTTGCTCAACAAACAAATCCATTTGGACGATCTAAAGTTCATGGTAGCTGAAAGTCAGACAAAGCTCATGCATTGACTCTGGACATTACAGGTCAGAATATGAATATTCCCCCTGTTGAAGTCTATTTCTGTATTCCACTGTGTCCCACAAGATGTTATGTACTTTTTGGTTTGGTACCATTTGTTACAGACTTATGCAACTGTTTTCATATCGAAAGCTGAATACAATGGTGAAATAAATCAAAGAGCTCCTGAATATGACGACAATATGCAAAGATCTTAGTTAATTTTGCAGAAACTTCACCACTGTGTACAAATATTTTTCCTATTCAGAAAATCTAACATGTCCTGAATTGCCTTTCTGTACAATGGCCCATGACCAGTTCCCAACTCCAAAAGGAATTCTAGGCTGAGGTTCATCAAATGGGCTGAAGAAGAAAAAAAGAGTGTGACAACAGTGAGTTGTCAAGCATTGGAAATAATGATGCATCCAGCTGACACAGACATCGCTTTAAAGAAGGTTTGTATTGCCAATATGTCTAAGAAAGAGCAACAATAGATTCAGCTGGACCGTCAGGGGAAAGTCCACAAGCCATGATGTCCAGCAGGCAGCTCAGTATGCTCCTGCTCTTCAAAGCAACAATTTAATGAAACTTGCCATGGGAGGCTGCAGCGAGATCAGACCATTAAAAAGGAAAAGATTGACAGATTTCAGCAACTACTGTGTTGTTGTGATGATGCAGTCAAAACACGGGACTAGAATCAGCACAGCTCAGTGAATGGAGGAGTTCCTAACCAACAGGACTCAAAGTGGACCACAGGACAGCTTCACGCTGACAATAAAACAAAAAAACGGCCTTAGCTTTGCTAAACCAGTCAGCCCATCACTGCCCAAAAGCACATTTCTGTTGTGACTCTGCTAAAAAGTCCCTCGCATCTGCAGAAGGCACATGTGGAACACGTTTCCACAAAGAAGACAGTGCCGCCAGCTAGATAAGTCCAATATCTTCAACCACACATCACTGTTGCTTTTCTGCATCTTCTGCTGACAAAAAACAAAAACAGCAACCTGAGACTCGGTGCAGAAAGGGTGTCTGTTATCAAGACTAAGACCTGTACCAAAACAACTCCCTGACTCTTGGAGTTTCGTTTTCATTTGTTTTGCTGTAACCACCGCTGAAAGGGAAAGTGCTGTTATTTGTTTCAGAGTTGATGGAAGCCAAAGAAAAGAAGGTCAAATAGTTTTCTAGTGGCATCACCACTCAGATGGAACTCTTTGAATAAATCATACACATGGACTTCCTCATGGTGGGTGGGGCCTGAACATCTCATAGGAATGGATGTGCCGTGCCCTCCAAACCAAACTTCCGATGTCACTCAAACTTATCTGACGATCCAGATTTCCACACTCAAGAAGTTTCTCCTTCCCATGCAATACTTCTCTCACTATTGTCAAGCAAACTGAGTCAAGTTGGATTGAAATGTAACGCTGTGGATTTTTGGTGGTTTTACACAATTTCCTCAGTGATCTAATGGTTCAAAGCCATTCTTTGGTTCCCACAGCATGCCACCTACTTCAACCTCGCCAGCTGAGCCCAGAATGACTTGATTCTGGGGCTTGACATTACTTCCATGACTTCAGACTGCAAGAGTTGACTACGGGCTCTTTGACTCATATGCTCAAAAATGTCAGCGATGTGGCAGGAACAGAGCAGAACACAATGGCTGCCAGAACTTGGGAAGTAGTGATGAAAATTGGCTCCGGGCTGCGCTTTAGGACAGGAAAGCAGAGCTGCAGTTGTTTGTTACATATCAAGGTCCTGCTCACACGCTTCCATGCCAAATTACTGTATACGCATGGCACTGGCCAAATGAAGTGAAACTAAATATGTTGGCATGGCAATGTCTCTTGTGGTCTAACTTTTGGCCCCATTACATTCACATTTAAGATATTCTTTAAGAAAGTGCTTTTGTGTTGCTGCAAAGGATAGAAAAAGCATGCATTTTAATATAATTATTGTTCTGCATATGCAATAAGACAATATGTACAAAGACAGAGCAGAAAAAGAGCAACTGAAATGTTCACTGCTTTGCATTTAGTGCCAGATTGGCTATTTAAGTTGATTCAAAAAGGTGTGGAACCTTGGGAATATTTCACAAGGCAGGCGGCACAAATTAGCAAATGCTTTTCTCCTTGTTAAGTAGAGTTTTAGGGAAAAAATGTGAAGAAAACATGCCCACCACTACTTGCTTGTTATTATTAAATGCTTCTGAAACTGTCTGCATTTTTATCCTCCTCTTATACCACAAAAACGTCTCTCTTGAGGAGGCTTAACTATCCTTAACAAAAGGCACAACGCTATGAAGCTCATCAGTTGTGAAACAGCCACTGAGGGGACGCTGAAAATATGTTTTTGACTTATGCTTAAATCAAATGCTGGGCTCAGAAAGTCAGAGTAGAGAAGTAAAGCCCAAACACTAAGAACTCGATGAATACGCCACATACTGACAACATTTGGGTCTCTGTCAGAGATCCAGACTGATATTATGTTCTTTTAAATTTGATTGAAAGGGTATGCAAATGTTGTGCCTTATTTGCATCATTCTCTCTTGCAGTGATGATGCAGACATTGTTATCAGTTTGAGCTGATGTATAAGAGCTAACAAAGCAGAGCTGTGAGGCATTTTGGATCCATTCGCAGAGTGGTGGATGAAAATCCTCGGATTTGACATGTTTGTTTTACCATGGATGGTTTTCAGAGGGTGTTTTAAAATATGCACGGCAGATAAGTTTCAATCTCACAGGATGATTGATAGTCATGCTGAATTAGATCATATGGTGAGGAGAAACTGGGCACTGATCTCAGACCAGTACTCCCACTCACAATATGCTTCACAAATGCTCTGAAGGCCTGGGAATCTTAAAATAGCAAGACCATATGGATATGGGAAAGATGTAGAAATTAATTATGAGGTTTGTATAATATGTTTTATCTCTTTTATTTACATAGTGCCAGAGATAAAGGGCAGCACAAACACATACTAGCATTTCACTTAATTGCATTATATGTACCATTTGTACAGTGTCAAGAAAATCCTTAAAATAGGTCATTTGGGTTTCTTTCCAAGGCGTTTGTGATGAATGACTGCACAGTGTTAGCCTCAGTGACAAATATATTGTGTTTCCTGTGGTTTACAGTAAAATAAATATTTTTTGCTAGATAAACACTTTGAATTTTAATTCCAATTCATTTATGCATCTTTTCCCTTTGCAGGCAGGAAAGTTGAATCTGAACAAAATATGCTATACAGACAAAATTGCTGATAATTACCAAGTGTGCTATTATTTTTATCAAAACCAATTTAATGATTTGTATTCTTTCTTGGAATGGGAGGTGGCGCAAGTATGAATATCTTTATATTTCACACAGATAATTCTCATGCTTGAGTATATCCATACTGGGTATACATAATATTCAATTATTTGCATTCTGCTATTAATAGGTTATAGCTGTTATTGAAGAAGTATACTATAAAAAGGATCGGGAAAAGGGTTTTATTTCATGAACTCACATTCAACACTAGAAGTTGATAAAGTTCATTCTGCACATGCTCAACCTGACAGCAGCTTTGACATTATTAGGCAAATAAATATTTAATAGAGAAAGTTTGTTTTTCTCCATTTCATCAAAAGGTAAAATGCAGGTTATCTTATTGAATAACTACAAGTAGTGTTGCCATCCACACATTGGTGTTATTGTATTGCCAGGTTGTATTACACAAGTTCATTTGCAGGTCAGACACATGCCTGCAGCCAACAAACTTTCGAACAGACACTCGCTCACAGCATGTGCTCATCATCACTCCTCTCTTATAAAGCCTTCTCAGCAATCTCCCCCCAAAATATGAAGCTGTGTTCTATCAGGTTGAGCCGATCTGGGGAATACATATTCAGAGAGATTACATATTCCGCAGGCGACGCCTTCTTGATTTCCTCTGGGTCTCAAAAAAACAAGAGCAAGATGGAACCGAGGGAGGTGGGGGTTGTGGGCAAAATTAAATTATGCCTAATTACCAGAGCAATCGATACCAAATTGAGTTGATATGCATCCTTCATGACTTAACTAGATATCAGATAGCGCGGGTAAGCAATGCATTGTAACTCGAGTTGATGGGTAAAGGTGATAGTGGGGCTCTTTTGATGGAAGGAGTAAGGGAGTGAGTCCTGAATTATCTGATCTGTCAGGGTTGTTGCTCTTGTAGTTTGGCTGCTTTCCCGAATCTGGAATTGAGGGGACACGGGGGGAAGGTTGTTGTTCTTGTCAGGGGTAACACACCTTGTTGAATCTGTCATGGAGCCAAACAAAAAATGAATAAAAAAAATAAAAAATAAAATAAACATCAAAGGACAAGTGGGGATGTCACTCTGAATGTCATTTTTAATTGAAAAATAAATACGAAGTGGCATCGCCTGCGGCATTTCATCATTGTAGTATCATCTACTATGTTGTCCAAATTATTATTCATCAAATAATGCATTAGAAAATGGTTTCGGGTGATGCGTACTTCCACTTTTCCACCGCCACAAGTCCCTGAAGTGTCCTGCCCTTAAAAAGGAGAAGAGTTAAGCGACCTCTCATTGTGACAGCTGATGATGGACAGCTAAAGTGATACTCTGGGTCACTGTGGTGTTTCAGCTGAGCAGCATGCCTTGGTAATTAGATAGAGCACCCTGTAACCAGAAGGTCACAGGTTTGATGCCTCAGATGACCAATGAGTTCATCAGTGTTGAAATGCCCTGAAAGGAAACACTGACACGCTGCTTGTTGATGACCCCGCACCTCTCACGCCTGCAGTGTGTTAGCGGGTGTGTTTGCACGTCCCTGACTGACTGAATGAGGAAATAAAATGTGTAATTGCTGCTGTGGTATCTTTGAGACCTTATGGATTTATTGAGGACATTCAGTTGCAAGTAAACTTACCAGGGCGTTTTTTCAAATTTTGACTTCCAAATGCATCGCTCTGGAGTATTTGAAGTAAATATACAGTGCACACCTACACAAAGCAGCAAGTAAACACCTTGAGAACAGTCCATCCATGCCTGCAGTGATATAATGCAATGCATTAACATTACTCCCCTCATTCCTACTCTTTTTTGCCTTCTTTTTACACCAGAAGCAAATGATTATGCCTCCATTTTCCACTTGCTACCAAGCTAATATTATCCCCTGCCACATCACAGCCGTACAAACAGTATTGATCAAAGTACCGGGGAAGACATCATGCATTTTGAACGGCTTTGGAGGTGGGTGTATATGTACTTGTGAAGCATAAAGAAGCCCAGATTAAGTTACTCTTGTTTAACCCACATTAAAAAGGAAGCTTGAATAAAATGTAACCATCTATTGAGAAGCTAAGCAGTGTAATTTTAAGAAACTATTGCTATGTAGCAGAATGCCCTAGCGGGCAGGTTTATCTTGTGTTTAAAGTGAACTAAGTTTGTATTGATTCAGGCTACTTTTCTGTTTAACAGAGTTTCATAGAACCACCTCGGCTATGTTTGCCCTTAAAATGTCATATAAGGATGCCTTAGAAGAGAATTATCATTTTACCTTAAGGCTTTCCTAAGGTTATTGTAAAGAAAAACCTGCTAATCTTGAAGCGTTTGACCTTAGCTTCTTGACTATTCCATTAAGCATTGCTAGAGGGTCCACAGCAAGATTTAAAGGGACACTTACCAGTCACTTAAAGGGAAGTCATTTGTAGAATATAATAAAATGCTGAATGTACGGTCACAAAAGAGGAGGGGAACTGAGATGCATTTTTCGCTCATGGTGAAATCAGATTTGTCACCACCTTTTCGTGGGTATTGACTTGGCTGTTCGTTTTAGGATGATCCAGCCCTTATCTGTGGTTATGAACTCTGCAAAGTATCCTCGGATAGTGACATTGCAATTACAATTGTCTGAAATTAGATTATTGCATGGGGTGGCAGGGGTTAGAGCTGGGGTACAGGAGACCTATAACACACTGGAGGGATTGTATCTAGGCCTGGCTTCGGAAAGTCTCAGGTCTCCAGTAGGAACTGGACATTTTGAATGCAATAAGGGACATCTAGGTACTAGCTTAGCCTGCTGGCCCCACAATCCAGCCCATGATAAGCGAATGAAAATGAAAGCATGGCCATCAACAGTCAAGTCTCAACCAAAGTGAATAAGTAGAAACATTAAGCATTTCTGTTTTCCAATTTTCAATAGCCTACTCAGAGCTGCCTTTTTTCTATTACAAAAATGAAAAATGAAAAAGAGGCCCCTCACATTCTGACATTGTGTTTCCTCAATGCATACATCCTGTCCTCTGACCCAGAACCAGCACTTGCCAATTAGTTGCATCACAGATTGGCAGGAACTCAACCAAACACACCAAGCGTAGAAGGGCAAGCTCAATTTGCACCCCTGGTCTGTACCTTAATTCACCCAAAGCCGGATTATAACGCTGGCTCAGGTGAAATGACCAGGCTGCCCTGACCAGTAAATCCAATGCATCCTCACACTCATGAGCTTTGCAAATCACCATAGACAGAGTTCATATTGGAAGAAGAGAATGCTGATGGGTGACAGAGATACTGGGAAAACTTGGCATCCATTTTGCCCTGAAAAAATAAAAAAATAAAAAA
>JAOWBC010000959.1:8107814-8120015 GCA_028566105.1 Hypoplectrus providencianus | reverse complement strand
GGCAGAGAAATCCTCACTTTTAGTCCATAGTTTGGATCAGAAAAGCTGCATCCTACATTTCCCACGATGCAAACCAACCTTCATTCCTGGGCAGAATAAAAAAAAAATGCAAGGCACTGCACCAGTCAGGAAAATTTGAAAGTTTAGACACAATTTTAACACTTCCATGAGCTGATTTAATTTAAAATCACTATCTATAAATGACAACAAATTAGATTCAAGTCTAAAGACATGCTCCTACATCTAGCCAGACCCATGTGTGTGCTGGAAAATGCAAAGATTGAATGTTGTTTGGGCTGAAATGCATGAGTGGTGAGCATAAAACAGATTTCAAATCTTCCAATCCCTTCCTTACTTTGAGAAAAATGGCTGTTTATATGTTATATTTCACTGATAAAAGCACAGTGCAGCTGTAGAAGCGAAGATTCACCAGTGTCAGAGGTGATATTTGCAGTGAAGTGGGTGGTAGTACTGAAATACTTCCTGATAAGTTTAGATTGGTAAGGAGGGGCTCTCCTCTGTGACTGTAAATCAGGGCTCCACTTGTGTTTGACAGCTATGAACTGAGAGTGGGATAAAATGAAACACCAACTCTGAGGAAATGATCGCTGCTTAGACTGTGAGTCAATATTAAATGTGATTGCAAACAAGAGTACATTGCTCAGGATGTAATCAATTCTACTTTGTAAATATTAAACATTTCACAGTTGTCATTTGATGCACTTGTGAAGTGCGCTGGGGAGCATGCTGAGCCAGACAAGGCACACGGTGTGGCGCAAGCTCATCTGAGTGTGACCAACAGATTTTCTGGTCACTTTATACCCAAGGTGCAGTTCCAGCAGGGATGCATTGTTGGCAAGATGTGAAAGGAGTTGGTTTAGCTGGAGAACATTACCGGTAAATGTTAAAACTCTGGATTTGATCAAAGCCAATCCAAAACAAAAATGCACACGGCCCCAAAATACGGGCACATCGGGCACTGTTTACATTTAAATATTAGTGAACTTTTTTTTAATCATCTGAAAATGTCTTTTTCAGCATTCCTATGTACTGAAAGTCTCAGTTGTACATTTTGCTTTAAACATTTTTCCAATAAATATCATGTGAGTAATGGATGCACCTTGTTACTTAAAGCAGCTATTTGTTGCACCATTTTATCCAAATATGGTCATGGTTGACATCAAAAAACCACAATAGCACACCCCAATTTTGTAATATATAGAACATCTTATATAGATAAGTAGGGGATTTTTGGCGAGGAAAAAGCATTATATGCATTTATGTGTTTGGATATGCTTCTCTGCAAGCCACAAAGACCTGAGTAGCTCTTACCCAGGAACGTGTTTCAACAGGCCTATTTCTGGTACATAACTTGCTGTACACTAGATTTACATTGGCGCTCCATTGTCGTGTGTAGCCTTGCTTATTTCTACACAAGTGATGTCATGAAAGGCTGAGTACTTACCACAGAAAGGTGGGAAGGAATCCACTTCCCCTCAATGAAATTGCCACTCTGGGAGGATGAGGTCACCGCGCTTGATCTGCGACAGCATGAAAAACAGAGCCTTTAGTCTTTTCAAAGTAAAGTGCATCTGCAGATGTTGCTCGACTCTGCGGCGACAAGCCTGTGACTCTTATGCAAATGGATTCATGTTGTCAGGGGACAATTAGAACCTGTATGATGCTAAAAGCCTGCAGTGCTAATCTAGTAAGAGCACCAGGTCGTGATCTCATAAAAAATCCTAGAAAGGAGATAAAGGGATAGTCCAAGTCTACCGTTTATGCTCCATAACTGTCTGACCTCAACACAAAGAAACTCAACCTTCCTTAATAAAAATGAAGAATCAATTAAAAAGAATGTGAGTTGTAAATGGGAGTTAATTTGGAGCTCTTTTGGCGAGTCAGGGAGTCAAAGGGACGTCTGAGGACTCTGCAGGCTTGTGCACATACCCTGTATTCATTTTTAATTTGGATAGAGACTTTTGTATCCCTATCACTTTCTGCTGCATGCCCTTCAGACAAAGCAGAAATGGTTTAACATATCTTTAAAAATAGACGAATATAAGGCCTGTTATCTCACTACATAAGTCAGTGTTCCCATTTTTGCAGTGCACTGCAATCAGCAAAGTAAAAAGCGAGCACTAAAGGTTATATACTTGACTTTAATAGCATACATGCATGAATATTTTTACCAACACATTTTGTTCCCATCTAAAAATGATCTTTTTGCTCCCATCCGAAATTGATCATTGGCAAATAGAAACAATGTACCCTTCCTGTCCACAGTGGTATTCTTGACAGAAATGAATGTGTTTGCTGATTTCCCCAAACATCGAGGTTCAATACTTTGTCTTGAAGATGGATGTAGCTTTTATAAATTGTCAAACGTCCTCAGGCATGCCGGACAGGCAGTTTTGCTCTGTTTTTTTTTTATTTTTTTTATTCCTGATGAAATGAACAAACTAAAAATAAATCAGCATTCTCGCAGACATCCGGTTCACTCTGTAATACTTAGCTCAAGTCTTGCAGGAAGAGATGAGCGCAATCACTGTTGCATTGAACACATTCACATATCACACACCGTCATGCACTCGACAGGAAGCTTATCCTTTGGATTTAACCCTGTGGACCCCAAGCTGTTTGAGGACATGATTTTCTGCTCCGGGCACATTTTACTTGCTGTGGCCTTGTTTTTCACTGCAATATGCCAAGCATGCACCAACGGAAAAGCTATGGTTACAAATAGAGATAACCTTTCTAACCTGTCATCAATGTCGTGCATGTTCCCATTGCACATAAGGTAGCTCAAAAGTAAGTCCACACATTTACATGTTTAAAAGTTTAAGTTTCTTTTAGGTGGAATGAATTTTTAAAGTAGATATGTCTTTTTAGATGATGCCAATGTAGCTTCAGACATTCAGACCCATTGGGTACAATTTGCGAAAGGGATGCAAGATGGAATGACCCTGTTAACTGGCATCTTCAAGCCAAAAGCATCCATGGTTGGTCGTGCAATCTTGCATTGCTGTTTTAAATAAACACAGGAGTATGCATTAATCATTGAGAAAAGTAAAAAGATTTGCATTTTCTGGTTTTATATTTAACAGCTGCCAACAATGCAAAAGGTGACAACGTATTTAGCTAAGTCACCAGTTAACAGTGTCACTCAACAAACTGTGACACGAGTAATTATGTTCGCATGTTAATGGGAGTTTTTAGCTCGAAAGTTCATGACAGTGCATGAGCGGGTTAGTGGAAAAATGTAGAAGTGAAATGTTTGAAAACCCTTGTGTGCATTAATAATGCACTCCCGATAACGTCACAGAGGCCTTTTGTTGAGTGGAGTACCTCAGACATGTATGTCATGGGTTGACATTAATAGACACTGTGCACAGTTCATTCACTTACTGAAGAGTGCAGTCTGATTCATTGGATTGCATTTTTCCGTGTGTTTTATGAGACACACAGGAAGGTGGCGAGGGAAGCTAATGCTGCAATCATTTACCGATCGTCCCAGCCCACCTTGGTGTAAGTGCAGCACCTAATTTCTATTGCCCTTCTGAGACCATCACGGCTGCTAACCCAATAACATAATTGACTGCATACTGGGCTTCAGGGAGTGGGGCTAGCTGCTAGCAATTTGCTTGGTGGAGGGGCTGCTAATGGTTGTGCTTCTGAAATACAAACACTGTCAACTCCAATTGAACCGGGCCCTTGAAACAGATTGTGTCCTTTTTGTGGTGCTCATATAGTAGCTGATGGCTTTGTTGGCAGGTTGTTGTGCAGTCTTTCAGAGGTTGTTTTCATTTGCTCCTCAGGGTTTTTGCATATTGGGCTTTTGTGGTCTGAATCACTTCTGTGCCTTGCCATTAGAACTAGTTATGATGACCCCAGAAATGTACGCTTCTGGCATGCTTTTTATGCTCTGTGCAAGCCCCTTAATGACTTTTATTTGCTTCTTTATCCTTATAGAAATAGGTGAAAACTAAAGGATAATGGAGAAAAAAAGTCAACCTAAAATCACTGCATGATGGAACATAATCCCATGGGAGCAAATGTCACTTAATTGGAAAGTATTGATTTTCTAACAGCCATTTGCTACATGGCAGGCCAGTTCCTGTGTCCTGGTGAGGATTCCCCTTCATAGATCTTGATTAGCCGCTTCCGATTAATTGCTGTGACAACAGGGGATGTGAGGTCTTTGAGGGAGGGATTGATTGACCACAGAAAATCAGCAACATGTAGCTATGACACATTCTGTTCCCTTGGCCTTTTTTCTTTTCTTTTTTTTTTTTTGCAGCTTGCCTTCTATCCATGTAAAGACAGAGAAAAGAAAGAGAAAAGCAGTGCAGCAGCATGAGTTTGGACCTGCAGAAGGCCAAACAGGTGTGCTGCATTTCCTCTGTATTTGATGGTTACCGAGTGGTCACATGACCTCCCCAAACTGACAAGCTCCAGGTGAAGGAAGTTACACTTATTGCAAAGCAAAACCTGACCTTATTCTTAGTATATTTCAATAAAATGTCTCAAAAATCACAAGAAAAAATATTTTATCCCATTTTAGCCCAAATAAGGAAAGTAAATGCAGCACACCTTTTGGCCACGTCTCCTCACAGGAATATCAACCGAAATGCACTTTGAAAAAGTGTTTTTATTTGTTTAAAGCCATGAAATATGGCCTGGATATAAAACTAACTCCTGACTAACATTTATATGTGCGCAGGTGAAACAGGTCCTTAAATTTAGTTTGTGTTTTGGATCATTTGGTCAGCGATGTGTCATTCAGAGGACTGGCTGGAGGTGTATAAACTCAGTGTTTGAAAGCGAGCAGTGACACACACAGACTACCCACAGCAGCCACTTAAGACCCACTGCTGCAGTAAAAACACCACATATCTGACAAAAAGTGATTCATTTAAAAATCCTCAAGCGTTAGTGTTTGGAAAGGCAAACATTTTAGCATTAATTTATTGTTTATTGCAGTCAAGTAGAGTGTATGAGAGTGGGAGGGTTGAGGGTTGCTTTGCGAGGTTGGAAAACATAAGAATAAGGTGATGGCACCTTGTTGGCCTGTGCTTTAGTTCCCACTAAAGCTCATCTTGAAGGAGTATATTCTGAGACTATTCATATCACAAGAATCATCTTTTGGGATATTGGGAAATCCACTCCTGACCTGTGCTCGTGGCCCCTCGTTTTCCTGGCAGACTGCCTGAATAAAGTCGTATCTGTATGATTCCAATAAACACTAGGTTCAAGAAAACTGGACGCTGCTCACGCACCGAGGCCTTAAACTGACCTCTAAAAAATATGCTGGACAGCTGTCAACTATAATCAACAGCTATCAAATCTGCTTCAACCCACTAGGGTGAGAGGTGAGAGATACCTCTCAGCCAGGCAGCAGCGGTCGCAAATTTAGCTTGACATATACAGACAGCTCTCAGACCCTGAACCTGTCCTGCCTCCTGTAGTGTGAGATTGTAATCCATTAGGCTACCTGGGGGCCAATGATTCAGAAGGTGGGGTAAAAGTAGACCCCAAAATCAGAATTTTTTGAACCAGAAATGACAGTTTGGGGAAGCTTGTCACATAAAATATAAATGTAGTTCAAAAGGGAAGTAAGATCCTGTGATGGAGGAGCTGAGGAAGAAAAGGAAAGGAGCCAGCTGACTTGGCAGGTGATGGATGTTGTTCTGAGTCTATATAGTGTAATACTCACAATAGCTCGAAAAGCAGTGAGAAAACCTCAGGATCCTGAAGTGACCTTGTTAAGATGAAGACAGCAGGTCAGAAATGTAGCTTTCTCTCAGTTGGAACCATTTCTTTCTACTTCTTATAAAATATGTTATGTATCAGTTTTCGTCCATGGAAGAAGGAGTTCAATGCCACCAACTTCAGCAGATTGACCAAGGTTAACGTGCAGACTTTGTCTGTTTTTGCATCCGTGTTCTTGAATAACATTCAAGAGTACAAATGTGTTGTTTTTGTTGCCCAATTTAAGAGGGAAATTGGATTCCTAAAGGGGTGGATGCTACCTCCTGCAGCAATGCGGAACCATTTTATACTTTTTAATTCAGCAATATGATTGTGTGGAAGTAGGCTTTCAATGACATTGCTGAAGTGGCTGAGGATAATGTGCAATAAAAAAAGAGTCAGCTGTAGTCAAAAATCAGCAGCAGTCTTGTGATGGTGTGTAATAGCACACCGATAATTAAGTAAGTCAGCTGTTAAATAACCTGTGGATCAAATGTCTTCCCACTTTCAGTTTGGTGAGCTGTTGTGACTGCAGGGAATTAAAAACCTTCCCCATTAGCCATGTGAAAAATCACAACTTATCCACTCCACCGCTACACTCTCACTCCTTCTGAAACCTGATCGAAATAGTTTATTTTTCATGGCCGGGACAAAGTCAATTTCACATGTGGAATTCATGCTCCACATAATCCCAGTCAAAACAACCATGGGAATGTGGAATCACGAGACCGTCTTGTCTTTTTGCTCAAGTTGAAGCACAGACTGTAAGTGTTCATTTTAAAATATTTTTGTGGACACTTTTAACTATAAAACATTTTGTCAAGATATTACACACAGCTAAAATATAAGGGCAGTACTGTCAACATAATTCTCCATGGGACAGCTTGAGCTCTGCAGCAAAGACAATGGCCAGTGTTGTGGCTGCTTGTCTTTGAACTGATGGCAGCTGCCCTTGAAGTGCCTTAAGCCGCACGCCGTCTTGGTGTTGGCATCCGATGTAATGTTGATTGGATCCCCACTGTGTGTGTCGTCTAATAAATCAAGCACACCCTTCTCCTCCTCTACACCCTTCCTTGCTCTCCCCCTGGTCCCTATGGTCAGCGTCTTGAAATAAAACTGACAGTAATCATAATGGTGGCGCCATGGGGCGTAGGCTGTGAAATAAAAAGTGGTCCTGAGGTTAATCTTGAAAACAAAGTCTTCATTGTCGCTGCCGAAACACATTTGAAATGTCTGGCACGCAGGCAACTCTATAAACTTTAACCTGCATTTTAAATGAGTGGTGGAAAGGACATCTCTCTCTTCTTTCCTCCTCTCGAGACCAATCGGTGGTCGCTTTGGTGGCTGATGGAGCGATGGAGGAAAAGAAGGAAGGATGGATGGGAGGAGGGAGGGAGCGAGCAAGCGTTTTGCGGAGAGTGATTGTGAGAGGACAGCGGTGGCAGAAGATGTCCTCTACACAGTGATTAATTCCAGACCCAATGTGATTTATGGCCCCACCACGGCTGTTTTGTAGGTCACTTTGGTGCCACATCACTCAAGCTGTGCAAACAACAAGTCTGATATCAGTGTTGGTTAACCGTAAAGGAGGACACACATGCGCGGCCACGTTGAAAATGAAAATGTTTTGCTTTGAATTTTGTATTTGCCTGCGCTGCCATGAAATCAAATGAACGTTGGAAATATGAGTGACTCAAAGGGACGGGGATGTGATGTACTGGAAATAACACCCTGTAGGCCTACAGAGCCTGATGCCAAGGAAAAAGTCAATGAAACACATGGGAGACTTCTGGTTCTTAAAACTCTACATGTTTCATCATAGAAGTTACGACTGGAGGAACCACATGGGTCTATACATAGAGTACTTGAACGGGTGCCTGTTTATTGGCATATTGTGTTGTGAAAAATTATTTCACTTCCTCCACCCTTGAAAGCGTAAACTGTGCATACAGCTGCTGTAACTCCAATAATAGGAAAATGAGACCCAGGTTAATGACAATCCCAATTATAATTTAACAAGTTTGTGATGCTAGCAGATACAAAATCAGTCTGGCACCATTTAGAGCAATTGGCCCACAAGCTGCAGTTGATGGTATGAATTTGTCATAAACTATTTAAACAGTTGCATCAAGTGTGTATTACCCCTGACTCATACAAATTTAACTTTGGGAAGGTAGGAGGAAAAATGGTGCTTTCCGTGCATGTGATTCTAGTGACTCAATTTACTGAAATTAAAGCCACTATTAGAAACTCAAATTAAGGGGTTGCCGAGCAACATCAATCCCCAAAATCCACTTCTTCAATTATTCTGCTGACGTTAATCCTTTACTTCATTGTGGCACTGGGATTATTGATGCAAATTTCAAATGAGAAAAAAATAGTGAAGTCATCAGAAGAAATTACTGTGTGCTGAGATGATGTCCCAATTACTTTCCAACATTTCTTTTTCTGGTTCAAAGGGGTATTTTTTTTTATGTTACAGCAGAACCAATCAGTGTCAAGACAGTGCTTTCTGATCAGTGACATCTGGACCAGATGTTCAGTTTCCTTGATCAAAAATACATGTTGGTTACATACAGCGAGGGAGTCAGACTTGGAGCAGAAGGCTCACTCCGGCTCAAGCTGGTTCTTTTATTGAGGTACTTTGGAGAAAACCATCAGAGTTAAATCAATACAATGCCAGGCTGATCTTTAGCTTTGAGGCAGACCTTCTCTTCACAAGTTCTTTCCACCAGTGAAGCCTGTGAGATGCTACAAAAAAGCATGGGTAGAGCTTTCATGTCCAGACCTCAAAGAAACGGCATGAGACATAAAAACAGCCGGCCTGCTTTAGTCAATCTGCGGGCCTTTGCTCCGTTCAGTGAGCCAACTGATGTACAAGGTTATTTATTTTGGCAATATTTGAAAGTGCTGCATGTTGTTGAGCCATAAGCTAACCAAGGTCACTGCGCTCTTTGGTGAGATGAGAAAGACATGTCTCAAATGATGAGGGAATAGGATTACTACAAGTTACAGCTCACTTGGCTTGACTCAGCTCCTTTCAGACATTCAGAAATCCCATCGCACTTTAGTACCAGTAAAGCCAAAGGATAATTCTTCACATTTGTGTTGCATACTTGAATAAACTCCCCCGTCAAAGCTTGATCTGGTTGAAATCCAATGAATGCATGGTAGAGCAGGAAAGACAAACACAAATGCAGTTTTGCAATTTCTATAGCTGAATGTTTGTCATTAATGCCAGCTGCAGTTCATTACAATGTTCAAATAAATAAAAGTCAATGGATGCCTTTTTTAAAAAAATAAAAGTACATGGATGCCTTACGATATAACCCTATATAAGTATAAACAAGATAGGGGTGGAGTGCAATTTCCACCAGTGACTTGGTCTGTTAACTGTTAAAAAAGGGGAAATAACTTCAGTTGCCTTCTAGTGACATCATGAGGTTAAAATGTCTGACTTATCTCACAATGTGTTCAGTAACCAAATGTTAACAATAATGCCTTGCTGGTGAGTTGTTCTATACAAATAAACTGCTGCTGGCTGCAGCAGCTGCAGCAGCTGCTTTTGAGCATGGACGTCTTGTCCCATGAAACCCCACAGTGTAGTTATCAGCACTGTGAAACCTGACAAAGTTAGAGCTTGTACAAAAAAAGATGCCAGTCCACAGTGTATAATTAGTTTGTTCTGTATGTTCCTGTGCTATATGCTATTAAGTAAATGGGGTCATTGAGGTTGGAAGGCATAACGTGTACCCTGCAGCCACTGTAATGGAGTTCCCTCCCCTCAATGCATGTCTCAAACCCATTAATAATCTACACTCATAACCAGTCCGGATACAAGACTGATTTATTCTGTGATTCAGAGTCACGATGCATTCAGCAAGGAGGACAGCACTAAAGAAAAAGCATTCAGGCCTGAGACCTGAAAAGCCTGAATATCTTCCTTGGCGGCCCTTTCTTTCCCTTTTAGCTGACTAGCAGATGTTTGTTTGCCCAAGCGGGAGACCCGTGCTGGAATGCAGTTGGCTTCATTAACATAGTCCGCAAACCTCGATTTGATTGCATAATGTATTCTGAGTGAAAATAAGGTCAGGCATGCATGGTGCTATTTCTTCCAGCTCGGGCATCCTTAAGCTAAGCACTGCGCTTACAGTCAGTCCACATCATTTGGATTGTGCATGTGCAACATTTAAATGATTTAGGTTAAAAGTCAGAATACTAAGCAGGGATAAATCTGTTATATGAATGGAAACTGTTTGATACCAGGGGATATTGTCATACATACAAAGATTCTTTCTCCAGAATATCACACAATGCAATAAAAGTTGAAAACCTTACACATTTCAGCCTGAGAATTAAAGAATTTCAGCTGTCTTCAGCAGTATGATAGTTTCGCTGACATCCGAGGATCAAGTGTCTCTTTGAGTGAATTTCTGTGGAAATACCTGCCTTGACTTCACAGTGACACAGACAGAGGAAGACTGAGAAATCCTCCAAGTTCACTGATCATTATCTCTGTCCACAATTCAATGATAAAGCGAGACTGCGACTTTGCTCTTCATCCATTTTTTATTACAGAAGTTGGACGGACAGCTTAAAGTTTGAAGGAAACACGATTTAACTCTGAGCATTGTTCCTCTTTTCTTTGAAATCTAAGTTTAATTGAACAACTTTAAGAGATCACTAGGTGCACGTCCTTTCACTGCATGCATCTGTGATGAGTTTCTCTAACAACAGGACCGACGGGGTACAGTGGCAGCTGTGGCATTGTGTTTGCGCCGTGGATTCCGATTAAACCAGACTTTTTTATTGCCGTTTTCCCCTCATTGTTCTTAGTATAGTTTGTTGGTGTGCATTCATCTGAAGCAAGCACTACACTTTAAAATGCCCTTTAAAATTCTACATTATTTGTCAGCAACCAGTTAGTAACTTGGGAGGCAATTTGGCCTTGTGTGCTCTGATTAATTTGGCATGCGGTTAACACACCAGTCATAATTTTGTTTTAATGAAAACTCAGCTCCTGGCTTTTGCTCCTGGCTTTCCTCACGTCTGTTTTGAAGAAGGAAATCAAGGTAGCATGTTTTCTATTTTAGTAATTGCTGTGCTGATGGGAAAAGTGTTTCATTTGGAAATCCAGTTTAGAAATGTTTTAACTGCAGAATATTTAAATAAACTTAGAAGAAAATTATTTTTCTAACTTTGAGAAATTTGGTGAAAAGGTGTATAGGTAACAGTGTTATAAAATTGTAACATAGTTTCCAATCCTTTTCAGATGTGTTCAACCAATTTATTTGGTAAAATATTTAAATGAACAGTTTTAATTTACTGCATGGCATTGCCTGTTGTAAAATGAAGAGATGTTTGTGACAACTTTCCAACATTTTGCACCAAACCAGAACTTTTTTTTTCTCTGAACATGTAACTATAATCATGTATGTGGTATTTTTAGAATGCTTCACTGTTTTATCTTTATCCGTTTCACACCTTATACACCACATAGTTAAGAAATTGTGGTCATATCACATAATTTTGTAAGGTCGGGTTAAAATACTGATCAACTGATACCAATCTAAGAGGGGAAATGTACCACGATGTGGGATGATATTGTGAGGATTTTTTGGGAATGATATGAAAATATACCTTTGTGTACTGTGTATTAATTTTTCACATATGACCATGCAGAGGCACTCAGAAGGAGAAAAACATGCAGTTTGCTGAACAACAACGACTGAAATTATTTCATCATGTTATGTTTGTTACATACCCTGTACCTCATTCTGACATTTTCCCTCATTGTCTGCAAGTTGGAAGTGTTGTTCTTTGTGTTTATTTTGTTATATATTTTAATGATAAATAATTCACCAGAAGGGGAGACAATGTGAGGTCAGCAACTGCATCAAAAAATAGCAGATGCTCAAGTAAGCCTCGCTGCTCTTCCCTTTAGGCGTACCATATAATTGGAGCTACATTACAAGCCTGCCTTCACACAGCATACAGAAACCAACACACATTTAAAAAAAAAAAAAAAAAAAGATAAGCAAAAAAAAATAATAATAATAAAAAAATCCCAAAAGTTCCAGTGGCAGATATGTCTGGCTCTGCAGCTCGTCTGCTGTCTCTGTAATGAGCATTAGCAGACTTTGCAGCTACAAAAGCTTTATGGACTGCAAATCCTTTAAGAATTGAGAACGAATCAATCACGTTGGAGCTGAAACCAAACTCTGCACTTCTGAGGTTTCATACTAAGAAACTATCTTCCTTACTGTACTTCCAGGCCAATTATTAAGTTTTTCTTTTTTTCATATTTTGTCGGAATATGACACATCTGTTGCCTTCGGACTTCCAGGACTACAGCAGCCTGCAGTAAATGAGTCCCTCTGGAGATTAAGATAATTAAGAATGACGGACCCGACGAGTGGGGGGGGGGGGGGGGGGGGGGGGGGGGGCGGG
>JAOWBC010000959.1:8062505-8092493 GCA_028566105.1 Hypoplectrus providencianus | reverse complement strand
AAATGCATTACCTGGTATCTTTATCACATGTCCAGTAATCTTCCTTAACTTAGTCTAACGTCTTGAAACTGGAACAGAGATGCAAAGACATAAACTGATGAACATTCATAAAGCATCCAGTGTCAAATGATCAAGTCAAGCTACAAAAGTCATCAAGCAAATCTAACAACACTAAAAAGAAAGCAGCAGTACTTAAACTTCATGGGTAAATCAACAATAATGCAATTTCTAAGAATTAAAGTCTGATTGATTAGGGTTTTTTTCCCCCAAACTTATCTGTAATTAAAAGGTCCAAAGGAAGTTTTTGCTTTAAAAAAAATAAAAGCTAATATGAGCGCGCTAGCACCGCTAGCTGTTCCAGATACAAGCAAGTGCTATGTGCCACGGCTAAAAACCGCTAGCTCGACGCTAACAGTAGCGGCTAGCATCAACAGAGTTTTGAGTTGGCAAGCTAGATAGCTGATACCGGGGGAAAAAAAGCCAACAGTAAAAACAGACAAAATAGAAATTCAAAACTCACAGTTATTCCAGCGATGATGACAGATGCCGATCCAAACACTGCAATTAAATTTGGCTGTGCTCCGCTCGCGCTCAAAATGATCTTCTTTTGTTTACGAGCGGTAATGAATCAGCGTATTATGCGTAACAGCGCCCCCTTCTGCTTCGGAGGGTGAATCGCAGATTAACTCAAAATAAAAATTGATCCCTGCAGCTGCTCAACACTTGTATAGGATTAAAAAAAAGTAACAAAATGTCGTACGCACTTGACATAATTAAGTTAGTAGACAGTACACACAACTTAAACTATTTGATTATTTTGAACGTTCGGGTTTTCCCTATAGGGACAGTCATCCTGTTTTGGGATTTTAATGCCTGGTGTACAGTTTCCTGTGAACATGGACATTTATTTTGAAAATCCAGTTCACATGTAACCATGAGGAAACCATCAGAGCAGAAATCCTCCTAGGTGGAAGGGAACAAACAAAAAACTTTGTTTTGAAATAATAACTTGTTAAAAATATTCCAGCAAAAAGTTTTTGTTCACTTTCCTGGTCACAATTTTATGCTACATTACCACAGTAAATGTATTGCATCAATATCAATAATAAGTGCCTCTTTAATCATTCATTCATTCAATTATTGAATTTGGTTAGCTGGAATATTACAAGCGCGCGTGTTACTTCACACCCTTTGCTTTTGCATTAAGCCCCATCTCTGCTGAGCAGCTGGGGGGTTCTGGTGGCCTTTTTTTTTTTATGTCTGTTGTAAAAAAAAAAAAAAAAAAGGTTAGGGATATGGAATAGAGAAGGTACACAATATGTGTACAAAATTCCTAAATGTTGAGCAGACGACTATGGATCCCTGACTAATGGGGCTTTCAAGCAACTGCCGTTCATCGTGCAACACCTTTTCCTGATCCTCTCCTGGGTGCAGACAAATACCAGACAGCCATTAAACAGCGGCTGCAAAGAATAATAACACACTGCAGTGCTGGCTGTGGCTCACATGTGGCCTCTAAGTGTGTCAACATTTTACAGCTCAAAAATGTCACCATCTAACGACTAGGCCTGGACACATTCCTGTGCATGCACAGTCACAATATGTCTCCCTAATAGTCCTCATGCCTGAGCCTCTGTGCTGCACTGAAAATGAATTACAGACAGTTTTGTCTTAGCACGCAAACGACTCATGGCTGACAGCACAAAAACGATGCGTGTGCGACATCAGTGGGGCCACATCATATGCAACAGTTGGCAACGTCTGGCAACTTAAACTGCATTTACGGTCATCAGGCTGTCAGTGTGTCAGAAATAGAAGTGCACAACGGTGGGCCGAGATTCACAACATTCACACAACTGTTACGTGCCTTGGCAGAGCTCGTACGAGTGTTCTGAAGCTCCATGTGGGAGAGGAGACTCAGTGAGCCCATGAGAAGTTCCATAATTCAGTGTTTCAGAGAGTGATGGGACACTGTCTCCATGAGCATTATGAGACAATGTGTCCCTGGGCACAGGCCTGCAAAAGGCCCCCTCACCTCTCAGAGACACACAAACCTTGTGTTTTTCAGCGCCTTTAGTTGTTGTTTTGTGTCTCTGTCTTCAAACCTGAGTCTTTGATTTCTCACATGGAGCCATTTTTCAAAGCTTGTATCTGCAGGCCTTCAGTGGGGTCAGTGTTGTTCACACAGATGATCACTGAGTGTAGATCTATTACGCTGAGCAGCTTTTTATTTAGCAGAAAGAGACCTGCTCTTCCAACTTTAGGGACCTGTAAGTAACAGCTTGGTAACAGCATCAACAAATTGTGATCTTCAGCTGCTCGGTGTGTAAAACTGACAGGCTCTGGGCTCTATTCCCACCGGAGCAACTCATGTTAAATATGCATGCGCAAATGATCCAGTACTTTGAGTTAAATTGCATCTGCTTTTCTATTAAAACCTCACTTGCGTTATCCTTTTGAGTCTGCATTTACTGAAAACCATTTACCTCACATGGAGGCTGCAGAAATCACACAATTTCACTCAGAGTTATAGGTTGGCTTGAATTAAAACAGCCAAGGCAGATGGGTTTCTTATGATTATAACGTACCAAATGTGCTTTTTTTTTTTTAACATAACTTATAAGCAGCAGAAACAGCATCCACCGACTTACTTAAGAGGCTTTCCCCTACAAAGCCAAGCATTACCACATTTGCCTTAATATATTTCCTCTCATATTCCAGTGTCATTAACTGGAGCCTTGGTAATAAGCCATGTGATATATCCCCCTTAGTAGCAGACCTTGGCTTGTAAATGAGAAGTGGCACTGGGGGTGGGGGTATGGTGCGTCTGAATTTATCTGAACTGATCAGAAACACAATTATGCCTTGCTCGCTCATAATAAACCACGGTTAAGTGGGTTGGAGAATTCATTTATTTACATTAACTCTGTCGCCGTTCGACAGTAATGGATGCCTTTCATTAATGAATGAAGGATTTTGCCAGGCTCCAGCTCTCTTGTTCTAAAGCCTTCGGAGGGGGGAGAGGGAAAAAAAAGAGAAAACAATTGATAAATGCAAACTTTTAGAGAGATTGTATTGAGCGATTCAGAGAATACTGCCAAGAAACAAATTGGCAAAAGAAATCTCGAGCCTTTTACCTTTCTCCTCTCTCCCTCTCGTGTGTACACACTGCTATTCATGTTCCATGCCTTTTGTAGTCCGTCTAATTGAAGAAAATAAAAAGGTTTTCCCATTGATTTTTTTCCTTGCTGATTTTAACAACATAGAAAATGCAATGCCTCGAGGGGTCGACATGAAATTAATTTCTTTGCTAATGGGCAGTGATTTATAAGAGTGAAAAGTGTGTATATGTAACCATGTATAGCTGCATTTGTCTGTGCATGATGGCCTCAATGTCACCCAGCGTTCTCTCTTTTGGCCTGGTGTTACAGACAGATGTCTTATCTCCACTCCTGCCAACTGTTCGCCCACCCCACCGCCACACATGCTGCCCCTTGCTAGGCACTAATCTCCGATTTGAATTAAAACATAATTGGGAATCATGAATCATTAATTTTTTTTTCCATGGACAGCGTAGGCAATGCCCTGTCAACTTGATGCACTGCCTCCCTCGTATATTTATTAAAAGGCCTTTTCAGTGCGGCCCGTGATGTTCATATGGCGGAGACAGAGTGGGTGGGCTTGGACGCTGCGTGCAATGTCTTAGTTAATGGTGATTCACATGCCCCAGGGTAACAGCTACCTTGACATTGCCTTATGAAGTACCACATGGCTGTCTGAGCTCATATAAGCATGCATTATATATGGATTATCCAAGGTGAATGGCTCTCATATGGGCTGCGGTGTTAACACGAGGCTGCTGATGTTCTCATGCATCTTTAAAAAAAATGAAAAGTGGGAGAAGGTGAAGAAAACTTTCTGGTATTATATGGTGTAACTCATGAAGCCATGCAGGTGCCGTAGATCCCAGAATTTTAATTACCTCTGTTGTTAGTCTGTTTTCTGTTGGCACAATTACAGAATAACGACTGGCCAGATTTTCATGAAACTTTTGAATGGGATTTTAATTAGATTGGACATCAGTGCTGAATCCATGTGGTGTCTGAATATGTCATGGCACACCTGATTCCTTTGCTCTCAAATGTTGGCGCAAATACTGGACTAAGGAGTGAAGAAGAGGTATCGACGTGTTGATGTCACAACATTGCTAGATCTGCCCTCCAGTGCAGGAGAATGCTCTCATATTTATTCTGGAATTGCAGGAATACATACTTCAATTGTTTGAGCAATAAAACGCTACATGTCTTATCCCTAGTCCAGAGACGCACTTCCCAACCAAGAAATGGGACCATCCAAGGACCACCGGCCCTGGCAGGGCATAATTTGTAGGAAAAAAAATAAAAAGAATTTAATTGATGCTAATCAGAGCTGTTATTATTAGTCGGCTTTCTGCCAGAGGAGCTTCTCTTGAAATCTATTCCCTGTATATGCATGCAGCTAAAAGTCTGCGACTGTCTTTGAACTGCTTCCAAAACCACCACGGCCAAACCCCTTGACATAAAATATTGCAACCTCTAGAAGTGTGGATTACATGATTTCAAGGATCACAAATTATTCTTCACAGCAAGTTCTACGTACACCATTTGAGGCTTTAAGTGAAAATTAATGATGTGGTAAATGAGTGGAAAGGCACACCAGTGTCACATACTGAAGCTTAATGTCAAGTTGTATCATTTCCATAATAACGTTACAGCTACAGTATGCTGTCATGGCGCTCTAACCGCTGATCTGTGTCACTGATCAAGTTTCTCTCTCATATCAAGAGGCTGACTGACACAATGCTCAAGTTCTACATTACACATAGCATCAAAAACATGTGCTTTGACTTGAAATGACATCCTCTGCAAAATATGGTATTAATTAAGTGATCACTATCTATATTACACATTTGTATTATGTTTGCAAGAGTGATGATCTTATTCAGGTGTCAGCTGACTCCTTGAAGTTTCTTTCAGCAGAAGCAAACATGAATCAAGATTCAATGGGCGATCAAAATGGTAAAGCGAACTTCAATGAACTTATTTTGTCATCTATTATGATCTAGATGGGACCATAACTTACAAACATTTATTTTTCAGGACACATTTCTGCATTGGATTTAAAAAACATGTAATGCTTTTGTATTTCATGTTAAACTGAAGTGAAAAAACTAAGTGGATGATGTTTCTGCTGGGTTATGATAAGCTGCTGAGGTGGTAGGGGGCTTGCTCTGAACATTAAAGAAGCTAATCGTGATTCATATACCCTGCAGTAAACGCTGCCCTTTGGCCTGTGCAGTGGGCCACAGCTGCCTAGCTGAATTTGAAGGAAACAAACTGAAATGCGTGCATCTTTGGAAAGCATCCCCAAGTAATTGCATGATAGGGATCTGTCTTATTGATTATGTTGACCTTTTTAATGTTTCTTGAAAAAATCTACACATATGGAACATTGCCAGCTGTTGTAAAGTATACCTTTCAGTTAATGTAAAGATATGTATGTTGTTGTTTTTTATTATTATTATTATTATTCTGCGACATTGGTGTGACTATTGGCTTAGAAAGTGTGGGTGGGCCCATAAAGAATAACATGTCTTCGTCAATCCTGACTCATGTGCCCTAAAGTAAAAGCTGCTCTCACTTCACTCGGTGAAGTAGGGCACAGGCGTCTTGGTTCGTGCAAAGCAAATGATGTATTGGATATGCAATGAGAACATGCACTGTGCAGATAACAAGGTTCATTCACGGTGGGTGCGTTTGTGTGAGAGGGAGAGAGTGGCAGAGTGCTGTGTGTCTCAGGCTTTTTTATGATGTATTGGAAATGCAAATGAACACATGTTCGGTTCAGGTAAGCAGATGGTATAGGAAAAAAGACATGGGCATGTTTGGGAAAATACACCTTGAGGCATCAGGGTATGTTTTGTGTGCAGAATCTAGTACATCTATTTTTATGGTTCTCTGCCAGAGCCAATGCATAATATCACCATTCAAACCCATTTACGTTAAAGCCAATAACAAGGACTGAAAGCTCAAGGCTTGGTGCTTGTCATCCTCGCTGGAGTTAAGGTTAAATATTATAAAGGTCAACAGAATTTCAGAAAAGAGCAACAAGCTTAAAGTAAAGGAGGTACACAGCGTTGCATTCTGCTGCTTAAAGACTCAATCTCTGATCTCTGATTAGACACAGTCGCACTTTCAGGCTGCTTTCTTCTCTGTGCCACATTCTCCACACATTTTAAAACCTCCTATAATGAACTTTAATGAGCCATTCACTTTGTTTTCATATCCTATTATTTCCTCTCACCTAGGGGTCACGATTTTTTTTTTTTACAAGCACCGCAGTGCATAACAGCTCCCACCTGGACATTTCAGAGGCCATTTCTGCAATGCAGTTTGATTTTATCGTGCAGTTCAATTGTGTTGGAGTTCAACTGAAAACCCAACACAAACAAATAAATAAACAATTGTGTATGTATAATGGTAAGATGAACATTTATTAATATGATGGGGCTTTCCAAAATCTAGATCCGAGAATCAATGGGTGTATTTCCACTGAATTACCATGAAACCACACAACAGCAGCAGATGTGGGGTAAGTTTAGGGAAAATCCTTGGAAAGTGATGACGGCAGATATAAATCCATGAGCCAGCTCAGTGTACACAAAAAAACCCTGGTGAGTATATTGATTAACGTGATTATACAAATATAGACAAAGTATATCTTTACTATCTATACATGGATCACTGATGTAGGGAATCTAGACAAGATATTTGATTTTTTTTAAATGAGTTAAATATTCAGATAATATAATATCAGATTTTTCACACACACAAAATAAAATGCAGTTTTATTTTGACAGCACTACTTTCAAAACATGCCATGTGAAGCCCCGACAGAGTGATGGCCAAGTGAGGGCTGCAAAGAATGGCAAAGGTCAAAAGTCAGTACTGCCCAAATGTCAAGGATGCTTCGATGTTTGTATGTTTTCTTCCTTTTTTTTTTTTTTTTTTTTTTTTTTTTTAAGGAGTGCTTGTTTAGATAAATATAATAAATCATAATAAATTAAAAAAAAATAAAAATGTACACAACTCCCAGGATACCATTGTGCACAAAGGTTCCTGTAGGTGGCGATCATGCACCAATACCCAGGTTTGCTAACCACTAAAAAGCCAAAGAAGAAGTAGATTGAGTGCAGAGTATTATGGGTAAACAAGGGGCATGTATGATACCACACACATCTTTGGAAATTCACTGAAAGAAGGACTCTTTTCAGTAGATTTGTAGGATCCTTGACATCCTTATAGACAGACATTTAAGGATCCTGACGTGACATCGTCCTTTACCCAGGTTGTGCTCACAGACCAAATTATATGCTCACGTCACTAAAATGTCCCCATCATATACATAGAACATGACAATTCATTTGAGAGCCATGCGGGGCACAGAGCCTTTAATTCTCTTATCTGTTTAAAGTGCAACTACAGCCAAAGCTCCACCCAATATTTCCCAAAACATTCTGCACACACTGATTCTTAAAACATGCACCCTATTCCATTATGCTAATCGGCATTCTATTATGCTAATCCCATTTCCCAAATTTCATTCTAGTTGAACCAACAAGATAAGTGAGGAGACATGATTGCATTAGAGAGCAATTTATTACTTTTTTAACCATAATGAAAAAGTTTTCATAAAAGACCTTCACATTCCTCACTCTATTTAACTGCACAACACTTTTTCTATTATGCAGGTCTGTGGGAGGATGGAGGGAGTGAGGTGATTTTTTTGTCTGTGTAGTTCTATACATTCTGGGTAAATGTCCTCTGAAATTAGTAAAATGACTTGCATAGAGTTAGAGGACACAAGGACAAAGAGAGGAAAACATTGGAAATGTATTTTGGGCCACAGGCGTGCTGTTGACGAAAACTTGAACTTTTCCTCCAATGAAGCGGGTTCACTTTAAAATAGTTTAGTGTAGCTCTCAACTTCAAGGTGCTTCAGGTACAAACATTCACCAAGACAAGCCCATCTTCTCTAATACCTTTTTCTCTTTTTCCTCTCCGGCTGGCTTTCTGCTTCTCTCTTCTGTTTTTATTTACCTTGTTTTCTTGCACTTGTAGCTCCCTGCTTACATGGAAGAATAAGCGCCTCACCACAGCCATGCCCATGGCTTGTTGGATTAAAGTTATTGTGCTAAACAAGACTGGAAATCGTGTATTGCTCTTTATTTTTTAACACTTTTGTTGTTTTTGCTACATAAGCCTCTGATCCTGTGCATTTGTAATCCCTCAAAAGTTTCCCATTATAGTGTAAAATTCCCCTCAAAAAGAGAATTCACACAACATTACAATGTTCTCCAAACAGGCCACTCGATATTTGTTGCTGCAAACAATTCGTTTAGGAGCTGGAGATCAAAGAAGAACATTTCTGATCTGTTTTGCTTCCTGGAGTTGAACGCAGCTTCTCCATGACTGATTGAAAGCTGGTTTCCTCAAGACACAGCATGTTTGAGTTTTTTATTCTCTTCACTGCTCTAAAAGCTGTTGTGAATGCTACCTGGGCCTGTTAGTCTCTGTGTTTGTATAGATCCAAGCAAATACAGAACAAGGAGAAAATGTGATTTAGAATGTGTTGTTCTAAAAAAGGTAAAAAAAAAAAAAAACATCTTTCACATATCTGTCTGAGTTTGACCTAAATATTTTCTTTTTAAACCCTGATTTTAAAAAGAAAACATGGATATTAGTCATGTGTAATGAGTGCTGAATGACACCATCTGTTATTCTGCATAGGAGGAGGTCACTCAAGCACAAAGTGTTTCTGCTCTCGGTCCCTCTCACACACGCACACACAGTCAAATGCCAGCATGGATTGTTGGTCAATAAGATATGACATCCGTGTTACCAGTGTTTGTGTAAGTGACAGCGTCTGTGGCCACGTGACAGGCCGACTTGTGGGCGAGTGTCAACCCAGAAGCGACAGGGTCAGAGGGGGGTGGTGTTAGAGTGGCGACACCCTTGTGTTTATGCCTTTGTCTTCGACAGTGAATATTGTACTTTTCATGCCTCCTCAGAGGAACATGAGTTTTCTGTCAATAGCAGAGATGGTCAGACTGTAGTGAAATAAAACAGCCTGCATTGCAAAACAAAGGGTGAGTCGACCAATCTACCTTCACCAGGCCTGGGGGGTCAAATACTACGTTAAATTGCATTATGGGAAGCATATGCATGGAAGTATTTATCCATCCATAGAACCCCCAAAGGTAAAGTCTTTAATCCTGGAAGTTTAGTGTCTGTGTCATATCCCAACAAATAAAACACTGTCTTAAAGTCATTATCTGAATGGCAAATAAAGAACACATGTTTTAGTTAATGTCATAAAACATTACTAGTTGCTGGATTCATTCTGAATTATTTTATCTTTTCATTGTTGCAGAAAAAAATCCCTATAGCACTGTGTAAATCTGTCATATTTTCACAGTTCCACATGGTAATGAAGGTGTAAGTTTAAATAGTTTGAGTTGTATCAGTGGTGTGTGGTAATGCATTTCTGAACACCCCAAACAAAAATGAGGACATGTTCAGGAATTTAAATATATGCCATTTAAATTCAGGGACCAAACAGACGGTAAAATTATTATTTTTTACAAAAATGTCAATATGTGAGGAACAGGAGTAAAACATCCATTAGACGCCACTGCAATGTAAGGAAACAAGGTAAAATGAGGTTATGGTTATATAAAATAGCATGGCGTGCTACCGTATAACATGTCCACACATTTTTTTCTCTCCCTGTCTGACGTTATTTGCCAGTGACTGAACAAAATGTCAGAACAGTCCACCTGGAGAGTGCCGGGCAGATGGAGAGGAGTCTCTGCTGGAACTCAAAGCTCCTGACAGCATGGGAGTTCAGGAGGCTCGCACAAAAACGCCTTAAGGGAACTGAACAGAAGCCCAACCAAATCTACACATCAGAACCAAGGTATCTACAATGAGGGTGCACTTGTGTGGAAGAGGAGAGTGGGGTCAAAGGTCAGAAGACAGCTGAGTGTATTTTGAATGTGCTTCTTTTTCCTCCTTCCATTCTTGATACTGGACTTGGGGGTTTGAGGTCGGATTCTCAACTGATCCAAAGGGCAGTCCTTTAAGAGAACTTTGTACAGGAAAGTATCAGTTTTCACAGCATTAAGTGGATTTTGAACACGGCCATGGAAGCAGTAATGCAGAGCCTTATATGACTTAATTAAAAACAATGAAACAATGCTGTATATGTGGTTGCAAGGGAAGATGTAAATACACAATAACTTACTTTAAGTGTGATTCTTAAAGATTTGTGAAGATATTGCAAAGTCCATCAGCATGATCTCATACCTTTATTGCTATATATTAAATGCATGTTCTTTCCAAACTCATGCAGCATTATATAGATGCTTTTCTTTATATAATTAAGCTTATTCTGCATATATTTACACTTTTTCAGTCATATAGTTTTTTTCTTCTTCAGTAAAATCTTTTTTTTTACCTCAGTATAAAGAGTTATACCGTATGTGCTGTAGATTTTTATTGTTTCTTTATTGTTTTTGGCTCAGTTAATAGCCTACATTTAAAATGACGGATGAAAACACCACCTGCTGAGGCAGGTTGTAACATTCTAGTTCACAAGTTGCCCAAGACTGTATCTCTCTAATGAAAATATGGATGGCCAGCTATAAGTTCTCATCTGTTTTACATGGTCATAAGCAATATGCCCCCTTAAGCAGGTTCTTATTCTTGTTGTTGTGGAATTAACCACTCTCTGTTGGTGTGCTGGAAGGCAGAGATGCTTTTTTTTCCCCAATTACATACAACTGAAGAAAGTCTGTGGGGGGCTCAGGTCAAGTTCTGTAGGTTTCTAGCCCTTGAGGGCTTGTTATGGATCTCAAACTCATCTCTGTGAGCTGTCTTAACTCCTGCGGTCAACACAGTTTCGACCTTTCCTTCCAAGAGCACTTCTTTTATGGGACGTTCTGGGTGCAAAAGGGTGGGGGTGTTATTCCTATTTATTTTTTCACCAGCGCTGCATTTATGTTGACAGTTAATTTAAACGGATCAAGGTGTCCAGTTGCCTTGTCTAAAGCAAAGGCTTAGTATGACAAATAGCAGGGCAGTAAACTCCAAAGTCTATCTCTTCAGCTGCACTGCCCACTCTCTGTCTGCGAAGATTAACCTTTCCGGCTCTGGTGACACGGTTTCGATTATTTCCATAGTCGGCCTCAGAGCAAGCGTGAGTGGAGAGCACAGCCTGGATTCACAGGATCCTGACAAACATCCCCATTTCAATTTAGAAAAAAAAAATAAGTGAGAGCAAAGACTGAAGAGGAGAAAGAAAGCAAGAGAGGGAGGGAAGATAACTGCTGCCATGTTCACTGGATCATTTAAGACCGCTTTAAGTCTTCTCTTCTTAAACAGAGGGATGTGACTGATCTGGCATTTCTAAAGCACAATGTAATGCAGCCACTGCAGGGTTGGAATTTTAAACATTTACAGAATAGTTACTGCTTGTTTATACGTGTGACTCAGTCTGTAAGGTTGACTGAGGTAAAAACAAAAGGAAAAAACGACTGTAAGAATGTATGGGTGCCTCCTCCATACACCTGCTGTTTGGCCTTGGGTTTCTTTGTCTGTCTGCCTTTTCAGCACATTAACTCACAAAGAAAAAACTGCTTTGGCCCCAGAAAGACAAACCCATGATTGGCTCTTACTAATGTATTTGAGATCAAAATTGAATTGACAGTTGGAGGAAGGAACATCATCACATTGGATTTGACCAGTCTGAAAACTAATCAACACCATTTCCTACCAGGTTAGCCATTATAAGAATCACCATGTATACCAATGCATGAGGTAATATTTTGCATACATAAACACTGTGGAAACAGTTTGACTTGGCCTTGAATAACTGATCTGAGACACACATAAGAAAGAAGTGGTCAACAGAAGGTAATTATGACATATTTTACAACTCTTCAGGCCATCTATCCAAGTATGTTTGGTTAGTTTAATCCAGGTCAGGTGTTCTTATTAAACAATGGCCCAGATGTCAATCATAAACCATACTTTGACATTTACATGCACCATATATTCCTTTGCTTCTTCAGTAAAAACCTGGAATGTTGCCATATGAAGAGTGAACAAATATATATTATGGGACACTACAAGGAAAACCTATGAGGCGCCCGCACTCATTTTGATGATTCAAAAACTCAACCATCTAATGAGTAGCTTTCAGCCATGGCTTTGTCTTTTTCTGAGAAACAAAAGTGCCTGCTCGTTCTGTGGCCTTTCCCTTTCCAGAGTGTTTTAAGCACGGTGCCGGCATAATCAGTTTGCAGTCCACTCCAGCCAAAGGTAATTAGGAGGAATGTTATAGGGGCTGGGCTGTGAAGCTTTGAAGGCTCGTTGCTGAGCTCGGAGAGGACTAACCACTGAATCAGCACGCCACTGCCAGTATATAATGCCGTATTATGTCTTAATAATGGGGACACTCAGGGAAAATAAGAAGTGATTGTTTGGTGTTGACAAAACTGTAAGATTTGGGAGATGCTCATGCAGCATAATTTCGTTGTGAAACTTTGGGATTTTATGTCGAGGTCGTAAAAACTGTAAGTATTTCAAGTGGTCTGACTATGGGTTATATTAAACCAGTGGACATGTAGCCCTGGGCCTGAAAGTAAAGTGGTCTCCTTAATTATACATTACCAGCCAATGTTTCAATTATAATTGAGAAAAATAAAGAATGAAGAAACCTATAATAAGCTTTTTTAATGCTTATCTTGGAAATGTGCAGAAAAAATGGATTGATGGAAATTCAACTGGCGTTGTTGCAGTACAGGCAGTATAAAAGCATTGCACAAGGAGCCCATTTACTCCTGCCAAAGATGATTTTCCAACTCAGCTTTTAAATACAAATGGTTCATCAGATTAAGCCCAAACACAGGTCAGGCTCACTATAAGCAGCCGATGACACACAAGGAAATGATGGGGGATGACTCAGGTTGCCTTTGGCTACAACTAATGTATTTCATTTCTAATCATTATTCAGGGAACATGCTGAGTTGTAGATGATGTGACAAGTATCAAAGTAGACCGTATGCTAAAGACCCAATTTGTATTCGTGACAATGTAAAGGCACTATACTCACATACTACATAGTGTGACACATTTTCTCAGTTGAGTGTACGAAGAAATCTGTCGTTTAATGGAAACAAACTTTGAACCGCATCAACACAAAGTTTGGATTTAATTGTTGTCAAATAGATGTGTCTAATGAAAGACCTGTCAATCAATTTAAGAGACAGCCTGAGGAAGAGAGTTTAAAATTTCCCCCACAGAGTACTACTTTGAAATAAACCTTTAAAATAGTGTCTGTTTAAGCTTCTTTGTTGGTGTACCTGCACTTTAACAACGACTTCATCTGCAACTGGATTTATCTCAACAGGAAATGTGAAAATTGAATTGTTTAGCTGCTTTGTCAGCAGAAGCTACTGTCTGTGCTGTGATCCAAGTCTGTTTATGATATGTTGTTATTCCACTATATTCAAAGTCAGACACAAGAATAGCTCTCTGCTGCTTTGTTATGTGAATGCCATTTTGTGCTGCTAATGTGCAAAGTTGCCAAGTGCTGCATTGTGCTGCAGCTGGAGCATCTGCTCCTTGTGAGTCTCCGCATGTGGGTGGGTGTTTGTTTCCCACTTCTTTGTAAAAAGCCTGAATGTGCTGCTTCAAATTAACCGATCAGCTGTCTAATCCTTCACTGAAATGGTTGCACTTCAAAGACTTCTCGCCGGCCCAGCCTCAGACTGCATTGCGTGTTGTCAGTGGGGTGCTCTGCACTGCGAGAGCTTCTTCCCTTCTGGCCTTTTAAAACTTTTAGTCCACCTACAAAAACTGTGAAGCAGCAGCAGATGCCTCATGCTGACCTCTGAATATCTGGGGCTCCATTCAGATGGTCTGACCCCCTCAAATCCTATTTGTGTCGAAGGGTCCAAGACTTTACCTCACATCCACTTTTCCCTGGGGTTTCTATTTTACCTTTTCCCTTCTCTCCTCTGTCACATATTAAAGATTCTCTCTTGTCCTCACAGGACCGACTAAAGTCTGCTTTTCCATCATCCTTTCTCACTCAGACACACAGGTTTGCGTCTCTGCTTGAATAGTTGACATATCAAGTTGGATGTCGCCCTGCCGCTTTAAGCTTATCCTCAGTGACAACAACATAGTGAATCCTGCCTAGACCACTAAGCATCTCGGTGTGATCCCTGGCAGCAAATTGTCATATGAGGCCTTCATCGCAGCCGCAAAAACCTTCCTGCAGATTTGTGCTCGTAAAACATTGGTCAAACGAGAATATTCACTCACCAGGGACACAGAACTGCTTGTCTGATCTCTAATCATCTCCTGTCTGCAGCTCTGGCCCATCGGGGCTAAGATGTTCAAAGTATTTCTTCAGCTGCTGTAATTCTACAGCTACATGTGGTCTCCAAAGCCCAAAATTTGCCCTTCTTGCTCTGTCTACTATGTAAAAACTTGGACAAAGTCCCACAAAGCCCTGGCTCTCTTCCTTCTTGACAAATAATGAAAGTTGAAGCAGACTTTTTAGAAAAACACTCACTCCCCATTTCTGCATCAGCTAGAAACTAATCTCTTTTGGAAACACTCAACATTTTATGTATTTCTTCCCAGACTTTGCCAAATCAATTGAAGACCACTGCAGAGGCTCTCAGTTTATTTTAATTATTCTGCTATTTTCCATATTTCCATTTATCCCTCAAGCATGCTTACAATCGCCACATTTCTTTGTTTTTTCAGTACATTTGTGCAACATTTCTACAGCACAACTGGAGCATATTGCAGGTGGGATACACCTGGGATGAGCTCTGGAGCTGAACCCCGAGGCCATCAGCCACCTACAGCCCGAAGAACCTACTGAGTGAGTTGCTGGGTTACTAATGGGAAGGCGGGGGCGGAGAGATAAAGACAATATAGGGCAAAAATGAAGGAAAAAAAGCTGACTTCCATTTGATGTCATAGGGAATGTGTAGGCGCAAGCTAACAAGATGGATGAGCTCCCTGCATTGGCTAGGACAATGGCTAGTGGGACTCTAATGTTCACTGAGATGTGGCTTTAGTTTAAGCTCCTGCACTGGAGTCCAGTGGGAGCGTTCCATGTGAGTGAACTGATGGTATTATTCAGGGTATGCTATATATTTCTCTCTGTCTGACTGGTTTGACCATACCTGCTTTCATCTGCCGCGACTGTTAGCATTACATCACCTACTGCGATCTTGTGGGATTACAAATACAATTTCTCTGAACCCTGACTGAAACGTCCTTTGATTTTTCTCCATGGCTCTCAGTTCCATCCTGTCCCCATTATATAAAGTGTACACTACTGGACCAGCCTTATGCTGATGGTAAAGCTCCACTGATTCCCTTCTCTACAGATCAAACTGCAACCTTTCCCATCTGTTTCCAGGTATGTGCCAACTGTCAAGCAGCTGCACATTAACCTCAAAGACTGAGTATTCTATGAAGGCTATAGAGTACAGGATTGGCTCTACACTGGAATTACTGATTACATTTAAGTAATGGGTGAACCTTTGAATTGTGATAAATATAGCCCTTAATAGTAAGCAATGTGCTTCCATGGATTAATTTAAAGAATAATCTTGAAAAGCCAGTGATAAGTTGCCAGTTTCTTCATGCTGGAACTCAATGATAGGAATTGGGGTCCATGTACACCCAGCTAATACCCTCCTCTACCACTGTGCTTTACATAAAGACTAAGCATCAGACTTAGCTCTCATGTTTTGAGCCTGGGAGGCATGGTGAAAATAAAGATTTATTGTGTTTTCAATGTTTATCCAACCACAACAGCTCCAGACATCAGCAGTGTTTCCAAATGTATTGCAGTCAAACCAAATTTTGACAAAACTGCTGCTTGCTTCTTTCAGTTACTGCTTTGCAATTATTTTATGTATGTTCATCAAAATATGCAATGGGCCACACCCATTTTTCCATTCAAATAGTCCACATAACACTTGGGCTGGGTTCATAGCTGTATGGAAACATTATGTAATTTTAAGTTTTCACACATCTCATCTCTTAAAATGCAATTTAAAAATGATGAGCAACATAATGCACTGGCATCAATCCAGTACACGAGAATGTAAAGTGAAACACATGACCATCCTCAGTTTGACTAAAATCAGATTCACACCACTGGCTGAGGATAGGGCTTTCTGGCAGTAGCCTTATTATATGATTGTCTATCCTCTTCAGCACTCTGGATAGCTGGCAAAGGATCAGAGACAAGTACTGTAATCATGAGCAATGTCATGACCTATTCTGTTTAACACTCAACAAATCCCAATTAATAAAGCACAAAACGCTTTATTAAGATGCAAATCTCGTCTCACAATTTAAGAAGTATCAAAAGCTAAATATCATCCACTACATTTTTCATGTTATTTTTAAGTCAGTCTCTCTCTTCTTTAAAAATCTCAACCAGCTCCCAGGAAGCGCAGGACCCTGTTGCTGTGACCTCTGTGGTGATAAACGTTGAGAGACTTGCTCTGCTTATCTCATATCCATCGCTGACCCCTTTTAGATCCACAGCAGTTTGCCTACGGAGCAAACAGGTCAGTGGAGGGCGTTGTTAACATGGGGCAGGACTTTATCCTACAGCAGCTTGACAGCCTATGAACCAATGCCAAGACAGTTTGTGGACTTCAGCTCTGGGTTTAATGCCATCATCCCAGGGCTGCTGCGAACCAAGCCCTCCCAGCTGACTCTGCCGGATCCCATCTGTTGGTGGATCACGGGTTTCCAAACTGCTAAGACACAAGTGGAGCTTGAAGAGCAAATGTTAAACTATTGTCCAACTATTGGAAAATGGGGGTTTGTGCCTGGACATAAGTCACAGACTCTGTGTTGCTTTTGTCTCCTCATTAGACATATTTTTTTGTGACAGTTTGTTGTTGTTGTTTTATTTATGGTCTTTTCATTTGTTCCTCATATTATGTCTCTCTGAAGTCATAACTGATTATTTACCCTCTAAAAGTGGTCAGTATTTCCTCTCTTGGTTGGTTGCAGTTGCATGGATTATTGTATTTATTTATGTTTTTTTTTCTCAGTGACTGACATTTACAGGTTAAAGGTCTGGGAGGCCAGGACACTGAGAACTTAGCCAATGCCCTAAGTGAGTTGAGGGCATAACTCCCAGTGTCTCGCTAACACTGTTCTCATTTTGCCTCCCGAAGGCCCTTCTGAAGCTCCAAAGTTTACACCTGTTGAGCTGTTTACATTGTCCTATTCATGTGGTGAAGAGCTAGCATTCAGACATGAGGTGGAACAGCTGGATGTGTGCTTCAGCCAAAAATCCGTGTTCAGTGCCCATTGAATGCTCTCCATCCAGGACCTGGAGAGCACTGGGATTAGGAAGCACACGACCCACGCTCCTGCATCTGGGAAGCAATTCAGGAGTTTTCAACACCAAAACTACGGCTTTAACAGCTTCTTCCATAGAGCTGTCTCCTTAATGAGCAAAGATCTGAGCCATGTCCCTAACCTGTCAGCTCTGCTCTTGTTAGAAAGCAGAAATTGCCAGCAACTTCCAAAGACAAATCCCCTCTCAGTGCATACAATCTAGAAAAATACAAAAGACTCTCACTCGAAAGAGCTCTTTTGAAATGTTTACACAATTGTCGCCCCAAATGGTTTCAAAGGGTGAGTAAAACTTTTGAACTACATTTCCCAGAAATCTTATGACACACTGTCAAAAAGTTAGACACATGTTTGCTGTTTTTGTCACCGTTAGATGCCAAAATAATGAGATTTAAAAGGTCTGATATTGGTGAGTCGGTTGTCTGGGGACACTCAACTCACTGCTGCTGCTCAGGAAACGGCAATTAAAACTTAGTTAAATACAAACTAATTAATAACTCCCTGTGGGGATACAATGTTAATACACTACCCAACAAAAGAAATTCATTTTCGCAAATACGGAAAATCTATGGGGTCTCATTAAGTACAGATGGCACACTCAACTCGTCATTGACACATACCAGAAAAAAGCTTTCAAACTGTTTTTTATACAGAGACTTCAGCTTTTATTAACCAAGGATTAGTCTTCATCGCCACCACAACATCATAAGATTGCCTAATGAAAGAACCATATCGAAATGTTACATCATGAACGACAATATACTTTGAACAGGGAGCAAAATCTGACTGAAGCTTTGACAATATGGGCCAAAGAAAATGAGCCCTCGGGTTTGAGGTGCTGTGAGAGTCTATCAAAAGAGACAAATAAAAGAACTGGACCTGGAAAACAAAGTCACTTGACAGGGGAAATAAAGTGCATGGTAACTGGCAAAACAATGAAAATCACAGTCACACTTAGAATTTCAATCCAACTGAAAACGAAAAAAGCACACTGGTGTGGACTCTTATACACCCCCCTTATATAGCCTCCCAGAGAGAGAACATCACAGGTGCTCCAAATCACTTCTGACTTGGGTGAGTCCGGCCCTGGGTTTTAAAATCCCTCTGCTAATGACAGTATAGCTCAATATTCAGAATTAAATTGAGACAAACTATATATGTGTGAAACCAAGACCTTCATCAGCGAAGACCTCCATCCTGTGGTTGTCATTTAAACACCCTCACAGTGTTACATCATTTGCAGATGAACGTTCCTTCAATGGGAATCTGCATGACCTTGAGGCTTGTGCCACCCATTTTGAAGACATACAATGAATCAAGCATCATCTGCTTGGAGAAATTTCACCAAAAACTGTATTTTATTGTATCACGACATACAAGAATGTGAGAAAATGTTTGCTACACAGCTCTCCAGTGTAATAAAATGGACTGCCCTTATGCAGTCACAGTCATTTCTGTGTGTTTGTAATAAATGGCGGTGACCTTTCTTTTAGTAAATGACTGAGGCAAAACAACACGAGATAAAAACATTTCAAAGCTGAGTGGAATCTTAATGCTGCTATTTTAGTCATTCTGGACATTTGTGTTAAGCACCCCACATATAAATTCTTCCAGCAGTGTCACAGCCTTTACATCACTAATGTTTTTAACAACAACATCCACATTGACAACATACTCTTCAGTGAGTAATGACAAGCGATGGCTCAGCATTCATTTGGAGCTCTCGGGCATCTTTCTTGGTTCAACCCAGGGCCATGGAAGAGACAAGCAACAGTGGAACCTATTAACATGAGAATGATTAATGTGGCCAGATGAACCCTGCACTGTAAATCATTCCTAAAAGTTGATGCACAGGACGCTGTGTAATTACATGATCACAAATGACCCTGACAAAATAGTCATAGGAGTGTGCTGGAGATGGTATTTAATGTTGATTTATGATGTTGTGGTAAGTGTTCTCATTTCATTCCCGGATTGTTGTGGAATTTGGGGGATTGGGGTACTAGAGAGTCAAAAAGTAATCAAAAACATGGCAACAAAAGGAAAATTGGGTTCCAAGTGACCAGTTTGCCAAGAAAATAGAAAATATGATTTTGGATCAGATCATGTGTCTTTGGTGTTTGTGTCCTATTTGACACCAAAAGACAACATTGTTTAAATTTCACCAGGAAATGAACATATGCTGATACAACCCCCACTGCAATGTATGGAGATAAAGTTTACATTTTTCCACAACCAGAATGGATTGAATGGATAATATGTAAGCAATATTTAGGTATGAGTCCTCTTTAGGCATTGGATCATGAACTGGTTCCACTTATGAAAAGTTTCAATATTATTCAGTCAGAATCATATGCCATTTGTTGTAGAAGTGAAAAGGAAATAAAACTGTCCAAAAGCCTGGCCTAGTTTCATGAATAAAAAATACAATAACACATCTTGCATTTCATTTTTTTTAATGATAATCTTAAAGCTGTAAATGCCATCAATTTGCTGAAATATATATTTCCTTAGCTGAGCTGCATGTCCATATATGTATTATGATCGGTGCCAACAGGCAGGCTTTGTCTCAGAAAAAAAAAAATTCTTATCAAGTTATAATAATTCCCATCCCTAGTCCTATCTGTACACAGTAGGTGTCTCATATTATGGCCTAAACACGCCCCACAGAGGCGTCTCCTTCGTAAATCCTGAAGGCCAAGCTGACCCTATGTCGTCTCTGAATATGACATTGTCTGGCCGGACAGACTGAAGCTAATGATGCATTCCAGTCGTCCTCATCAACCCATAATGTCAAACATGTAAAAAGTTTATGAGTAAATGGCCAAAAGTGTCAAAGTGCCAATGTGAATGTAGGGCATCTCACTTTACTTTACAGTCAAGGCATACAGTAGGACACGTATGGATTTACTTACAATCCACCCCATGTTTAACTTCCATTCCATGCAATACCTTGTGATTAAAAACATTCCCAAGCATAAAACTGTAGAGTTTATCACTTCCATTATTTATACCTCTCAATGGCTACTTCATTGGTCTGGTTAAAGCGATATAAAACCAGTGATCAATGACCATCTGAATGCAAATACCTGGTTAATGGAATACGGATGCATGGCACCAACATTACGAGTTGAGGGCAATTGCCTGACCGCTTCATTAATTAACAGGCCAATGCTTAATGGATTATGGGATGCTGAGAGCTACAAAGGATTCGTTTGTCCTCAAGTTTGTGTGTTAGTGTGTTATGATGTATTTGGTCAAGAAATGCAGACCTTGGAGGATCCAGACATTGAATGGGGACACAAGTAAGAGTCACAAGAGTCCTGAACTACAAACAGTCTTCAGAAGTGCAATCGTTTGTGTAAGTAAAAGAGCAGCACACATCCCTGGAGGGTTTCATTGATTGTTGTTTCTGAGGCTAAGGAAAGTCACTTCTGCTTTCTTAGTGGACACATATTTAAATGCATGCAAACAAACATGAGGTAACACAGCAATTTAGAATCATTTCTATCCTGGCTTTTGCTTATATGCAGCCATGGATGGACCTGTGCCAAAGGTGAATGGGACTGGTCTCTGCCAGCAAATGTCCATCAAAGAAACAAAAATGAAAAAAAAAATGCAAAAGTTGCATAGACAAAGAGATTAAATTATATGTATTTTAAAGGGCAAAACTACCAGAAAGAGACCAAAACAATGAAAAAGAAGGAAAAAAAACTACAAAAAAGTCATAAACAACTAGGAAGAAAAACAAAACTGCAAAAAGATACAAAAAAAGACAAAAAACAACTACAAACAACCACAAAGAGAAAAAGACAGCTACCAAGGGAAAGAAAACAACTACAAAAAGACAAAAACTCCAGACCTGAACAAACAACAATAAAGAGAGACAATGAAACTCCAAAGAGACTCCAAGCAACTTCAAAGAAACAACCAGTCCCCATGCACGCAGCTACATCCAAGAGGAGAAACTTCCAAACTTAGAGACAGGCTTGTTGAGTGACTAACAGATTGGCAGACAGACATGGTGACAGAAAAACTCAAAGAAATGGAGACAGAAAAATCAAAGGAACTTACTGACAGAAAGCCAGACAAACTAAAAATGACTGACAGGCTCTGAGACGGGGGAAGCAGACTTCTGCTGAAGGTATTTAATAGAATTGAACTGATAGGATACAGGTTCTCTGGCTATGTGTGGATGCATGGAAGCTCTGATAACCAGCTGGTCAGCTTCAACTTAATCGCGGCCCTCCAAAAGTTGTAAGGGAAATAGAATAAAGGGAGTGCTCTGCCTATTTTCATTCAGCTCCAGATTGAGCTGTTTATCAGAGGAAGTGGTGAATCTCAGCAGAGTGACAGAGGACAGAGTGAAAGAAAATATAAGAAGCTGGATGAATAAGTGCCATTGTCACATGACAAGCTTGCCTTAGTTCCTTCGGTCTGTTTTGAAGATGCAACAGAGCTACGGACTTAACCACTGTATCAAAAACAGACATTTCTGACAGGGACATGCAGCTGCCTCAAGCTTCTATCGCACAATTACTTCAGAGTGAGGTGATATTTAGTGCACTGCCAAAACTGGCCTTTGCAGTGCAGCCGCACTTAATCTGAGAGCTTCTTAAACACTTCCTTATCTTGTCCAGGTGTAAAATCAAGTGGAAGTAATGAAGGCTGCATATTTAGTGGCACAAATTTATAATGCACAGTGATACATGCAAATTTGCATAGTAATAAAATGTGAGCAAAGCTCACTCCCATGCAATCTTGATAAAATTCCACGATTAAAATACCATAAATAACCAATTTAACTCTCAGATGGGGTCAAGATTTGAATTTGACCCTTAAGAGAAGTTCACGAGATTAGCCAGGTGTTGAAGTATCATTTTAATTATATGAATTGGCAAAACGGTGTTTATACTGCCTGTTTTGTTGCATTAAAAATGGATTTAGTGATTTTTGACCTTATGTTTTATTCAAGTGCATCAGCAGCTTTGTGGGAGAACACATGTTGTGGCACTTGAGTAAACATTAAGGTTAACTGCCGAGATGGGGTCACCGCAAGATGATGCTTCCCACGTTTGGTGAACCGTGTTGTGCTATAAATGTTCATTGGACAGAAAATTTCACTCACTTAAGCTCATTTTGACCCCTATATGAAATGTTTTAAATTCAAATATAGTTCCCACATAAGCTCTCCTCTCCTTCTTCCGTGCTCGCTTCAGAACTCTGGGGGCAAACCAGAGGACATCAAAGTGTCTTTACAGACCCACTCCTTTTTAAAGCTCGACATGCCCACAGCGTCTCCACATCAGACACTTGTGTGATGGGCTTTCTGTCAACAAACATGTGGTGTAACATGCAAGGTTACTTCTCCAGTTTTGGTCTTTCACCTTCAGCAGAGATGTTTTGATCTAAGTCTTGGTTACCTTCAAATATTAAGTTTTTCATGTTGTGTTGGCAATCAAAAGCAAGTGCAAGATAATATTAGCATGAAGATTAATAACCCTCTAGGGTTTGAATGAAAAGCAACCAAAGGGCACCTCGCAAACCATCCTAAATTGCTTTTACTTAATTACTTTTATTAAGAATAATATTTTAATTGTAAGTAACTCATTGAAGGAAAAAGAAAATTAATTAGCCTAATTAGGCTAATGTTGAACCTTCAACATATGGACCACATAGCAATTACACCTCAATAGTTATGCAAAGATACATTCATTGAAAACACATTATTAAATAATACTTCAAGATATAAATTCAGAGAGACAGACCACCATTTACACTCATATTTACATATGGGATATTTAGTAACAACTTACCTTAAGTTGCATTTCTCTCCACTAGAATCCTCTTGCTATGAGTTAAAAATCTCACATCTTAGTTGTGGTCTCTTGCCAACAATGCTCATTAATGATCGACAAAAAAAAAAAAAAAAGAAAAGAAAAGAAAAAATGCCACCACTCTTCGCAATTTCCATTAAATTCCCTTTCTGGGTTGTAAAAGCTGGTAAATGTTAATCAGTCTTTGTTGTCAATGTGCTGTAGACCTTTTTTCACAGCAGACATTTGGACATGCCAGAGCAGGAGCTGCCCAGGTGGAATCAATATCACTAATTAGCCCTGCATTTCATTTAAGTGGCCTGAGCCACTGCAAGTGCTGCTGTAATGCAAATTAACATGATTGGTTACACCTGTGCGTTTGTGTCTGCTGTGGAAAAGGTCCAGGCAGTTTTGTCAAGTCCACTAAAGGGGTGAAGAAGTTGCGGAGGACCCTGGAAAAGACAGTCTAAAGTGAATTATGAAGACAGCAAACAATAGAAGACAAGTGTTTGTGGAAAAAAAGGAGGACACTGTTGAGAAGAGGAGTTGAGTTTGGCCAACAATCAAGATGCCTTCTGTGGTCGCAAGTTCTGTGTGGATGAAAGAAAGACATCAAAAAACAAACATTTTTTCAGGGAGTTTAACTTGAGGCTAATGCTAGTTAGCTTCAAAGTGAATTAGCCTAATAGCAATGAAGAGAAGAGTTCTGCCAGCAAGAATGGACTGCCAAGGACAATGAGACCTGCGAGTTGGACACGAAAGACACAACAGAGGACGTCAAAAAATGTGAGTCAGATACACCTTTGTTTGTCTCTTTGCTAGCTGGTAAGCTAACTTTCTCTCTGCTGCTGTCTGTGTGTATGTGACGGTTTGGCTAGGTTTTGGAGGTCTTAACATGCTATATTTTATATTTGTCTGGTAGTTGCTGTGTGTTTGCTGCTGTCGTTTGCATTTTACCTGCCTTGGCTTTTGAAATAATTAGTTGTTTCAGTAACCTGTGCCTTTCTGTGAATGGTTGCAGCCTGTGTAGAATATATGCAACCTGGTCGAGTCTGTGTTTACAATTTACCTCACTAAATAACCCACAAGACTTATTTTAGTCGGTTTTTAATTTGCAACGTTATGGGAAAGTGTGTAAGTCATGTATTTGATACATGCATTGATACTTTTTGGAACATAATCCACAATACAACCACATGAGACGCTTTTCATTGAAGTAAATGCAGCATTTTGAAAAATAAGTCATTGCCCTTTGCAATGCAACTGTCCCTCTGATGGCCTTTTAAACCCCAGAAACCCAGGCCTTTCTCTGTGCTGACATTGAGCATGACTTGCAGCACACTGTTCACCTCAAATAAAAGTTGTTTCTTGATGGTAGCTCATCCCCGTTGCCTTTTGACTCTCGCTGAGGGGTGTGAGCCAATAACTGGCCGACCTTGGGGGTGTCTAGTCAATTTAAGCTGCTGGGAATGTTGTATCTAGCTGTGTGAGTCATGAGTGCTTTGATAAGTCCTTGAATGACCTGTGAACAGCGGCTCGCTCGGTGAATAGACGGCAGTCGCCGAGGGGTGGATTTGCTTTTGTTTTTCATAAACCTAATGAGTGTAACGTTCTTGACAGTCTATTTCAAGTCCCCTCAGATGAACGTCTTTATAATGTTTTATTCTAAATGTACTGTACGCCTTGATTACCATTAAGTCAATTCTCTGCCAGTAAATGATTATTTACGGAATATTCAGTATTTGCTTGTGTTGGTATACATAAATGGGAAACTAAAGCTCATTGCTGTGGAGGCAAAAACAATGTAAATCTGATGAAATGAATCCGAATGAGTTAAATTTGGATCCGACAAGCTCATTTCCATAATTAGCCAATTGTGTTTGGAGAGTGACTCATTTAAATCTGCTCACTGTTGAAATATGCATGTCTTGAGTCATTTAAAACAAGGGCTTATCTCTAATACAGTATGCAAGCACGTTGTGCTCCCATGAAAGTAACGAAACCTTTCTTTGTTGGCGAACATTTGTGGCATTGATTTGTGACTTTAGCTTAAGCCTGAGAATACCCGTGATGCAGTGAGTCATTCAGATGTACAACTACACCTGTGCTGTCTCATAGTTGTCTTGTCATTCTTAAATATACTAGGCTGCTTTTCTTCACTGTTCATATTTATACCAACAAAAAAGACCTGTTATACACTAGTATTGTTAGATGGCCCAGGTGCAGACTGTTGCAACCATTTTCGACATGCGTTTGCTAGTAAACTGCGGGACAATATCAAAATGTAAAACATTGGAATAATTCTATATACTAAATGTGCATACATTTCTTAAGAGTTCTATCATAATTATAACATGCATGCCATGACAGTATGTTGAATGTACATAAAGGCATGAAGGTTAACGCCACTGAAATGTCCCAACATATAATTTCTCTTGGGTGGGAACATACTTTTTAAGCTTTTCAACTCAACTGAATATCAGTCGTGCATCACTGAAAGCGCTGAATAATGCCAGAGTTATCAACAAGCATCAGCAATAATTACTTTTGACTATAATTCCAATTAACTCCACGGGTGATTTCATGTTTAAATGCTTTAAATCCTGCCTTATCTCCCTCCCTGCCTTTCAGAGAACTGTTGTTCATAAGATGATGAAATCTCTCTGCTTTGTATTTGTCATCACCCTACCTCCAACATACGGTAAACTCATTAACCAAGATGGGAATTACCTATTAACGCTGCAGGTATCTGTCAGGTTATCGCAAATAAAGGTAATTTACAGACAGCTCAGCCACAAACAGCTGTCAGCATTGCTTTAATCTGCCTCAGGGTGCATCATTCCAGAGCATATCCGCAGCAGTTTATTCAGAGTGTGGAGTAACTCCTTTTTGTTTGGTTCACTTGGTTAAACAAAGCCATTCAAATTTTTGGTGAACACCAAACGGGCCCACTGAGGCTGTTTAAGTCTTGGTTCCCTTTCAAGCCACTGGGGCGCAGTTCATTAAGAGACCAACTACGGGGAATGGCCACAAAAAAGTAATGGAGGAAAAGTGTGGGAGATTGATTGGTTGTTGACACCATCAGACATGGGGAAATTGACAAAACCTCAGACAAATTTGTTTTTTATTTCTCCTTGCTGGCAAAATCACCTTGTGGTAAGGTTAATTCCCAGGAACATCTGAAGGAGGAACAGAATGTGGATCAATCTTCCAGATCAGAGACACAGGTGATGGATGCCAAGTGAACAGCATAGACCAACTAAGTATGGACTATCGTATTTAATGTGGAGAAGCAGTTTTCTGGCATGATTTGGGTCCATTTGTCTTAAAAGGGTTGGGGACCACTGCTGTATCACTAAGTATGTGGATTTACAACCCTGGGAGTCATCAGAAGCATGATGAACACCTATCATTGTTGTAATCTGGCCTCATTTCCTGATTTGAAATCAAATTCCTGCTGTGGAATTGTGAACCATTTGGAAATTTGTCATAGTGGCACTCTGCAAGACCAACAGCAGGGCCTTTATATATTTATGACTGGAAAGAAATAAGGTGTACAGAATCACCCTTTTCTTCTCTCTTGCATAATCTCTACTTCTACACTTTAAAGTCTTGCCATAGGCTAATCCTTCAGTATACTACCACTTTCTGACAAAAGTACTGTTATGCAGCTTTGTTTTTTGTTCACTTTAAACCAGTTAAAATAAATGTTAACATTTTTTTTTAAATGCAAAATTTTAAAGAGTTGCAAATCTATTTAAGCTTTTCAAGGTTCTACTGATATTTGCTTGTGTTGTGTCTTTTATACAGCATGTTGTAGCTTAACCTCCCAGAACTATGATCCAAGCATTCAAAGCGATCTCTTTCAATTCCACATGGAAAATAGCTCTGAACCAAAATGTCTCTGCCATTCTTAACGAGACTTTTATAATTCCTTACCAGTCAACTTCCATTACTGTCACAGCTAAAGCAGACTCGACAGTTTTAACTTTACAGGCAGGGAGTGAAAAATATACAAAATCATTTCTTTTGATGAAATCTATGTGCCCAGACCTTCAGTCTCACTGCCCCTTTCCACTTTTAAGACATTCAAGTAGCAGTGAAGATCAAGGACAGCCCTGCATTTCAAAGCAGGAAAAGGCTTCCTATTTTCGTATTTAACTACAGAAAACCTTTTCATATTGTGTTTATTCTTTTCAATTTGAATTCAACAATTAAACTTGGTTTTAATTTCATTAAACCCACACCCCCACAAGCTCTGAAAGTCCCTTACGCTGCAACACATTGTAAATGATGTTGGCTCCATTTATTTCTGTATCACTGTGTAGTTCTAACAAGTACTATTTACATATAGAAGTATGAACTTCAAAGCTTGCGTTCGGCTCCAGTATAGCAAAAAGGCCATTGTAGTGCAGCATTCTTTGTTCTTGGACACTGTTATAATCACACTCAGAACAGTTATGTAATACCTGCTTAGGGCTGAGACTTAAGTGTGATTAGAAAGCGGAGGGAGGATAGACTTAATCACACATGGTGTTTGATCCAGGCTGCAGAATGTGTCACATGGCAGTATTCGAGATGAAAGTGTAACTATGCATCATGCAGTATAAATAAATATTCTGGTACTTTGGAAATATGACAGGGGACTAGACTTTGCTCCGGTATCAAAGTGACAAGTAATTTGGTGTGCACCCAGTCATCTCGAGAGAGCATGGACATGTGGAGAAGACCCAGGAAGTGTCTCCAATCTGGCGGCGTCGATCATGGCAGATGGAGCGGACGATCAGCCAAGCAGCCTCTGTTGTCGGCGCCATTCACAAACGGCGCGGCACACTGCGACTTCACGAGCTGATTAGGAAACAAGACGGAGGCAAAGATGAATCGCCCTCACCCGCTGTGTAGCATTAAAGGACACGTCTGCGATTCCTCCTTTCAAATGACAGAGGGACAGTCCACCCTTCTGCTGCATTTTTCCTCGCTACTTGTAGACATGAGGAATGACCACAAAGATCAAAGTGTGGCGTGTCGGCCAGTCCACGGGGAGGAGATGCATGCATGAGACTGAGAGACGGCCTGTTTATATGCTGCAGACTGTGAATACAGAGGGGGTCGTCTGGGCAGAGGGAGGCTGGGACTGTTATCCAAGGCACTGATCCCAGCAGGGGATCTATACCGTACGGTCAATACTTCTTTTTTGAAGTCTTAAATAGGTTCCAAAGACCAATTTTCACTTGATTTGGCTCCATGACCTTGAAGTACAAATAATGTTACAGGGAAATATAAATTGATGTAATTTTATAACATGCATTTTCCATCATGATTTAATTTCATTTTGTAGCTTCCAAGTGGTGGAAAATCAATTACATTTAGGTTAAGTGTGTATTTTCTACTGTCAAAATGCCCACACCCTTCACACTCCTTTTCCAGCATGACCTGATGTTCCTGGAAGATGACATTTTTGTGTGTGTATTACTCATTGGTATACCGATGGCGGTTGGCCACTCCCAGTGTGTTTGCTCCTTTGACTCTCCAAAGCAATGTGCTGGCGTGGCCTCCACGGCAGTTTAGGTCTGAGACTGACAGTCACCCAACAACACAAACACTCTAACAGTTGGAGGCTTCAGTTCACCACAAGGCTCAACAGAAAAAACAGCAACTTTACCTTGCAGAACTTGGGAGTTGCTGGTGTACTGTTGTCTCCATCTGTCAGTTTGTTTTTTTTGTTGGTGTGTGACTTTCACATTCAATCTTATGTGGCATTGTTCTAACCTCTAGATCATAATTTTTCAAATGAGCACAGTTGATGATGACTGAGCTTGTGCTATTGTTCACATTTTGCATAAGATCCTCTGGTAGTTGTGAGTAAAATCACAAATTTTGCCTTATTCCTCTTTTAAAGTCTAACATTGTATTAAGGACAGTTTAAATACATTTAAAGACACTCATTTGTGCAATTTAATTTTCATTTTAACAATCCACTGACCGACAGCTGGACAGTGGAGGCAGAGCACTGCAGCAGAGCCAGCAGAAAATTATGAGAAGCCGTACAGCCTTTATCAAAAGTAATTTCAACAGGGGATTTTATCGTTCCCCACTTGGACCCAATGCATAAAACACTACTGGCTAACTGGGATCTCTTAGTCGTTTCCCTGCAGATTTTTTGTTCAGAGATGAGCATTATAACTGTTTTATATGTTGCAGTTTAGCAGGGGGAGCGAGTGAGTGTTGATGAGTGCCGGGCAGCATCGAACCATCAGTTCAGCCCGCTGCGGTTATCACTTTTCCCCATTTTACATCTTTGGTGATCAACAGTCTGTGCCAATCCAGTGGGGTAATTGGCCGTACATCTTTACCAGTGAAAAGGTTAATTAGTGTGCTATTATGTGGGTGATTGAAAGCTATGATAAATAACGTAATGGGTTTTACTCAAGATTTGTTTTGCTGCAGTATGCTGCAAGCAGCAATGCTTGGTTATTTAGATGTTTTGCTTTTTTAATTATGTATTTTTCCTTTATCTTGCCCAGGGGTTGGCAAACTTTTTGACTTGTGGGCCACAATACATTCTCAAATTTAGGTGAGGGGCCGTACCAGGAGCAGATGGATGTAGTGTTTGTGTGAAGTAATATAAAAGGCATGTAAAGGCCATTGCATAA
>JAOWBC010000959.1:8034736-8048526 GCA_028566105.1 Hypoplectrus providencianus | reverse complement strand
TTTGAATGAGATTGTATGCCAGTGTGTTCTGACTTCACTTGAACAGGGGGCTTTTAGTTAGAAATTATTAGTTAGAAATTACTTGATACCTTCCTGTAAGTCCAAAATATTAAAATGTGTTCCACGAGAATATGACACTACTTATTCACAGCAAGCTGACACTGAACTCCCCTGATCATCAAACAGGGGCTGCTGACTCCATGTGGCTTTACCTTTGAATCTGGTTCTGCCCAAAAGCAGTTTGTAGTCTAAAATTGCAAAAAATGTTTAACTTATAAACATTATAAACAAAAAAATGCTTTTGCTTCTTACTGCTTACCGCATTGCATTGAATTCAATGACTTGGCCCTAATCTGTGATTTAATTCTGTTTCACTCGTTGGGCTAAATGATCTCTCTACACTTGCAGACCTGCTTTAACCTTGAGCTCCCTGCATCTCCCTACATCTTCGTGTGGAGATTTATGTCGCAATAAGGAAGTTGACGAGGCAGGTTGTAGAAAAAAAATCCTCTAGATGCCGGGCAAATCATGCAACATGGACAGATATTTGAACTAATACTTGCTTTACTCCAGCAGCAGTGGAGGGGGTATCTGAAATATTGATGAACAAGAAAAGGAAGCACAAAATGAAATTTACATGAGGTTATGAATCAGAGATCCTTGGAGGATTTGAGCAGACAGCTCAGATGACCCCCACCCTCGCTGAGCAAACTCATGAGTACACATGAACCCTGATTTTACTCATGCAAACCACAGTTGTACTGTAAGCAGACCTGTGGCTGCGAGCAGCCGCGGCGGGATGCTCCAACAACTGAGAGACGCTGACAACGAGGAATACTAATGACGGGCAGGATTCCGGGATGAAATATATCACTCCGGAAGATATTCCGAGATGCGCTCGACTTGTGCTTACACATCTTTGCTGTGGGGCGTTTGTGGTGAGAGTTTATCAAACTTCCACACGGTGCTCACAGCCATCCCACTGTTCAAGAACATTTTTCTCAGCTGTCAGTTTACTGACACATGTAAATTAAGCAGAAAATGCTAAAACTCCCTCAAAGGCAGAAAGAAATGTTCTCTTCAAACATCGGTTGCCATTTGTAATAAAAGCTGTCGCTTTGTTTTGTTATTGTTCATATGATGCACTGCGTTAACTGAGCAAATTACAAGAGACAAAGCATACCTTTCTGTTTGTTTGATGGATGAGTGCATTTTTAAAGGGTAATGTCCTGTGTATCTGTGTGACATGTCAATGATCTCCTCAATCCAACTAAAGAATAGATACCCTGGATTATTTGCCTATTTTCCAAGCTGTGCATAAACTCAGTCTTTTTCTCAGCTTTGATTTATCTTTGATGTGCTAAGTTCATTAGCGGCAATCACTGAGGCTTGTCAGAACCGCGCTAAAGTGATTTTGTTAATGACTCTGGAGATGGATCATCCTGATGTATGTAGGCGTCTCGCAAGGAAAACAGAATAATGTGGCTGCACTTGAAACTCCAGCTTTCCATAGGCTCATCGAATGCTCGTTCAGACTAGTCGATACCTTCTCATTAGCAGAGGAAACATCATAGAGGAAAAAAAGTTGTCAAAAGAACAGCACCGTACTCATTGTCTTGGTTGGAAAGGTTGAATCACTAAAAGCTGAACCTAATAACATCAGTACATAAAGAAAAGAGGGAAAATTCTTGGAACAGGTTCAAAGCCTCCTTTTAGTGTGCAGAGGTAAAAGAACAGGCCCAGTAAATTTATAGCTGCTGCTGTGGAAAATCTGTAATGGCTACACTTTTTCCCTGTACTTTAAGTACTTGCAAACATATCAAAAATAGCCTGTTTGTATTAATGAGAAAAATTTCAAGCGACACGACTAGAACAGAGCCGTCTACATAAATAATACATTTGAATACATCGCATATGCCATGTTGCATGACTTCTCTGCTCCATGTTTTGACCCATGTGAAATTAATAGACTGCCAGCATGCATCATACTGTTGTCATTGATTTTAAACGACACCAAGAATAAGCATCTTACACTCGTGTGCTGAAATGTTATCATGTGAGCCATAAAGACCCCAGCAGACACACAATGCCCCCCAAGGGTCCTTCTGCAGAGCATCTAGCCCTCTCCCACTCTGTCATACACACATACCGCCTGCTCCCACGGGCCCCACTACACCAGCATAACCATTAGGCTGCTGCATTGATCTCCACTCTTCATATAATGGGGCAGCAAAACAGACACAATGCAAGCAGCTCGCCTAAGAAGCTTAGTTCTGCTGCAGCCACTGTTGATGCAATTAATGTATTATTTAGCAGAATCAGTGATTAGAACATGCACAATTCCACTTTTAGTGTCGCACAATATGGGATGCTGTCATTTCCCCTGACAGCAGGCGTGAAGGCAGATTACACGGGAAAGAAAGTAATTGTGAAAACACACAACTCCAAATGTGTTTCTGTCTAATAATTCCCCACGGAAGAAAAAAAAAAAAAGCAAATCCAGACAACATTACATGAATCCATTCAGAAATGCATACCCTTTCTCCACGTGAGCGGTTGTGATGACTGTGATAAAAGCCCCCAGCATTTTGATTGCAAGTCATGCAATACGTGGTGTGTTTAAGAAGAAAGGGCAGGCTATTGATTTTAACACTGCAGAGTTTATCAACTGTTTAATTTTCACTACAGGCCTGTGAAACGCTCCTTGTTAAGATATTGATCCCAGCTTGGCGATCATTAAAGCCTTTATGACAATCTACTGGTTCTTAGCAATAGCTCGTAAAGTTACAGTGACAAGGTGTAAAACGGTGATGTGAGTTGGTTCTAGACGCTTCAAACACAACGATTAATTTCATACATGTTGCTCAATTGCAGACAGTAATTTTATTTTATGTATCTCTACATGCTACTTATTTACAGCACAGTCCATTGTCGCTGCTGAGCCTCCTGTCTCCTCAGTTTAAGCAATAACTTACAAATATAATTTAAATATTGCAAAACATCTTGAGCCTCATAGAATATAGCTTTGTATTTTTAGTGCCTCAACCAAGCCAATAAGTTAAGTAAAAAAGTAATATTTAGGTTAAAATAATTACTCCCCTGACACAATTTCCAAGGTTTAAGTCATGTTTTCCTGTTGAATCCAAAGTAGCTAATATACAATAAAACCTACAGAAAGTACCTTCAAACAGCAGCATGCAGCCTTTATCTCATGGCCACCCTGGAACGATGCGACTACTCACCGGAGATCTGAATGAGTCCTCCTGCAATAACTCTGAAGTATTTTTTAAATCTCCTTCAATCAGCACTCCCACCTCCAGACATAAACATTTGTCAAATATAAACATTCAGAGACAAACTAAAAAAACAGCTTCCGTGCAAATGTGTTTCTATCTTCCCGAATGTCACCTATATCATAAAAGCAGTCAAATGATGTGATTGTCACCTATAATATTAACAAATACTCTATTCGAAGTGTCCCGCTGGGTTGTGATCAGTTGACTGTGAAGGTCTTAGCAAATCTCAATTTTCATACTCATAAAACCATCTGCTGAGCCTCTGTGCATTGTATGGAAGCACCTGCATGTTTTATGTTTCTCCACATTTATTATATCCTCCCTTTAATTTCTCAGCCTTGTCATAGCATGGATGTGATTGCAAATCTGGCATTTCAGTCTTCAGCTCAGCAGAATGCCAGTGTTGTGCTCACTTTTGAAATGAGGTTGCACACGAGTGGATTGGTGCACCTCGCCATTAGTGAACACGTCAAAAAATGTGCGATATTTCTGTTTAATGCTAATAAGGGACTGTGAGAGGCAGATAAATAGATGTAGAGGGAGGAGCAGTTTTGGCCTAAATCCACATGACAATCTTCATTTTCTCTGTGCTATCAAGACAAGGACAGAATAGACATATGGCATATATGCAGAGAAGCACTGACAGCTGCATATTTATTTTCATCGATACTTCAGACGTGACATAATCGTTTGAACAGTACACTTAAGCACATTCCCATCAAATTAGAAGCAGGCACCATTAAAAGCAACAGAGACGTCTCCAACATAGACTCACCTGTCTGTGGGAAAGAACACCTGTCAGACACAGAGCGCTCTCCCATGTCTGAATGGTGACAGTCTAATTCAATTGCAGTTGAGCCCCAAAGGCAACACGGTAGCCTAGAATGTAATTTGTAATCAGCTGCAGAACAGCAACTCAATAGTGCATGATTAGAGCCCTTCACTTAAATGTCTTCAACTCCATTTGAAACCCACCAATCAGTATGGCACGTTTTCCTTTGCACACTGGCTTGAACATGTAAAAATCAGGTGAGCTTTAAGCAGCCATTCATTACCCAGGCTTCAATTTTCTGAGGAGTATTTAACTGTTTTGAGCACATTCATTCTTTATCTGGACACATGTGCATAGATAAAGGCATATTGAGGCTCGCCACAGGGGTGTTGAGCCTCTTGCCACTGTGTTTGCATTAACATTGGATGTAATGAGAATCTGTTCCAAGCTAAAGCCTAGGTGTTAGTGAAGTTTACTTTGCACCTTGCTCTCACCTCAAGCTTATTGCCTCTTTCTTCCTCCAAGACTTTATTGAGCTGAATGATCTGGGGTGTGTTTTTAAGGAGATGGGTGGCATTTACAAAGAATGAAAACATGTTGAGGTTGCATTAAAAAAATAGCTCAGAAATTGTCACACGACGCAGAGAAAATGTCACTCTCCGACTATTTCCCAATAAAAGAACTAATGAAAGTTTCAAGGATCTGGATAAAGGTAAAAAAAAAAAAAAAAAAAAAAAAAAGGGTCTTTGCTTCTCCTGCCCTGGAGCCTCTTCTCTTTATATGCTAACAAATGCACAGCCTCAGGGTCTGAATTACATTGGAGAAACTTCTTGTGGAATACTTAAATAGTCACATCACTGCATTCTGTCACACTTCAGCCGACACTTACAGTAGCGAAGTGTAAAATACGCCACTGTTACAGTATTGCTGATTTAAACAGTCGTCTCAAATATATGTATTTTCCAGCAACATTGAGCATGACACTGCTTCAAACTGGCTGTTCACTGTCTGACTCACACCTGGAAGGTAATTCACTATAACTAGTATATGACCTCATTATAATGAGCCAGGAAGTACAACTTATAATGAATCATAGAGAGATTCATCCTTGTGGTCATAGTTATTTCTGAAAGGAGTAAAACACAATCTAATGTCAATAGTATAAAGAGTGATAAAGATATTGCAAGTTAAATATCTTTTTTTTGTCCACTTTGTGGTCCATGAGGTCACACATCCCCCTCAGTATATAATATGTTGATCACAGAGGACATATCATTAACATCAAATGGTTTCAATCAATCAAATACACACAAATAGAACTTTATTAATGCCAATTAGGCCTACATTTGGGAAGAGAACCCCAGGAGACCCAATCAGATCCCTTAGAAAGCTGAAATTTACAGATGTGAGCGTATATGCCGCGGCCTATATTGAGCTGAGCTTTCATGAGGGGATGACATCATCATCTGGAAGTAGAAAGTAAATTCCAGGCATTTTTTCTCCTATGGGGCACGAACGGAGAGCAGACTTCCTGTTTGTTTATTCAGGGTGTCATCTGCTCCGAGTGTTCAGAGCACACTGTGGGCAGTCTGGCCAGGAAGTAGGAGCAGCAGAGCGTTGGGATGTGTACATTGGTAGGCAGCCATACCCAGATGACTAACTAAACTCAGGACCAGGCTCAAACACACTGTGAGAACAGATGCTGGGATTAATTTCAAATTGAGGTGCCTTCTTTGAAATAGACATTTTATGTGACTGATGGTCTCACCCCTGCTATGTTAAATTATGGTCGAACTGCACATTGATTATGAGCATATGATATGAGAAAGCACATCATTAAAGATAACAGTTCAGTAACATCAGTGAAGTAAAAGGCAATTATAGAAATATATGAAGTTATCAACCTTTTATTAGGGAAAATCATCTTGCTGTCATTGTTTAACCTTTGCCTTGAAGGCAGGAGGATTTCACTCCTCCTTAATTAAAGGATGAGCTCGAGGACTGTAGCAAACATTAAAAGCGCAAGTTGCTTTCATGCCAACGGTATGTTACATACTATAGGAGGATACACTGTAATTTACAGTTTTCACTATAATTTCCTTAAAGACGGGGCACGATGCTATCTTTTACCTTCCAATCCTCAGGCTGGAAGGTGCCTTAGCAACAACACTGCACTTATTCCTCCCATATTTCCTGTCAACCCCTGTGTGCCACTGCCAGCAGCTGAGCACGAGCGCCAACAGTTTGGACTGAAATGATTGTAAAGGGACCGCAGCTCTCCTGTCTCTGTAACGCCTTGCAGAGAGCGATTGACAGCCTGCTGGGAACGGCACTGAGTTTTTTTTTTTTTTCTTTTCTCTTCTTTTTTTCTGTTGGTTTAAAAATTGTATCCCATAAATTCAGTGACAGAGTTTTTGAAATTACATGTAGTAAATCCTTCAAAGTGCCATAGCCCATAGAACAAAGTGAACTGAACCCCAATGCGATGGTTTACATTGACATTGGTTGAAGCGATATATCTGGGTTAACCAACTAGCTTGGATTGCAATGAAAACTCCTTTGCAGATTTCCTTTTTATGGTTCAGTTGATTTAGATAGAAATTTTCAAAGTTAGGTCCTCATTAATGAGAACAATGCTGACTTTGTCCTTTTCTTATAGGGACGTTGTGGTGTGATTGGCCTGTTGCCCCTTTCGAACATATGAGAAGGCATTAATTAATAATAATCCCATTTTAACCATTTTCCCCTGAAAGAAACCCCATTTAAATGGCATTGTAATGAAGCATGGACATAATCTTAAAGGGAACATGTAATTAACGTGTTCTGGGCTATGCTTATTAAACATGAGGGCACGTGAAAGACCTGAAACTTCACATGTGCAGCATACATTAGCTGTGGTCAGTGATGATCGGCAATGATTTCTAGTCCGGAAAGTAAATTGCAGGGGGTATTGGGTCTTTTGTGATGATTCAGATGCAATTTTCCCTTACACAATGACGGGCCAATGGAGCGTTCCCTCCTTATCTCCCCCAGTCCTGGCTGGAATTTTTTGAAAGATGTTCCTTTTCCTCCATCTAGTTCTTGTTCAGGCATGAAGATAACAACCCTCGCCACCCTGACCCCTCCTCTGCCCCCCCACCACTGACACATAATCACAACCTCGACTGAAGTGTGTATCTCTAAGAGCAGATTCTCATGCTTATAATAGGAGGGCATAGTGCACGCGAGGGCAGATGTGTGTTTTCCTTTGAACGTGTTCTGGGCAGCTGCCACAGCTCCCCGTGCCGTAATGTGTTTTCAAAGCAAAGGGCTTCTGCAGGATTCACCGAGTGCCCAAACTCTAAGATTGAGGTGAAAGGGAATTCGCTGTCACTGTTGAAGATGTTGTTTTCTTTCAAGCTGTACCATCAAAAGCTAGTGCCAATGGCTGGAGTAAGATTATCAGACAATTACCTGACATAATAAATGGTCAGAATCTGCTGGGAGGGGACCAGATGCTTCTAAATGGGAAGTATTTGGTTGACATTTTCCTTTGACTCCCTCGGTGTGCAGAGACACAGCTTAAGGTAATGTAATAACACTCACAGCGTGCTCACAAGCGCATTTCCCTGCTTTGCTATGTATGTATTCTCTTTCAGCCGCCCATGCTGGCACGCCGTCGTCTTCACCAAATCTCTTATTCTGTTTGTGAAGTGACAGCATAGCTTACAGCGACACTTAACCACTTGGAGAAAACATCAATACAGCATCATGCTCGCTCTGGCAGCACATTCCCTGTTCCTCCTCTTCCTGCGAGTCCATCACGATGAAAAGGTCAAACAAAGAGCAGTGAGAATTACCATACTGCCATCGGCCTGGGCCATCCCTGAACCAGATGACTTCTTAGGTCGACAAACCGTAAGGGAACAAAATAGTTGTGTTAAAGCATGCAGGCAGCTGGGGATTAACTCCACCAGCTGAGTCTGATGTTGACGAGCAGATGTGAGAACTCGCCTTTAAATCTCATCTGGGAAGAGTCATTTAATGGGTGAAAATGAGCTAAATTGAATAAAAACCTTGTCGAGGTAGCCTGTTTCACATACAGTGACCCATATTCAGTGGGGGAAATCAACTGGCAGCCGTTTTGTGGGATAATGTCCATTGTAGATGATAAGGCATATGGATCTGTCTGCGCACTGTTCTGGCTCCTTCACAGCCGCAGCCACATTGTGTTGACTGGTTTGCTCACTTGAGCCTGACGGGCACTTCAGGCCCATGATCAGCCACAGTTGTTTTACTGTCAGGTTGTGGAAGAAAGAGTGGAGGAGGGTTGCTAGAGCTAGAATGTCCGAAGTATCTGCAATGTATTTATGGATTCAGTTTGCACATACTTAAAAGCAATCAACTTTACAAATCATTAATTGGGCTTAAATTACACCAATCTGTATCGAAACAATCACGATTCCTAACTATGGTCATGAATGACTAATGATCATGTCCTTTAAGAACAGGCAGTTTTAGTTTAGGCGGCAGTATATATTCCATCACGTAAAAACATGTTTGACTTTCTGTAGCTATTAAACAATTATATGGAGGTTAGGCTTGACTCAATTAATATTTATGATCTTACTATTATCTTAAGTTTGAATAAATGGTTAAATTAGACGAGATAATACATGAAAATTGGATTGACTGCTGTTTACATCAAATTAAACCTTTGCTGCCAGGAGGATGTTGTAGAAAGTGAATACATGTCTGTGGTTTTGTCATGCCAGCAAATAATGACACTGCACCCACAACAGGGCCTGTTTTAAAGCAGTAGTATGGAGAATGCTGCTAACTAAATTAGTCATGGATGAGATGGCATGGTGCTATGAAATGATTCTTAAAAAGAATCCTTTAATCTCTGCTCTTAGTTCAGTTTCTCACTGCGCAGACAATTAAAAGAGAATGAAATCACATGTCCGTGTGTGACACACCGCCACCTCAAGGCATTAATTTTGCACTGAGGAGAATCCGTCAGTTAAAATCCACGTTGATCTTTTAAAAAGTGACCCATGGCATTTAAAATGTGGCTCTCGGCTGAACTCTGTCTCACCCCCAGAGAGACAGATAGGAGAGGGAGAGTGAGTGACAGTTACATCACAAGCTCGGGACACGATGCTTCTTTAAATCACATCACAGTTACACTGGGGCATAAATTAATACCCCTCATGCCACGCCGCTGGTCTACATGCAGAATGAAAAATCTAATTGTTACACAAGGAGAAAAAGAGGGAGGGTAAATTTGTGAGCTCAGACTTTATCCAGTGAGTCTCCTCTGTATCGTTACCGTAGTATTTTGTTCTGGAGTGCAGCTTTGCATGGATCGCCTCCAGGGTTGGAGAGGGCACTGCATCCGGAGGCACAACTCGCACCGTGGCGAGAAAGGAGGAGAAGATATTGATTAATCTCTTTAAGCCACCCACCATAGGTATCTGGAAGCTTTTGTTTGGACTACTTCATTTTATCTGCCTCTCTTTACATGCAGAAAGATATCATGTTATTACTGAACAGAGATTTTGATTAAGTCAGTATCTGTTTAACCCATCTACATCTGCCCGCAAGTCATTGTTCTATACAAGCAATTAGCTTAGCATAATCAATTCTGCTCCTATTCAAATCAGATGTGCAGACGTACACACAATTTTATTATATTAAAAATCTCTTAAGCCATTGTTCCAGCGAAAGTTTAGCCATGCTATGATAGTTATTCCACCCCTAATGATCTCTTAGATGACTGTCCAATATTTCTGAAATGAGTATATCTGGAAGCGTCTCACAGGCTTACATTTTCATATTTTTCCTCATGGATATTCTTTCGAAACTCCAGAGAGCTGGTGCACTGAGAGCAACAGGCAGCCGGAGCTATACATCACAGGGCAGACAAGATACGGACACTTTGTTACTAAGAGTGCTCCGATCATAAAATGTCAACTGTCACTTAGGCTGTAGTGGTTCAAATGACATTTATCAACCATTTTTAGTTACAGGACTGATCCAGGACCAGTTTGCTGTACCCTTAGACCACACAGAGATTAATGGATGCATAAGAGACATAAATATGTGCCATAAATATGTTGTACAAATCTCATCTCAACACTTTGAGTTGTAGATTTATAGATGCTGTACCTGCAAAAGCTAAACATCAAATGATTCATCATCTTTTGTAGTGCAGGATAGCTTTGAATGTTTGGATCACCATCTGTCATTAAGGTCATAAAGGATAATTATTTTACAGCAAAGTCGGTGTAGATTTTCCTTATTGTTCCTAACTAAAACGCTTCACATGCCTTGGGCAGCAAACCATCGGGGACAAACATTTAGTTGCAACATTAAACTACCAGAATCCTTTTGACCAAGACCGAAATCTGGCAGTCTGTTCTTCTTCCTTTCACTTTGTATATTTTGAGTGCTATTATTGTGAAAGGTAAAAATGGAAAGGATGGAGATTCCTGTCCTTTTTTGGACTTTAGAGCCTCCATGTTGCTGATATATAATCCACATTAGTATATACCGTTGAACACAGCTGTAGTTGTACAGAAAATATTCTGCAAATATGGCAGGAAAAAAATGATTCAGTTCCACAGAAGGGTTTTATATCTTCACCGACGCTGCCACTGGTGCCACGATCACATGAAAAGCTGATCTTTGATCCCAGCTGACAATGACAAGGTCAAAAGATTAAGGCACTATATGTCAACAGTTATTCATGTCTCGTTGACTTTGAGATGCTCTTCAAACTCTCACTGGCGGTTAAAATAGGTCTCATCACACCGAGTGCCACTTAGTGCAAGGACACCAGAATTCAATGACGGCTGCTTCACCTGGTGGAGGTCCATCAAATCCAGCAAACGAATGGGGAAGACACTTGACCCAAGATGGTCCATTTTGCTCTGGCTGGGAGGCGGTGCTTGGTTTTGGCTCCTTATGTTTGAACAGCCATAATGCCATGTATGAGCGTTTTTGCAGCATCTGTGAATTCATATTAGAAAACTTCCTGGTTAGACGTTACAAAGGACAAGTTGTGAGCACAACATGGACTGGAAAATCTGGATAAAGGAGCCAAATTGTACTTATTCTGCATCCAAATTCACTCCCACAGTTTAACATTGCTGTGTGTGAAAAGGATTTTCATGAGTGACACTATTTTTAACCAAAATAAAAATAATACACATGAAATATTAATAAAACTGGATGTGTGAGGCTTGAATAACTCTCCTTGTTGAATAATTCTTTTTAACAAAAAGGCAACTTCTTATGTTCTGTGAAACTTTTTGAATGGAACTCACCCATACAGCACAAAACTAATTCCCATCTGAAGCAAAGTGTTTTTCACCTTGAAAAGTGTCGTCTTCGCATTTAGTTCAAGGGCTACCACTTAGCGCAGGACTTTTTTTTTTTTTTTAATGGTACTCCATTAAACTCTTAAGCAGTTATAAATACAGCAACTGAGCTGGTGGAATTCATTAGTGATTGTCTTTTAAGAAAGCAAGTGGGAAAAGAAAAAAAACAAAAACAAAAAACTTTTGTTTACATCAACATAAAATGCTATTGATGCATAAGACTTCCACTCAAAGGCTGAGTGCCAGTTCATTGTGTACCTTTTAAGGCTCTGGGACCAGCTCACTCCCCACATGATTTCTCAGAGCTGTGCAGAGCTCGGTTCTTTAAAAAAAAGTGTTTATTCCGCCGGGCTGGGGTAAACATCCCTTGGGCCCATCAGTCATTGCTAGCTGTTTGAGTGTCGTCCAAGATGTCCTCCACACACTCCACCGCCCCGCAGTGAGAGCTGGGAAAACCTGCATGCCCCATGTGATGTTCCAAACGCTCCCATCTGCCAAGAGTGGTCGGTGTGAATCCAACACTAAACTCTCCCTTATTTTGAGAATTTGTCATTCCACTGGGAGCCGCGCTGGAGGGGAATACCTGCTGTCACAACACGGGAAGCAAAGCCAGGCCGTGACCATCTCAAATTCAAAGCAATGCCTCGTATTGACCAGATTCAAGGCTGGATGGTTATGCAACAGGAAAGCAGACATGTTGGCTGAAAGTCAATCTGTCACTCAAGCGTCAATTCCAGTTCATGAATTTGCTCATTTAGTCATTCAAAATTCCATCTATTCACCCGGCAATATTTTATTCATCTCATCTGCCAGAAATACATTTATGCATTTATTCTACATTCATTCAAATAGTAAATGGTGAAGGAAGTGGCTGAGTCAATGGATGAGATTTGCCTATTATAATTCTGTCAAATGTAAATCTGATTCCATGATTGTTCCGGAGGTGTGAGAAGTATTAAATCCATGAATATAACTGACTTTCCGCTGCGATGAGTAAAAGGAAAGGCAAGACGAGTTTATTTGTCTCGCACCTCTTAACAATAAGGAAAAACCAAGTGCTTTGCATAAGATGTAAAAGGCATTAAAATGATGTGTCTCCATCTGCTGACACATCATGAGAAGCTTTGGCACCTCCAGGTACAACTAATGAGAGGAAATGAGACATTCCAGCCATTATTTGGCCGAGGTCTTTATTGTAGGACCCATTTTCACAGCTCGTCTGTTAAGCATTATTCAAACATGTCAAAACTCATTTACGTACAAGTCACTTCAGTGAATGTGATAAACACATGGGGGATACATGGCCTTTGCAGTGAAGTCAGCAGGGTGCTCAGATGTTTCACACTGTTTCATCACTGTGTCCATTTGTATCAGCTCTCACTGGAAAGATGACACCCTCTATTGTTCTCTGCGGAAAGTGAGACAATAGATCCAATTATGATCTGATAGAACTGTATGCTTATTACAGCATATTGCATGATTGTTGTATTTCAAAAGACTTTAATTTGAAGACTCTTTTCTGAATATTGACAGATATTATACTGGCATAATTCTACATCCATTCATAGAGTACAATGTGTGCAATGTCAGTGAAGTTGAAACTTATTTGTGAATAATGAACCATATGGGCATTTCCTGATTCGCCAACCTATTGGCAGAATGTATAAAAGTATAAAGATCCCTTACTAAAGTTAAAGTTCTCATACTGAAATTACTTCACTGCAAGTCAAAGTTCTGCTTTCAAAAGTTACTTCAGTAAAAGTACAAAACTCTGCATCAAAATGTAGCAGAATACGCCCACTCAGATTGTTTTACATATTCCAAATATATTATTAGATTATTGTTTCTAAAGCATCTATGTAAGCAGCATTTTTACTCAAGTCCGTTACTTGAAAAAAAAAATTACTTATTTACATTCCACTGCTGGTAAAAAGTTACCAGTGTTGACTCTACAAATCTAAAGTTTAAGGATCTCCGTTTTGTTCATAATACTTTTGAAAACCTGTAAGTAGCTGGTTGATTTTTAAAACATGATGCACAATGATGTAAAAAAACAAAACAAACAGCAACCAGGTGAGGAGCGCACTGGACTGTACCTCTCTGTCATGACTGACTTTGTGACATGTAGCTGTGAAGTAGCTTTCATTGGTGAGAGCTGTCCGGCGGCCCGCGGTCACAGCTGGCTTGACTTTTAGCTCATCCTCCTCAAAGTGTTTTTCTGTGTGTTTAGTCATTGACACTCTTGATTACATAATGTGCTGAATGTCAAAGAACCAAAGTGGAGTTGGCCCTCGCCCTCGATCACACTGAGGAGTGGTTGTCACTTATGAGCACCATGCTGGACAATATTATCAGGGC
>JAOWBC010000959.1:7973709-7998882 GCA_028566105.1 Hypoplectrus providencianus | reverse complement strand
TGATTCAGCACCATGGACAGCTCCAGGTCCTGCATCCATGGCTCACTCTGACGCTGTCAATGGTGCTGAAACTCACCTTCATTTAGACTTTCATTTATTCGCCTCTTCCTTTATGATAAACTTTTTTTTATTTGCTTACATATTTGTTCAGTTAATCACACATTTGCAGAATATTTTCATGATCTTAATATCGCTCATTAAATATAGCACAAGGGCAATTCAACTGTGAGCAGTGGAAGGTATAATGACAGAGACAGATAGCTAAAAAGATACACAAAACTACAGCAAAGAAAAGGCAAACAGCAAAAAAAAAAAAAAGGAACTACAAAATATGGAAACAACCACAAAAAGACACAAAACAACATGTGTCTTGTTCCTATGTGTGTGTTGTGGAGCCTGGGACCCATTGTCACAATCCATGAAACAGGCTGGCTTATACATCGGGCTATTAGACAAAATAATTCAAAAAATATTAGCTGGACTCTTGAAAAGCACCACAGAGCGTTGCATATGAATCTATTTTGGTATGCAGTGTACCCTTGGAGACTATGAGCACTTTGGGAAATCATTTGCTTTCCCCCTATACTCATCCATATTTGCAGTGCCAGCAAGACGCCGAGTAGTGTGTAAGGGAAAATAGAGAAGTAGAAGAGGGTGCTAAAGCCGAGCAGCCCTGTCCCAGATGATGACAGAAGCAAGTTGGCAAGGCATGACGGATAATGGCGAAGGGTCTCTGGTTCAGTAGTGCAATGCAGACGGTGCCAAAATATGTTGTGTCCAAAAGATCCTGTGCTGTTTGTCCTCAGCCACAGTTAAAAACTTCAGGATAACATTTTGATTTGTCAAACTTGTTTCATCCCATCCCAACTGATCGGAGGGTAAACATAGCAGTGTTTGAATAAAAAAAACAACAACTACGACATGCCCATGAAAAAAGCATGAGCTTAAATTTGATGTGCGCTTTTCTTGCCAAAACAATTCTGCAGCCGGTCTTGGATTGCTTCAAACTTAGTTCAACCACCAACAAACTTTTGGCCGACGTTGTATCAGTTTGGTAGCACTTAAACCTGCCAAGCCCCGCAGAACAGCTCAGTATCATGCTAATGAAAAACGAGTTTGCTTGAGTTTTTTAGGGCAAGCTGTTTCATGGGCAGAAAATAACCAAACACTGCTTTCTAATTCTTTTTCTTTTTTTTTTCTCTTGGCACAGCAAATAAAAGTAACCCACACAAGCGTGATCTCCCTCCTTCTTCCTTTGCCCTCATTTTAGGACCAGAGGAGGATGCATGCATAACATCTTTGACTAAAAACATCCGATTACAGCTGATCCCGCTCTTCCTCTTCAAGGTCCACAGAGGTTTACATTCTCACAAGTTAATCACATTAGGGCTCCAAATAATCATGTTGCGTTAGGCCTTACAAGCATTCGGAACAAAATACCAGAAGCATATTTGGTAGGCCTGATTCCACTTTCATTCCTCTCGACCCTGGTGAACAGGCTTTGCTCCACATGAATAATAGTCATTGCAAAATCTTCACATAAGTACTTAATGTGATGTCCATCCTAAAATAAGATTATACTGCAGCATGTTATTTTCGAGCTCATATGCAGTTCAATCAACATGCAAACTGAAAGAACCCCTTCCAGTGCTCGAACGGGTTACACATTTAAAACACAAATGCTTCTAAAAATGTGCTCTGACTACCTCTGGGGTTTGCAGCACGGCACATCCCAACATGTTCCTCTCAGGCTGCAGGATCATGAATCTGCTCTTTAAATCAATACTTCTACAACTTAAGGCAGCATGAATCACTGAAACTTCCCCACATGCTTGCTTAATTACCAACATCCCACTCAGAACAAATGGTAAGCCAGACACTTGAATTGGTATTTTATATCATCAGACACTTACAGTCTTGTTAATAAATGTTAAATGCTGCTATGACTTCCAAACGATTTCCAGGCAATGCGGTAATGGAGGTGTTTAGCTTAAATGAGGTGTGCTTTTGTGTTGGTAGAGAAATGCATGATTGATTGAACTGTTCAGCTCACTGCCATTAAAGAATAAACAATTCCACAGAATGATCGCGGTGAGTGTTATATTATTAAATATACGCAGATATTATATGGATATGATGCAGGTTGTTGCATTTACTCTCCTGTGTAATGAGAAGAATAAAATGAAAAGGAAAGGTATAGAGGGACTTCTTTGTGCTTTTACTGTGAAGTGGATACACATTTGAATACTGCAATCAGTAATATCTGATTAGTGAAACGATGAAGATGAGAAAAGACATTTAATGCATCTTACTTTTTTTTTTTTTTTTTTTTTTACTTGTTGCTCATGTCAACCTCAAACACTTCACTTCCAGGATTTACTTACATGCATTTACTGTTTTAACAGTTTTTTTTTTTAAATGTCCTACAGGAAATAGTTTGCCCTCAACCAGTGGTTTTGTTGCCTAAACTTACTGAAACCGCAGCATTTTCTCTGTGACAGGACATATGTGTTGCTATAGGTGGTCTATTCTCTCATTTAGATTTTAGATTGACCAGCAAAAGGTTTCGGAGAGAAAAAATGTTGTGTGATAAAATGGAAATTAAAGTTTGTTTTTATTTCCTGTTTCAGAAAAAAAGCGGAAGATTGGGAGAGCGAGCTGAGAGCACAAGTGAGCGAGCAGAGCGAGCGGATAACACAAAGAGGCAGCGGACGAATGTGCCTAATCTTCAGACATTATGGAAACGTGTGTGTAAGTCCATCACATCTTTGCGCCTATATGTTCAATTCAATAGAATGAATAGATCCCAGTCCTCAGGATTCCCTACACATACACATGAATGAATATTGTGTTTTCTATGCACACTACACAAAATAAGTCCTGCGGGATCCGCAGCTTTAGTCGCCTGAGCTGAATTCCTCTATTTGAAGTCACCATAATCTAAACCAATTAAAAACCCCAAGAAAAACTTCTGCCGTCAATCTGAAGAATTTCATCTTGAGCTGTATTAATTGCAGCAGTCAGGTCTAGCAGCATGAAAACAGAAAGCTTCTTGGACTGAGTTTGGATTCTCGAATCATTGGCCACCTTCACAAGTGTCGTCTGTGTTGTCGTGGGCCCACAGCCCAGACTGAAGCTTTCCAAAGATGTGCTGCATTTCCAGATAACCCAGCCACTCAAAGACCACTTTCAGTCATCTTACCAAGGAAATGTTGAATTTAAAATAGACCAATAATAACTGTGCACGAAAGGACCAAGGACTCTTTTCTATTTACAGGCTTTAGTGCCGGTAGGAGCTTTTCTTTTTTTTTTTTTAAGCCTGGGGGAGCATTGTATTTATGATATTATCTAATATTTTCTGATGGGAATCTGTCTGGACATGAGATAGAACCTCTTTAGTGGTGAAAGCAGTAATCAAACTTAACTTCATGTTACAGATGTGTTTGTGTATTATGAGGCATTTATGGAAGCCATTGTCCATGCAATTGTTTTAAATTGATCACATTTTTTCACATTAAATCTCAACCTGAAAAGCAGCTGGTAATTAGTGAAAAGCTTTTTTTTTTTTTTTTGACCCATCCACCACTTCTCCTCGAGCGGACTTTGTATTCTCTACATTGCATAATGCCCTCTTAGCCTTGAATATTAATGCCATTGGCTTTTGACGATAGTCCAGTGAAAGCCTGTTGTGTCTCACACACACACACACACTAAACGGTGCATCGAGCGTCAGTGATCAGGTATTCCACCTTTCGCTCTGATGATATCTACCCAGAGAGTCTGCAGAACTATGCTGCAGTGAGAAAGCAGAGCCAGCTACTCATGTTAAAGTTATACGTCTAAGTGGGGAAATAGCAGTCGTAAGGATAATTCTCCAGGTCAGTGAGGTGAATTCTAGTTTGCAAATGATATTGCTGCTGTAAAATGATTTTTATGCAGTATTAATCCCATTGACGAAATCTGACACTCAGTCATTGGTAATAGCTTCACATTTTCCGTACCAGTACTTTTCTTCTTGCCTTAAATTCTCTTGTTTCTAGGTTAAGGAGAGAGTTTTTTTTCTGTTCAAAATAATTGTTAGGCTGTCCTTGGCTATAGGAATAACATCTGAGGAGTATTAAATTGAATGGTTTTTCCTTTTGAAATAACTGAAGCTCTTTATGGAAAACACTGTCACCAAAGCTCTGCAAAGACCCTGTGAGGTATTGTGAAGTACACGCGGCAATTATTCAAATGGGCACAAGCCATATTATCCTTGGGATGTTGGCACAGAAGAGAAAATGCATAAAAATAAGAAAGTTTAATAGAAGATCCAAGACTCTCTTCATCTTCAAGAATATATTAACCGTGAGACCAGCTAACTAAAATCACAAACTTTCAAAGCTCATAAGGAATTCTTCCATGTAAAACAAACTAGGAAGAGGTCTGTGTGTGAAAAACTAGTTCTGCACAGGATTGGAGGCTGCAGGATATACACTTGATTGAATATTGGTCACATTCCTGAGAAGCCAGATGTGTTTATTGCACAAGTGTTAATAAGTAGCCATATAATCAATTACTAGACAAGCATGTGTCTGCTACTTTTACTCACAAATGGGAAAAAAAGGGAGTGTTTCACAGTGGGGTAGCCAGCATTACAGTGTGTCAGCCTTATTTCTGCCACTTAAATCAATGCTCAAGCTGGGAAGTGTGCAGAAGCGGTAATTTAAAGCAAGGGCAGAACTGAAAAGATCAATTTGCCAACAGAACTACAATAGAAAGCCTTTTGATTTATTTTTATCCTTATTATGACATCTAACTAAAATTGGGGGATTCTCAGACTGTCTGTCCTTCAGTTTTCTATACATTTGGATATCCAATCGACTTCACACTTTGGACTCTGCACTTCTTTGGGTCTGTACAATCCACCAGTTTCATATCAGTGGACCTTTTATCCCTTTTGTTTAATGTTAGGGTGAGGTTTATATTGCTTCAGCAAAACTGACACAGAATGCAAAACATCCGGTTAAAAACTAAATCAAAGTGTTTTTGTTAAAGTTCAGCTAATTTCGAGCACTGACTAAAAGTGTTCTCAGCTTTTGGGTTGCATGAGGTAAACAAGTTTTTAATAAGGTTGTCCTCTAAAATAATTATTTACACACCACACCAACTCTACATTTGTAATTTGACATTTGCTTATGTTTAAGTTGTGATGAATATTTCTTTTGAGTCAAACAAGTCTTAAATGAAAAGAACAGATGGTGCATAAACTCGCAGGGAAGTGCACAGACAAGTTTTCTAAAATATAACTTCAAAAACTTCAATATCTACTGAAACAGAGACATAAATTCCTGCAAATTCCAGTCGGCCACTGCACATCCACTCAGATCTGTGTTCCTTAATGACATTAAGTGTTACAGACAGTTTTCTATACCAGGAAGTGTCTGACTCACTTTATTTGAATGCTGATGAGACAGCGATGGGGGCGTCCAAGTGGCATGCTGATCTGGATAGAAAGAGACTTATTCATATGCAGGCCTGATAGCGACTTTAGTCAAACAAAGTACATCTTTCCCTTCTCCCTGCAGTCTTTTAATGACTTGGGGATTTGTAGATTGAAATAAACACCAAGAATAAGGCTCCGTGATGGACCTGTGTTTGTTTATGCTGATCTTATTTGGGCTTGATAAACACTTAAAATTAATATTAAGAGAAAATGTAGCAGTCGTGTTAGATTTAATACAAATGCCTTTGCTTTTCAACCTTGGACCTCATTACAACAACGAATGCCACATATTCTCTTTAGACTCCCAGTGATAGATATAATATTTCACCCATAAAATACCATAACATTGGTGATTAGCACAGGTGCAGTGGCTCTGCATCGACTGTATTATTGATTGGAAGTATTAATAGTTTTTCTTCAGCTACCATTAGAAATTCTAGCTGAATCCAAATGTCCTAACCTCAGTCTACTTACAGAGCTGCTGACTTTGCACATGAGTTCTGCAAGTCCTGGCTTTCAGCTATGAGATCATCCTGTTCATATCCCATATAGAACTATTTAAGGGAGTCTTTTTTTGTATAATCTCGATCCTTTTAATTTTCTAGCTGAAATAAATAGTTTTGGTGCCTAAACTTGACCATTCAACATCCCAAAAGATTACAATGTATCCAAACGAATTGAAAGCAATGACTGAAGACTTGATGTGAGGAAGGTTAAAAAAAAAAACTAAAAAAAAACATGACAGTACATATGGCTGAAGGTAATGCTGGCTCACTTTGCTAGATATTCCAGCCACAGTCATGCAGCATTTAAAGAGTACTCCAATTCAAAGCAATGCGAGTGTGCAGCACTAAAATAAAACAATAGATACTAGCATTGATCATGTATCAGTAGTAGCAGTATAACTCTATTGATCCCACTGCCCGAAGGCCCTTTTTCACCAAAATGCCACATTTGATCCAATATCCAGAAGGAGAAAAAACAATCAGGAACCCTTTTAATGTAGACATTACAGAATAATCAGTGGCATGCAGTAAATAACGATTCAGTGCTGCCTGGGGAGTGATGTTTGCTCTGTGCCATGAATAAATACCCCTTTTGCAGACATTGAGAGGAAAACAAATGTATTACTGAACAGTTCCTGAATTGAAGGATTAGCAGCACATTAATAAATGCATTGTGAGCGTGCACTGGAAACTATAACTTCTACATGCACAGCCTACAAAACGCAGATAAACTGTAAATTGTGTTGTTTGAGATAATGTGATGTAAGCTGCAGCCTCAAACATATGTTTAATCAGCCGTAGATTTGATTAATTGTGCACTAATGTAACACACCCTTTATTTTTTATAATTCATAGCATACATTTGCATTGTAAACAGACACACTTTAGCTCTGGAGTATCCTACTGGAAATTTGCATTGTTAATATCCACGCTTCAGCAAAGTGGCATAATTATGTGCAAGAATGCTGTTTGCTGTCTGATTACTGGACATGTCAAACTTTTGTTTACTTCTGCAGACTGCAGGTCAATGTATGTGCTGTCAAAAGATAAATGATGTTCCCCATGTGGACATCCAGCTCCCAAGAACGGGTTGCCAAGCAGATAACATTAATCTGTACACTTACCCTCTTTAAATCAGTCAATTAACTCAAAGGCACACATACCTGTCTGCTAAATTGTGTCCCCAGTGCTTAATTATCTGAATAAATTTTAGGATGCTGAAGCCTGAATCCGCCAGATGAGAAACAACCAAAAAAATGAGTGCTACAGCTTGTGTGCTTGATATTGATGTATAATGAAAGGTGAGGTGCTCAATATAGAAGTATTTGGAGGTAAAAATGGCCACAGAGATCAAACATCTGTCTTTCTGCAAGAGGTTTGAAAAGGATGAAAGAATAATGGGGATATTGGCCGAGAACTTATCTTTTTGCTGACACTTTTATTTGCAACAATTTGCAAATGAACGAGAATACTGAGTAATTAACTCCAAGCCTGTCATATTAACAAGACAAATAAGAGGTGTGCCAGGTCAAAGTTATTATGCAGAGACAGTATACGCACGCTGTATGTGCTCCCTAAACATAAAGGCAACCATCTAGAAGTGAAAAATGAGACAGAAAAGCTGGGAATGTTGTGCAGTATGATTTCATGGTTGGTTTGTATAATTTCTCATGAAAAATAATTTAGCAAAATTGATGTTCAAGTCCAAATAAGTCCCTTTCAAGTGACTGGAATATAGTTTAAGATGGAGGCAGAGATGTTTTTTGCATCCAGTTACTGGAAGTCTTACTTGGAATTTCACATTTTGTAGCCTGGCAAGACGAGATAAAAAACTATTAAGTCCAAATTCTTGACTAAAACTCACCTAGGAAAACAAATAATACATATGTATTGCAACAGGTATTAAATCTTATGGAAAAAAAATGTTTGCATTAACAAAAAAAAATAGTCAAAGTATGCCAGATCCAGTAAATAGAGCTGCAGCAACTACTAATACTTTCAATGTATTTCATCAATTTCCGCAGTAACTGCAGTATGACATCTATGTCCCAGCCAGCAGCAACAGCCATTCCTGAACCAAGACATGTATGAGAGTGATATATTTGCATGGGGGTTGAATATGGTAATGTCAGTAGCCAGACTGCCTGAGTTAGGTTTCACGGTTCTCCACAGTTCACGCAGTGCAGCTTGTTTGGACAGAGAATGTAATCCAAGGCAGCTGCAGGGAGCGCCTCTTACAGTGCTTATAATGACAAAATGAGGAGATGGATGTTGACATCTGATAGCTGGCTACTCATGTTTGCAAAGTAAAATGAACAGAGAGTACACTGCATAAAACCCATGCTCATGTTTAACTATTTCTCCAGGGCTTGTAGCTGCTATGAGAATGAGAGACGGTAAATTACGGACAAAGCACAGACGATTCCATCAGGCTTAACTAAATTTAGAGCTGAATGCTATGGGTTACTGCCAGGAGCCTGGTAAATTCCTCCTCAAGCGACTATGCCAATATGGCTTTTTTGCAGACGAGTCGAATAGACATATAAATGTACCGTCATGGGGTTTAAATAATTAAATTCATTGTAAGTTCTCATGAGACATATTTGCATTAAGTTTATATATTCTATAGCCTCAGACGAGAAGTAAACCTGCTGGGAAGAAAACATTTCCAGCTGCCTTTCAGTATATTTGCATTGTATCTGTTACTGGTGCTGTGCCAGAAATGGTCAAGTGTTTTCATTAAAGCCTAAATAGATGCATTTCAACCCCAAAGTAAACTCTTCACCTTGCCCCAGTGTCATTTGGCAGGAGATCAAAAGAAATCCACACAGTTAATGAGAGACAGGAGGGGCCGTTACTGTTGGACCGCGCAACACCATGCTCATCAATGCAGAGATAGTAACTTAACAAAAACATGCATCTCACTGTTCACCAGCCACACGCTTCTTCCTCACTGTTGTAAATGCAGCAGAGGAGACTCTGTGTCACCAAACATTTCACTCAGAATAAGTTACATGGTGGGTGGAATAAAGCATGGAGCAGCAAATGACATGCACAGTATAGACTATAAAATGATACCTGACTCGCAATTCTTTGCTATTTCCTAAACCATCTTCCCATACATTCCAACAGTAAATAAATAGCGTGCAAAAGATAGCAAATGTGCCAAGAACCCAGCTGCATCAATTTGGGCCGACATATTGCCAATGCAGGTGGAAAATCTTGTAGTGTCAGCTTTTCAGTAGCAAATAAAACACCCCTTCTTGCAGCTTTAACAGTGATACAAGTTTTTCCCACGCTAGGTGCAGGACTCCAGGGATGTCAGTCCACCGTTAGAGATTGGATTGGACAGAGACATTAATGACCTCCAAAGTATAAATTCAAATAAATTAGGATGTTATTTCCACCAGCACCATGATCAATTCAGCGTCTCTTGTTTAGTGTTTATCCATCTCTTGTTTAACACTCTAAAACAAGGTAGTGCTACTTTACCATTTCCTTTTTGTGCCTCATAAACTTTGTGAAAGATGTTGACATAGGCCCTGTAATGTTTTCCCCCTAATTTGTGGCCTCAAGTTTGCCATTTCTCTCATCACCGTCCTGGTCTTTTGGGGGTCAGAATTTTTCATATTTGGACACAGGCCGGTGAAGTCCTGCAAAAACAGCCTTCAAATACAATATTCTTACCAAAAAAAAAAAAAAAGAAGGATTTGCTGACCCTTTTGGGTATCTAAAAGTACAAACATAAGCTGAAGAACAATTTCTTGGCAGCTAAAATTTTCCTGCATCCTTAACACCCTCAAGCATCTGCTGTTTTATCATCTATATGGCTTCAGTGGAACCATAATTAAAGCGTGGACTGTCTTGTTAGAGAGCATGAGGCAAAATCCAGCATGCATTGTTATATCGTTCTGGAAAGTGAACATGACCAAACTATTCAACCGTAGAGCATTTCAAAACTAGCTTAATCCCTTTCACAAGTTTTCGACAAAGGTCAAGTCCTGGTTGCACCAGTCAAAGACATTTCCCACTCTCAGTCAGCCAGTGTTGACAACACTATTTCACTTAAGCTCTTTCCCCTGATTAGAATGTTCTCCACGGTCCTGATAATTAGCCTGTTAATTGCCCCTACTTTCAGAAATGCATTTGAGCATTGAATTGATATTCAACACAAATGAGTCCTTGCAGGTTTCATTCAACGGGTCCCAGCTGTTGGATAAATTCAGCGCCAATGGAACTCATAAGAGAAACACGATCACATTTTATGGGGTTTTTCTTCCCCTCATTATTAGATTCATGGAGCATTATAAAATTACTTAAAAACCCCGGGTATTTAACTTTTGTAGACTGTTAAGATGGATATTTGCCCATGCCGACAGGGTGTTTATGTTGGACCCCTGAATCACCTGTGGTCATAGCTGCTCTAAAGTTTTGAAAAACTGGTTTGATATATTTTTCACACCTCTCCCCCTCCACTATGCCAAAATCAATAACTGAATTGGTGATTATCTGCTCTACATACCTCTGCAGTAAAGACCTTTGCCATTTTACCCTGTGCACAATTTAACCTCTGCTCACCAGGAAACGTCCAATACAACTCGCACGCTTGCTGAAACACACGTAAACACCTTTCCTTCCTCTAACAGCGGGGCACTTTCCCAGTACACATGTACGTTTCCCCTATGTTCAATTTGCATTGCATTGAACAGAGTTGACCCCTTCACCCCCCTCCATTCGCCAATGCTTTGACAGTTTGAGGCTGAAAACCCATCAGGCTGCTCAGTTCCACGCATGAGAGAATTCCTGTTAAGGCTCCCATGGAGGAAAATGGGCCCTGCCCCTTAATTTACTGCCTCAGTCAAGAGGAGGGCCTATTGATGCATTTGGAACTAACTAGCTGTTTCAGAGACCCATCTCTTTGCTCTTTTCATCCTCTACTGTTCTTCTCTCTTTAATAAACTGCATTGCTTTCTGTCCTTTCAACAACACTTTGGCCTTTTGCATCAGACATACTGTTACTGGGTTACTGAATAAAGCAGAAGTGGCTAAGGCCTAACCATGATGTTATTTGTAACTGTCATAAATGACTTTCCATTGCCCCTCTACCAGGCTACTATCAAACAATGCGTGAAACGTTATGTCAAACTCACAAAAAATGAAAGGCAGAAAAAAAAAGACGTCTTTGTGGGATATTATGGTTATGATTGCAATTTTTAAACTGACAAAAAAAGAATACAAGAGAGTAGCTGCATATAAATACAATGTCATCTTTATGGACCTTGTCGTTCTTTATATTCTGTGTCCTAACAACCTTTGATTTGCCCTCCTTCATATTTACTATGGAGGGCGTTTTTACAATCTCAATTAAAGAGAGTAGACCAAAATGAAGGATCAGCATTTTGCTGGCTTCCTGGTTATATTCATCATGTGGAGTTGCATGATGCAGCAAAATGCTAATTGCCCATTGGGAATTAACTGCACTGCTTATGTCTCAGCAGAAGCAAATAAACATTAAACTAACTATCTCTTGGTGTGTGGGAGGAATTGTTTAGTACAGAGAGAAACTTGAGCGTATCTCCAGTCTGTCTATGTGCTATGCATTGCAGCTCAGAGGAAAGTTCGCTATTGATTTTTTTTAAAGTTTTTGTCAGAACCTTTCAACATTTTTAATTGATCAGGGCTAAATGGAGACTTATGGCCTTGCTTGTGCTGTATTACTGTGTTCAAAGTGCCCTTCTTTCTTCTTGTGTATCACTTTACAAACATTTCATCGGTAAATTGAAGAGTCTTTTCTTGTAATACCCCAATTAGAAAATGTACTGCATTTGTCCCCAAGGTGAAGGCTGTCTGCCTTTGTTTGCTAAAGCTATGTGCACAACAACATATTGACATGTTCTGTGCTTTTGTGAGTGGCTCAGTGTGAAACATTACAGGGGGAGAATGGGAAAGAAGAAAAATTAAAGAGCAAAAGATTGTGCATGTTGTCAAGGGAAATACTGTTTACCTCAGGCCATGTGAGCATGATAAACACTGGGAACTACTGCTGATAGGCTCCATATATCCGTATCTGATTGTGATATGTTTGTCACCATATCAAACTGTAGTCCTCGCACATGGTTTACTTTACAGCTCAGTATGTTTTGCTGGGTCGCCATCATACCAGCATGTGGTGCACACTGCAGTGTGGAAGGAGGAAATAAGGTGCAAACTCACAGCAGCACTCCTGCACAGTTGCTAATGTTGCTCTTCTGGAGCAGCAGCCCTGCGATAGCTTCCGTCACTGAGCCAGCTGTGCAGAGTTTCCCATGTTCTCGGCTGTTTTAATCTCACCACTGCCTTCTCCTGTCTCTCCCATCTCCACTCTGAGAGCAGGCCATATTCTCAGGGACCGTATCCATGGAAACGTGCAATTATCCAAGACATCAACAATTCATGCTGAATAATTTTATCAGCGACTGAATGGGCGTGATAGCAGCAGCATGCCCCCTACTTCCTGTTCCGTCTACTTCACTTGGTTCTCTGCTCGCGTTTTAGCGAAACGCATGTTTGTGGGAGTAAATATAGAAAGCAGGCAGCAAATTGCTGCACATGGGTGAGTGTCAGACACAGACATAGCGGTGAAGAGTTCCCTCTAAACTCTCTCCTGTTTTGCCGCTCTGACTCAAGAACACAGTAATAAGACTTTTGATTTAACTGTCTTTTCGCCTGTGATCGACCCGCCAGCGACAATAGTATTGACTGAATTACTTTCAGGATTTGCTTGCCTTCAGTCTTAAAAAGAAAAGGAAGAGAGATGTAAATTAGGAATTAATGGGCACACATACAGACCATCAGCAGTCAGTGACAGTCAGGGTGACAGACAGCTGAGGCAGCCCTACTGGCAAACTTAAGACAATGATACCCGGTCAATATGCTGTGTTATGTAATGGAGAAAATGGAGTTAACACTCTTATTTAAACCACAAGTTGACGAAAAAGCACAGGGGAGTTGTTACTGAGCTGGCTCTACTTTCACAGAAAGTCGAGCCAGTGAGCTGCATGTTGGAAGGTGTTAGGTGTGTGGAAACCCACTTTAATTGGGAACATGTGGCACACGAAGCAGCACACACAGGAAGCAAGTGTGGCAAGTGCTGCAGTCACACTTCTTGTTGAGGATGAGTGGTAATAAGGCAAACTGGAAATAGGTTAATTACACTCAGGGCAACACTTCATGTGTGATGTTGGCAATCGCACCTTTTGCCATTCTGTAAGTCGTCTTTGAACGAAGTGAGGCAGCTGTCACAAGGTGGGCGAATTAACCCAAAACTTTCACCTCAATAACCGGTGTATCTTGCCCATTGTTTGAGGTTTGTCTGGTAGTTAAGCCTTACCATGTCCTATTTTATCTATCTTAACCAATAATGTTTAAAAAAAACAAACAAACAAAAAAAAAAACGCATTCACTGGGTCATCATTATAAACATATTGTACGGTGCAGCGAATGTGTTCGTAGCAAATCTTGGATACTGCTCCACAAGAATTCAGTGCCAATGTGCTGCTAACCCTAACCCTGGTGAATACAAATATCAAATAGTGCAAGAACTACCAACAAAAAATTTGAACTGAAGAGACAATGAGGTTCAGGAACTTGGTGACCGAAAGAAATGACATATGATTAACACAATTGCATGTAACTCTATGGAAGCACTGTTAATGCTACCTGTTGCAGGACTAAGACTCAACAAGCTGAAGATCCATCCTGTCAGACTTACTGCCTATCCTACTGCTCCAACCCTCCACCACCTTCCTTGCCCCCTTTTGTCAAACCCTACTCCCTCTCCTGTTGCTAATCCCTGTTTGAATTAAGACCACGGGGACGGCACCATGCTCCTGAACTGTAGAAATCCATTAGCATCAGTGTTAACGCCAGGCCACTGTCTGCTCATTACAGCCGCTACACGCTGACGGACAATAAAGCTGGAACTGCACAGCCACTGTCGGCACATTGCCTCGGGGAGAAAGCAGGAAGGGGGGAGAGGAGGGTCGCCTCAGTTTACAAAAGTCAAAAGTCACACTTTCAGGGCTAGTGTCAGGTCTGGACATGTGTACTTGGTGCAACACAGCCACTCCATCCTGAGCTGCCATGCTGAACTGGCCTGAATGGGTGTCAGAGTTTGGTTAGAGGAAACGCTGGAGTGTGTGGCTTTCAGCTTTCTTCCTGAGAATGACTATGTATCCAATGATTCTCAGTCTTTTATCCAGTGGTTCTCATTGAGTAGGACAGCGATGACTCTGAGAATGTTGGGAGGAGATATACAGTGTGACAGTGTTTATTAAAGCACAGGACTAACTAATGAAAGATTTATCTGGATAGCTAAATCCGGACGTTGTGTTGATAATAAATGATAGAGAAGGATGCAGAGTTTCTAACATCAGGAACAAGAACCTTTATGGGACAGCAGATTGTAAGACAGAGAGGGCTTCTAACTTTTGCAAAGTGTGCATTTTCCTGCTTATAAAGAGCAACAAAGTCTGCATAGGGCAGGATCACAAATAAATTAAACGAGGCAAATGTGCAACATGCTTTTATAAATCCAGATCATTACTATTTCCTGAACTGAGGCAGGTAGTTCAATTTCCCCAAATTAACCATGAGCCAACATTCATATCTGACATTTTTGCTAGTGATAACAAACATCTCATGCAAGCTTAAACTAATGCTCCGTTAGAAATATTCCTAACTCCCTCAAACAGGGAAAAGTTAGAAGTATATGAGTGATAATAAAATCTTATGTTCGCCTGCAGTGATGAAGGTGTGATCAGACTTAAACTTCACATTAGTGCACTAAGCTGAAATATCCACTTAAGCACAGTGCTATGCTTTTAGCGCCCTGAAACAGTAGGAACGTTGTTCACTGATACGCTCATTTAAATAACCTTGGCCAGCATTATGAATGATTTCCTCCTTGAATTAGAGATTATGTTTGTAAAGACAGCAGCAGGGATAAAGAGATTTGTTATACCTGCTTTAAGCGTCGGAGTGCATGTGTGAAGGTAAAATGGAAATTCTAATGGAGAGAAGCTGCACAGACTCTATTTGTGGTTTGGGGTACTTTGCTATTTTAACTCACTGACCCTTATAGAAATAGTCTCAAGTGAAGGACAGGGGAAAGCTATCATCACTGCTGGGTAGAAACACCTTGATTCCTGTAACTGCTACACTGGAACTTTCAGTCTTAATGGATTATTATGATCACTATGTTTCATCGGCTTGAGTGGATCTTATGTGTATGTGAGTATCGTCTCTGCAAGGACAAATCAAATAAAACTACAGTATGCACCCTACTGTACATTGTTGGTACTGAAAAGGCATGTTTTTGAAATCCTTGTCAGTTATATCAATCACAGTAGAGATAACTCTGAATATGGAATGGGCCTAAGCACTGGTGATTTACCCAAATTGCAGCACTTAAATCCCATTTGAGTCTTGATCTGAGGGATGCTTTTTTCCCATCAACCTCCCCAGACATTAGAGTCTCTTTCACAAAACATCTGAAAAGCTTTTTGCTAGCTCAGTGTGATGTATTTTGTCACAGAAATGCAGAAATGGGCATGTACGACTTGAAGGAATCATGCGATTCCAGTCAAAGTAATCGGATTGTGACGATTATTGGTTGGAGAGTATATTATTGCTTTGGAAGTTACCTTCAAGCTGAATCAATTGTCTGATTCTGTGGCTGTTTGAAAAGGTTATTAATTTCTTCTCAGTGACATGAATAATGAATGTTTTATATGAGATTTTTTTTTAATAAATTCAGTTTTTTAGTGGGCAGCTTAGACTTTTGATCCTGTAATCAACATTAATTCTTTTGAGCATCTTTGAAATATGCTTGTGTTTACAAGAGAACCCAGCAGCAGCCGTACATAAAATATGTGCTTGTTTGGAAAATAATAATAATAATCACCTATCTTACACCATTTATCGTAGCCAGATCTTCAATCTATCTTTACCTTTCTGACAGTTCTTTGATAAATCATTCGTTACAAATTCTTGAGTGGCTTAGAGCTGTGACATGTCATCAAAACAACAACAACAACAAACATTATTTTAACTTATTCTATGAAGCAAATTTAACCCAAAAATGTGTTTGGTCTGACTCATTTTAGTCAATTAAAGAAAAAAAAAAATCCCTTTTTTACTTTGTAAACTTGCTGATGGAATAGGCCAGTGACCCAGCAAACAGAAAAATAAATAAATAAATAAATAAATAAATTAAATAAATAAATAAATAAATAAAAAGAAAACCTTAAAATCCATAAGTTTCAGTGCAACTGTGAGGGCATGAATGAAGAAAAAAGTCACAGTGAGTGAAAAATGAGAGGAGCCAAAAACAGCTCTGGGTTCAGCGGGTTAACTGCATGACCTTAATATTCTTATCTTCATTTGTTGGTTTACTTCCTCCAACTGCTCCTACACTTGCTTTTTCCCACAAAAAGGCGTTCTCGTTGGGATGCCATACAGCCTCCGCAGATTTCCAACATTATTGTGTCAGATCCACTTAAAAGCTTTTCCGTGAGCCTGCAATATCTCTCACTTTTTGAACATTAAGATTTAAAGTCCTATCCTGGGGCTTCATGCTGGCCATGTTTAGCTGCACTACAAAGCGCTATTTGTCAAAGCTATTGAGTTGCACTGTTTGCTAACTCCTCCTCTTCCTCCACATATCCTTTTTCCATGCAACACAAATGCACACGGCTGCTGGAGAAATCTGTCCAGACAAAGTCTAATCTATAGATATACATGTGCACTGATCTGATTGTGCTGGAATGAATCAGACATTTCTTCTTGGTGTTGACACTTTTTAACAAGCCAGAGAGAAATTCAATTCACAACTGACAGCCTGCTCCCTGCACATATTTTCATCTTTTGATGCAAAATTAATATCACACTGTAAATGACTCAGCAATAGAAATAAATAAACCTCTATTTTTATCTCTTAATGCCAATGCACGCTTCTTACTGAATATGCATCTGCCTGAGCTTGTTTACACCGCTCGATAGCCTATCACACAATCCTTAATTGCCTCGAATATATCAAAAATTTCTTTTGCATCCTAAGTGCTTCTGTTCCACATCATTTACATGACTTTCATTAATGTGTGCAGCTTAAACACACTTGTGTTGCAGGCTGAATATACCCAATGTGTTTGTGCATGCACACATCATTGCCTGTATAGATTTTCCAAATGAAGACAATCCAACTCTGAGTCGGGATTGCACATGATTGCATGTGAATCACCTCTCCCCTCCTTCTGCCCTCTCCGTATCCTTTCTCTTCCCAGAATATGAGAGTACAGTATTTCACCAGCACGGACCATTTATCTGATCCGGTCTCCGTCCTGTAATTGAAACTTTTATTGAGATGAAGGGGATAATAGTTGTAAATGTGCTAACTGGCGCCTTGTAACCCGGACGTGATGTAAAACCACCCAAAGGCATAAAAAAGTCCAAAGTGTAAAATGCTGCCTGCTCTCATGTCATGTATCACACAGCACCATTAGGACACTGGTCGGCTGTGGTGAACAGCCCAGCCTGCCTGAGTGCAAACAAGGACACCCCCCATTATTAATAAGCTCCTCAGTTCACAAGACACTGTTTGCTCCCCTTGGTATCACTCTCCTAAAGTCTGTCTTCATTACTTTTAAAAGGGAAATGGATGCGTACTTCATCATCCATGCAGCTCCAATCATAGAACATATGCCAGGACATTTGTGTGATTATAATCAAGCAGCTTGTGAAAAATGCCTTGTGAGGAGGCTGCTGCTCGAGTCGTCTCACACTATTATTACATGTGATTACTAAACTTAGCCACCAGAACACCCCTCAGTATCAGTGTGAGACACAAAATCCAAGTATGGCATTTATTGAACTTATATTTTACTCTTATTTAGATTAAGTGAAATCTGGTATTAGTCTTTTTCAAAAAGGACCGCAACAACTTAATTTTAAAGTTTTTGCTATGCCATAGAAACTTTTACCCGGGGCAGCTGAATAGCGTAGTCTACTCATTAAAAGGTCAAAACTCAGCAAAATAATTTGGTCATCAAAGACACGATAATGCATATCAAAGTGTTTTGCTCCCTCCTTCAGCAGCAGACGTGGTCACAGGGCACAGGTTTTCAGGCTGATCCTTCACCCGGACCTGCTGGCCATGCCAGTGGAAAGAGGTGAGCATTTGTGCTCTGTACTTGATTCGCTCAGCGGAACTTACCTGAGACTATGCAGTGTTTGCAGAATCCACTCTTTATGGGCTGCAAAAACACCTCAAACATTTGATGGATGGCTCCTGAGAAACCTTGTGGCCTCCAAATAAGCTATAATGTAATTCCGCTTCTTGTGTGATTTTCCCTCCATGACCCTGTGCAAGGAACGATCAGCCACTTTCAGCAAAACATGGTGCCAAGGTTCAAATATCCCGGAGGTGTGAAAGAAATACACACCGACTGGAACAACATGACCCCAAAATAGTCCTAATCCAAGGCTACCGTTCTCGGGAATGCTTCATATGGCAATAGAAAAGCTGCTTTAGGGTATTTATTACAAGACAATGCAGAGGAGGGACACATAGCTGTAACATGACATTTCTGCTGTGAGGCAAAGCTTTAATATGCTGAGCTTAGCATCAGAAAACACACAGAGGTATTAGTTAAATTATCTTGCAATCAGAATCCACACATTCAAACAAATATGTGCAAAACCATGCCAATAATAAAGCAATTTTGGTACACTGTGAGGGAGTTAAAGTACTGGTCAGGAGAGAGGGATAGAAACAAATGCCTCATCAGAGCAAAGAGGTCCATCAGCATCCAATCAACCGCCTATTTTACCATATGTGCCCGTCTCAGTAGACTCAAATGGGCGAGACCTTGAATTGAACCACAGCACTGTCGATGCACAATGTGTAGTCTGTGTGGGAAGGAGCCTCAGTGGCCTTAAGCTCTGCTGGACTCATGTCTGAGTCTCAGAATGATTGGCATGGTTTATCACAGGATATCTGCTTAATTTTAGAACAGGACCATAACAGTGTGATAGATCCTTACTTTTGCTGTGTATATTCACCACATTAGGCCACGTTAATGGAATAATTAAAGGTTGCAGCTGCATGCTTGCTGTAAGACACATAGCAACAACAGTAAGAGTATAAACAGCTATTAATGACAGTTATAGGAATTCTTGTCTTTTGCAGATCACAACTGTGAACTTAAATTTCTAAACTTGTAAAATATGTTTGTTCTCATGCAACCAAAAACAAAACAAAAAAAATCATAATTGCTACAAAGAGACACAGAACAACAACAAAAATAGACTGAGCACTAAATGAGATAAAAGTTTTACCTAATTTTACCCAAACCATGGTCTTTTATTCCACATTGCGTACCTGTTTTTTTTTTTTTTTTTTTTTACTAAACAAAGTAGAGTACTTTTTTAAAAGTTTTTTCATGCATGGACAAAAATGAATCCATTTACAGACTTTCCATTGGAAGATGACAAATTGAGTTTTTTTTTGTGAGGGAACATCATTCTAGGAGGCTTGTTTGAAAGTTTGGCTTAAACACACAGAAACACACGCTTTTGTATCGAGTTTCATCTTGAAAACTTTCCCTGCAACTGTTAATCACTTCAACTCCTTCATTTCTATTTGGAGAATGCAATCATGCACACCTGTTTTCACTCAATCACGAATCACCACAACCTGCAGCAACACAACAAGCAGAACAACAACAAAGTTTACAAAGACCTCCATTTGTTTCCACAGCAACTCTGCCCGTTTAACAAATGATAACTTTGTAGAAGAGAAAACTACACAGCTGAAATGAGCTTGTTGTTTGGTAAAGTTGACTGATAAGTGAAGGAACTCTGGGCTGAAATCAATGATTTGACTCTCAGGGAACAGGGCAACAAAGCAGGTGTTTACACTGCAGCAGGATCATTTAATGTGGTGCTGATAGAAAACACAGGAGAGCCATAAACCCATCACACAGACAATCTGACTGACTTTGCTTGAGCAGACATATATTTTCCAAACTTTCTATTAAAATCTGATCTAATATTCTAATAAACACACACTGTCTATATTTTCATTGAGCTACAGCTAGAACAAACACTTTCATTTCAAATTAAGATGTATAACTTTACATGAAGACAAGTATGATGGAACTGAAAAAAACTCAGAACAAAAAGGATTATCTTGTTTTTGGAAAGACTGAACCAATAATTTGCCCAGGTATGAGTGAGCCTTCAACATGGCCTCTGCATCTCATTGTATTTCCTATCTACATTCGAGAAAGAAGGGCAGGAGTCTGTGAGGTCTAACCACGCAGACAATCGCCTCAAGTGCGTCATGGCGACACCCTGCTGGGCGAAGATCTGAGGAAACCATCTCCAAGCTTTGAAGTTACTCTTCCCCCACTTGTGAAGTCTTGCCGCTTCATCGCCGGGCTGGGGCGGTGGAGAGGGCTCAACCAAAGAGAAAGAAAGGGCGCTTCAGCCTCCAGGGGCCGTCCACGCATAATGGATTGTTGAGCCTCAGCCAAACTTATTGTTAGGCTTTAAGCGTGTGTGTGTGTGTGTGTGTGTGTGTGTGCTTGTGTGTGTGCTTGTGTGCACTTTTCGATGGATATTTTGCATATGCAAATGCACATTTGAACCTGTTCGTGTGTGTGCAATATGAGAGGCAGGACTTACAAATCATTAACACAAAATTAGCAATTTATAATTGCATGAATGTTTCCCTCAGGTAAACCTCGAATTGTACTGAAGAATTAAAAAAGGGACTTCACCTCTTTGTCCTGTATCCCTTCCATCGTCCAATTTGCCCATCATAATTATTGGAACATGGCTGTACTATTTGCAATTGTCAAATACAATTAACTAGCGTGGCCTGATAGCTGTGCCTCAGCATCATAAGTCTTCAAAGGAGATACAAGAAGTGAAATCCTCTTTGGCCCCACATGAACTCCCGCTGATAATGATGTGCGGCGTGTAAAGCAACGCAGCCAGACGCTCTGGCAGACTTCCTTGCAGTTCCTCTCATAATCACAGTGTCTAAACAGTTATGATAAAAGTCTGCTGCTTGGAGTTGAGGTGAAAGTGAGATAGACCAAAAAACGGGGGAAAAGATAATGGGCGACGGGAGTGAATAAGCGATTTTGTACTGAGAGTGAGGAACGTTTTCTCCCTCGCCTTGTGAGCGAGAGGAGAGGCTTCAATTGCAGCAAATGGCTGTCTCCTGGAAACCACAGAGACAGAGAAAGAAGAAGAGTGACAGAAAGAATGGCTTTAATGGACAAGAGAAAAGAAGAAAGAGGGGAAGAAAGTGACGGAGATGGAGTAAAAGGACAGCATAAGGAGTTTAATGGAGAGGAAGAAGGTGGTGTGTATCTGTGACCACTGATATGTGACACAGATAGCGGATTTTCTCTGTGGCCTGACAGTGCAACCAGGTCTGCTCTTTAAGGCCTCTGGAGTCCAGTTCACTCCCAGGTCACAAGTGAAGAACTGCAGTCTGTCTCACTTCCCCCAGACACTCATATTGAATGCAGAAAGTATTTGTCAGAGCAAAACGGCAGATCAAAGAGCTGCGTGCCAGAATCCGTGGTTAGATAATAGCAAATGTAATCACAATCCCTAAAAAGAAACACACTGCTTGGCAACACTAATGTCTCCCTTGAAGTTTCTGAATATCTGTGAAAATGCCCATGTAGAGCCGCATAGCTGACTCAAGTCAATTTCTGTCACTTCTGAATGAGCTTTTTTTTTTTTTTTTTTTTAAGCATTATTCATAGTTGACTGTATGAATGGTAACTTTTTTGTTACTCTTGTTTCTTTTGTATTAATGCATTTACACTAAAAATAAGTTTAGTCTCTTAATGTATCTTGGTTGGATCAGATGGCTTTTTGATACATATGGGATGGAAAGTTTTAATGCAACTGAGAACAAAGTAAACACAAACAACATGTTTTGTCTTACCAAAAGGTCACAGGGTTGTAACAGAACTTTGGAATTGAGGCCAACTTTTCCCGTTTCAAGAAGAACCTGCTGATGGTTTTCCATGCAACCGTCTGAAACGCTAGCATAATGAGCTGACTGGTACCTGCAACATTCAGGCCACAATGTAGAAAAGAAATTTTTAAAAAATTGTCCCATGAGCACAAATCATATGCTAGAGTTGACATCAGCAGGGTATCTAAATCCTGGAGGGACTTCTTTTGATCATAAGACTTTCAGTTAGCAATGCATTTTTTCCTCAGCTTTGTGTAATCATTAGCAGGATACTATCCGCCTGGATATGTTAGTTTGAAAGCTTGCCATCTGACTTAAAACAATGTGTTTGTTTACCCACCTGATTGAAACACTTGTGGTCACAGAGAATAGATTACACGCTCTCGCAGCATTTATCCTATCTTTTACAGGATGTTGTGTACACATCCTGGACTGGATTTCCCCTTTAAAGAAAAAGAAAGGCGGATACAATTAGATGTGTGACCTCGAACTGAAGCTTTGGATACCATTTGAGTTTTATCCGGATATTAGACACTTGAAATGATGAGTGTAAATGGGGCTTGTGTCATCGGGGTGTGTGCATGTGCGCATATACTACAAAGTTGCTAAGCAAAGATATTCTGATAATTTCTCATTGCACCTTTAAGCCAGATGGTTAAAAAGTGTAAACACATGCAGCTAAATCAACTTGGGACTCAACAATATACCTGAATTTATCAAAACACTTGATATATCAGCCATAATTTGGTTATTTTTCACATATGTGCATACCAAATAATGTTTTTGTTTCCAAGCCTGCTCAAAACACTTGTGCTCACAGAGAAAACATGGAATGCTCTTGCAGCATTTATCCTATCCTTGATAAGTGCAACTATTGAATGATTTGTATGCATAAGTAAGCAGCTTCTGTGTGCATTATGGCAAAGCTTGCTGCTCGTCCGTCAGTACAAGTGTGTTTACAATGTCCCCAACAGCTTGTCGTTGTGGTGTTTTTGGCAATAACTGCCACCACCTGGTCTGGATTTGCTTGGTTAAAGGAAGAGTAAGAAGGATGCAATTAGATTTGTGACCTCAACTGCTGAATTGAATCTCATATGAGTTTTATCCAGCTATAAGACACTTGAAAAGACAAGTGTAATGGGGCCTATGTGCCATAGGGGTGTGTGCATGTGTGCATGCGTTTCATATCGCTACCTTAACCGCAATCCAGTCTCATGGGGGATTAAATTCCACACGGCATCACATTAGCAAGGGAAGCATGGCTTGTTCAATCATTCTCATTTCCCACATCACTTGGGAGCTGAACTGCTCATCTCCACACTGAACTGAGAATAATTCAGCATGTCAATACTGCTCATGCTGGTAAACTATTTGTATGTCCCATCTTGCGGCTACAGACCTGTACTTCTGATCAACACCTCATTAAGGATGCTCAGGTCTGGTTATAGTCCAATTTGGAGCAGATTTCCCAAGACAGCCGCATGACAGGGACATGACCGGTCAATACTCACAAGCATGTACACAGTATGAATAACGGCCGTGCTTGCACAAGTTCATCTGCTCAGAGTGCCCCGAAGGGAAAAAAAAGGTCTCTTTTATGAGTTTTAGGCGATTACTTCTTTCATTTGCACTCGCCATGGAAATCCCTGTCCTCTGTTTGCACTTGTGTGATGGCCAGCGTGCAGCAAATTGGTTTTGAGACGGATTACATCAGAGACATGACGATACATTCAAATCTAACACGCTCCTTGTAAAAGAGGCAAATTCATCCTCTTTGCTGAAATGTGGTCAAACAGAAAAATCATTTACTATATCTGGCTACTTTTTACAGTGAAGATATCAGTTTATTACCGTGACTTCTAGAAAAACATTTTTTATGCATATTGTCAAGATGAGTCACAGCAGAGAGGTAACACATTCATTCATTCACATTCATCAAGGTAACTTAAGTCATTGTAGGCAAAGTTAAATGTGAAGAGACACACTGAGGTGCATGCGGCTGCTTTGTGTGTTTGTGCTGTTTTCTCAAAGTGACGTCATTCCTGTGGTGGCAGGTAGTCGTGACTCAGAGTCTCCTGGTGCCTGCTGACATTGACGGATTAACCCAGCTAATTGATTGTATTCTAAAATGTGTTTTTCTTATTTTTTTTCATCCTTTCAAATGTCTAACCTTGACAATGCAGACTTGTAATTCTGCAGTGTGTCACAAGAGAGAGAGGTTTTTCACATCTCTCTACTGATGGAGGAGATGTCTGTGCACTTCTTTACAATCTGAGAATCTAATGTAAACCAGGCGAAGGATATTAGGTATGTCAGAAATTCAGAAAGCTATAAAGAGTGAAATAGGAAAGTAGTTCCATGTACTTGATTCAAAATCAAGTAAATGTAACAATGTATCCTAAAATGTAATTGCAACTTAATAATGGGGGGGAAATATCCTGGTCAAGTCCTAAGTCCTGGTCAAACTGGAATCCAAAGCTATTTTCCTTTTGTTTATTTAAGACCAAAAGCCACATTTCTGATACAATCATGTAGAATATTCCAGTAATTTTGAAAAAAAAAAAAAAAAAAAAACTCCTCAAAGCATGCTTTCTTTAAATTCTGGTCCATTCCCATTCTGGTCTCAATCAGCAAAGCGTCTCTGAAACGCAGCCAGTCTCAGAGCCACTAATGGCACATTTAAAGTGCAGCAGTAATCTACAATCGTTTGCATTCACATTTACATTTTAGTCATTTAGCTGATGGGTGTTTCCCACAGAAACTTGAAATAGAGACTAGATTTTCTATGAAATCCTCCATGACCAAAATTACAGAGAAGTAAGACAAGGGTCAGAGTCACAGTGTGCTTTACAGAGGAAATGACTCTTTTCTGAGGACGAGGAACAAAGTGTAGGTTTCTCTTAAGTTGTCCTTGCTGATTTTGGTTTTATTCAGACAGCCTGATGAGAATATGTTACTCAGATTTTACTCAGTTTTATAGAATATCCAAGGATAAAAATACATCTTCTCCCTGACAGTAAAAAATATATTAATCATAAAACATGTGCAGCATTGGCTCTAAAGATTGGGATTTAGCTAGTGTGCAGTGTCAATAATCTCTGGTTATCTTGCTTATTTGTAGCTATTTTTCATTCCCAGTC
>JAOWBC010000959.1:7934574-7972307 GCA_028566105.1 Hypoplectrus providencianus | reverse complement strand
ATGATCTTAATATCACTCATTAAATATAGCACAAGGGCAAGTCAACTGTGAGCAGTGGAAGGTAATGACAGTGTATGTGTAAACTACATTTTGTAAGATAAGTTCATTATGTCTCATAACTGTGACTGAGGTTTTTTTTTTATTATTATTTTTTTTTTAACCAACTTGGACATGTCTCTAAATGCAAGGCTGCTCTTCTAAAGACAACCATGAATTAAGTATTGCACCCATGCAACAATCTCTTAATGCACAGTTTAAAGAAGAAACAAATGGATGTAGGAACAGAGGTCTTTATTTCATTCAGACATGCTTCTTTCTGACTACATCACCCCAAATGCAATGAGTAGCAGCTGAGTTCTGTGAATGTTAAAGGGGACATGGGAAGTTTGTAAAAGTCAGTTTCCACACAGGATATCGTGACTAACGCAATAAAAAATAAATAAAAAGGGTGCTGTCTGTGCTGAAGGGCAGTTGGGCAGATAACAGGCGCACCAGTGGACCCTCTCTGTTCACACGCCTGCTCCTGGCAAAACTTCATCATGGCAATTGCCTCCTATTTACTTTGATCTACCTCAACTGTGACAACCGGGGATTAACGGATAGTCAGGAATACGATGTCATAGAGGATTTAGGGATAGATTTTTGATTTACTCGCATCCCGTTTGTTTCTGGATGAGACATGCGGGAGTTGACCTCAAAAAACTATTGGATTTGGGTATCCTAGCAACGACTGGAAAATGGAGCAGTAATTGTGTAAAAGGCAGCGACAGACAAGTCTGTCACAACAAGTACAGTTTTACCTATCCTTCCTGTGTCCTCAAAGCAATAACAGGCTGTCGTTTCATTTGCAGTGGAAAATCAGACTTCAAATCCATAATATCCATCTCCTGCCTGTACATATTTCTCTATTTGGCTGAGCAAACATTTAATATTGCAGATGGCTTTAGAGTTGCTGGGTTAACTTGTGTTACATAACATTGATTATTATGCACAAACCTAAACGGCCTTTGTGTGAACTGGCTAATCAGCCCCGAACCATTTGCTTATGACAAAGGCATCAGATCTGAACGCTTGCCTTGGATTTCAGAGATCAACAGTGGTGAGCCGAGTCAAACAACAGACATGTTTGAGCTTGCTGGACTTCTGAGTCGGGCCCTCCTTTTAATCTGGCCCCTACACAGCGCCAAACTCAGCGGCTCTAAAGGGCCAAATCCCAAGATCGAAAAAGCTTTATCTCCAGATTTCCAGTGAAAACTTCCAGCAAATCCTCTCCTCTCCCTATCCATTCTCCTTCCCCTGCGTCTCAGATTTTCTCATTCTGGCTTATTCTTGTTCTATCCTGCCATGAATACTCCTCAGAAAGTCTTTTTCAGTGATCCAGGAGCTAAGTGCCCCTTATCGTGTGGTGTTTTAGTGTGTGGATGAGGAAAACTGGGTGTGAAAAAACATTCCAGTATACGCAGAGGAGCGCTCCTAATTAAGTTAATAAAAAATTAAGATTTTTAGAAACGTATAGATGACTGGAGTAGTAAAATTAACAACAATGAGACAAAGACACCACATAACTACAGAGACAAAACAACAATTGTCTTCTTTGTATTGTAAGATATATGTATATAACTTAATATTTACTGTTTGTTCAGGCATTTCATAAATCAAATGCAATATTTAACAACACATAGTTGATTGTATGAACAGACTGTGTGCCTCCACAGCGCACTGCTTGTCACAGTATTTGTTTTCGTCTTCTCTCTGTCTGTCTCACAGCTGGTAATAAGCTGCGTAAGTGAATAACAGTGAAGATGTCAAACCTGTAGCTTTTTTTTGTTGTTTTTTTTTTTTGTTGCAGAGACCTAAATGGCAGTGTCACCAATCACACAGAAGCATATAGCCAATCAGATTACTCACTGGTGTGAGACAGAGATAACAGGAAACATCTTTTTTCTATTTGTGACACAAAGTGACTGAAGGAGAAAAAAAGTGACACGTCACATTTGACGAGTGACAACTGGAAATTACTGATAGAACTTTGGCGATGTCGCATGTCTCCAATTATTGATTATATTTCAAGTGGACACGCACACATATTTCCCAAAAAGGAAACACACTCTTTAGACACATATATTGAGGTTTGGTAGGTTTGCTTTTTGTTCCACTTCCTTCACAAGACAGCTTTTGGTAAAAAAAAAAAAAAAAAAAAAAAAAAAAAAAAAAAAAGAAAAAAGAAATGCTGCAAAACCCCATCAGTATTTCATTTCAGCTTTAAGTTATGATTAAAAATATTGATATAACTGTTTGCCAAGCAAATGGAAGATGAAAAATAGGGATCAAATATGTCTTTAAAAACATTAGTAAAAAGAACAAAGCAATTACTAAAAAGTGAATTTAATTAAAATGAGATGACAGGAAAAAAGAATATATGAAAATTCATGATTAGAGGCTGAAAGAAAAAGAAAGAAAAATGAAAAGTTTAACTTTATATTGAAGTTTTGTTTTGAAGTAAATGCTAAATATTAAATCAGTTCCTCACTTAATGTTTTTATATATTTTTTAATACTTCGTGTCACTTTGCAGAAGCACACACAACTTGGAGAATTCCACCGCCTGCTCAGGGAACTGCTCCAGACTCCAGCTTCCAGCATTTTCCCAGGCCGACCACTTCCCGGTCTGATGACCTGTTCGCTGAATCTGTCAGGATTTGTCATGGAAACCACCTACTTAAGTCCCACCTCAGCTGCAACTCTCTGGTAAGTGGCAGTTTCATGATGTGACCAAATCAATAAATATTCACTTTACGAGCAAGTCACACCTCAGCTGAACAAACCTGGTTTACTACAGCAGCCGGATCCAAAACAAACATCACTCTGCTGCTAAATTGCAAAAAATGGGTCAGAGGTGTGAAATGAAACACATCAACATGCTGATTTACAAAAGATCTAAATTCACGTTTGATCGGATCCGTCAGCAGGACGACAAGCAAACAAATGTTGAAATGTTTGTTTACTAAATGGGGTTTGGCTCAATCAGGGGAATCTCAATGCTGATTGGCTGTGTGGCACAGGATCACCTAGGTTCAGTGCATAACCTCTGAATGGAAATCAAAGATATATGTGCTCATCTTTTCACTTTGCAAATATTACATTTAATATATTACATCGTTTTTTGTTTTTTTTTTCTAATTTGTTATCCCCAAAATTACTTGTCGGTAGGCAAGACAACACGCAAACAACTGTTAAAATGTTTGTTTTCTGAATGGAGTTTGGATCAATCAGGGTTATGCTTTGCAGAAGAATCTCAATCCTAATATGCTTTGCTGCGCAGCATCACACGAGTCCCGTGCAAAACCTCCACAAAAACTTCAAGCACACATTTTTGCAAATATCAAATTGCATAAAATTAGTCCTTTCTCATATGTATTGTGGTGTCCAGATACTACATTACACCTGTTTAATTCAATTTAAAGAGTTTCTGTGCATTGCTTTTACATGTTCCATGAATCAATCACATTCAATTATTTGTAAAAGAAGGGATGAATGTGCATGCTACTTTATTATTCACTGAAAATATTAGAGATTGAGATTTTAAAGATACTGAAATTGAGACAAAATGTGTGAGGGTTGGGGTAAACAAAAGATTTCAGACACATGGCTGTGAGGAAGAGTCCACATTTAAGTCAGGAAGCTGAAGACGTTGAAAACAGAGGTGTTGGGGAGAGGGAGAGAGAGACAGACGGAACAACAGGCTGGTTGTTGTAGCCCACAGCTAGTGCCGGTTTCCCCGCGCCTCCACCAGCAGCACAAGAACATATTACATCATTAGCAGTGCATCATTCCGTGCCGAGGCTGCTTCTGCCCTCCTTCATCTCCCCCTCTAACTCTACTTTGTCATACACACATGCACTCACAAACACATTTTTTCTGTTTATCTTCTTCTTTTTTTTTTACCTAACTTTTTTTCCCCCAGCCGCTTCATTTTTACTTGTTTTCGCTTTACTTTCAGTCTGTCACATAAAGTGGATGTCGAGCTGCAGCTGGGTTACAGTATGTGTGTGCATGTGTGTGGCGAGGAACTGCACAGCTTTGATTTTTTAAGTGTTTGAAGATGTATACTTACGCGTGTATACTGTAGATGTGTCTCTGATGTCGCACGTCAACATATTTGGAAAGATACTACCTATTGCATGATTCTAACATCATCTCTCTTCAGTTCTTTTACTGTGTGTGTGTGTGCATGCATGCTCCCATTCGTTTTCATCTATTCCCAGCAAGGTCTAATCCCCTCTCCCTGACATGACCATCACGTGTAATCAATGGAAGTGGACACATCAGTGATGTCAATCAGTCTGCAATAGAGCACCCACAGAGGGGTGCAGTTTGAAGTAGGAGCCCTGCAGAAACCTGCTCATTTAGCAGCGGGCTGCAAGGCTTCTAATGCTGTGCTGCAAACAGCATCAGTGCTCTCTGGCTACTCTGCTTCTTTCATCATTATAGTTGTTTTGCAACACTGTAGGGTCAGGAAGAACATAATTTGTATTGTCAGCTTCCTAAGGAAGCCTTTTCAAATATTTATCTGCTAGCTTAAGCCTTTTTTATGTAACCATGCAGGTCAGCTGGAAACAATTTGGAAGAACAGATTAGGCAACAACAAATATGTGTTTATTTTGGCACACAACATCCACCAGTAAGCCAATTCCAGGTTTCTTCCAAGGTCTATTTAAAGTGCCAAGTTTTTTTTTTTTTGTTTTTTTTTTTTTGCTTTTTTTGCTTTTACTTGATGAAGTAAATGTTGATTGCACAATGTAAAAGCTATCGAATAATGGCACCATCTGCGTCTAGATTGGTTCCCTATACATCCCACTTTCACTATGCAATTATACACAGCATCAGGTGCAATCTCCTGAGAAATAAAGGCCCAATTTACAGCTCAAAACAGGAAGAGAGCTTGGGTTGCACCTCCAGTTATGAAGGTAATAAAATAACGATATAGAGGCTCTGTAGTCTGACCTAAGATGACGCATTTTCTCCAACATTGTCAACTGCAGCGTCTTACAGGATCACTTCTTCTATCCTTAAATTCCACAATAAAAGCCCAAGACATATACCCTGCACAGGAGTATTTTGCTCAGAGGCAACTGAACAAAATGGCTTAGAGTATTAAACCCTAGACCTTACAGAAGTAACAAAACTCTGCCTTTATCATAGCACTGAAATCATGCTTTCTAATTAAAATTACCTAAACAGTCCTAGGGAAAAAATGCACGTCATCCTCAACAGCAGATTAAAAAAAAACAGACAATGCCTTAAAATAATTATAGATCCTTTGTTTGTGTGAACAGATAAATGTTTTCATCCATGCAATTACCACAGTCCAGAATCACTGCAGCCAAGATGAGGAACACATGCACTCAATCAGAAGTTCAATCTGTCAGCAGTTAAAAAAAACAAGCTTATTTACTTCTCTCTGCAGGCTTTAATCACTTTAAGCTATGTGGATGTGAAAACAGTAACAAATGGAACAGCACAGTGAACCAGAATTGAGGATGACTATATCACCACCAATATAAAGAAGCTTTATTCTCATCACTGCTGCAAAGCTCCATTTCCACATTCCACATTCCCATGTGACCATTTAGACTTAAAACTAATGCAAATGATTCACCAGAACTGCACTGGAAGTTATTTGTTTAAACAAATTTTCACCCAGTGTAAATCCATTGCATATTAGATCACATATCTATGTATTGAGCTGGTTTGCCTGGTGGCTGTTCCCCAGGAGACAAATAATTACAATAGGCTCCAGCAGCAGATCCATGCTCTGCTCTGGATGGTTATTAATGCTTGTTCTTCACAAAGCATGTTGGGGAATGTAAAGGAATAGAGGGCTCCAGCCTGTACCGCGCTCAGGCTATTAGCAGACACGACAGTTAACCTGATCAGCATTTAGGTGAGAACATGTGCAGGGTTAACACTGGATCATTTTGGCTCTCATATCAGAGATATTTACTTTAAAACAGTGGAAGTGAGTGGAAAATCATTGTAAGGTTGGAAATGTAAAGACAAGGCAGTTTTTTTTTTTTCATGAATCTACCCTCACAGCTCTACTTACAGACACCAAACTGAACATTTTGATTCCTAATATAGTTTTAAATTTGTTCCCTAAAACATGTTGGAAATGATTTTTTTTTTTTTTTTTTTTTTTTTTTTTTTTAAATTTGTATGGCTCTTGACGGAATTTTCTTATCTACAAAATGATAAAAAGAAATATTAAAATGTTCTTATGTAACAAACAAAAACCTTTTAGTCCAATTTATCTACAAAATAAAATAAATACTTTGAGGTGTGCTTTATCCAATGTTCAGAATCAGTTTGAGTCTGTATTTGGCTTGTTTTGGCTGGCTGTTTTTTTTTTTTTGTTTTTTTTTTCCATGTTCTGCAGCTCCAAAAGCATCTTGTGGCTTTTGGAAGTACTGTACGAATGTGACGGCTCACTTGAGCTTGAAACAAACCATTTTCCCCCTTAAGAAAATTACCAGCTGTCATTTAGACAAAAATGTGAATAGAAAAGACAATCGGGTGCTTTTTTAGGACAGAATGGAATCACTGAAATGCTTTTACACTGGTGACCTGTCACTTGAAGCGGCAGTTAAAATGTTTTTGAACAGAGGCTCGGATGAAATGGAAATCCTGTTCCCCCAAGCTTTTACTTGTTTTGTGTCATTACAAAAGGAAACAACATATCATAGCCATGCATCCCTCCGCCGCTAAGCCAACCTGACACCTCATGCCACCTTACATTCTCGCCCACGTCACTGGGGAGAAAACTCCAACGTTCTTTTCTATCGCATTTAGTACAAGAGCCTTTTTATCTTACAGCAGAAATAACAAAATAAAAGTCCTGAAGGCGATCCGTCTGTCACCGCTTGTTGTTGTTTTTAACACAACCGCTTCTAACTCTCACTCAAAATGTCACCCAATCAAGTCCAGTTACTCCCAGCTTTTTTATTAGCAGACAGTAAAAAGGGGGGAAGTGAAAAACGGAAAATCCCCTCCAGGGTTGTTTGTCTTTGTGATTCCAAAACTAGCGGCAGCCCAAGTTTGGAATTACAACCACCAGTGAATGCTTGGATGTTAATTAAAGAATGCAAATTTCATGTTTCTGGTCCAAGGCTGACACACTCGAGGCCCAGAGGTCCATGAGAGAAAACACACACACACACACATACACACACACACCAATATGTGCATGCAAACACCAAAAGACACAAAGTTTGAAGGCTTATACTTGTGCACGCACACACACACATGCACATCCAACTGAAGGCCCTAATCACTCGCTCTCATCCCCTTTGTTCTCAAAGATAGAGATAAGTCAGCTGGCGAAGCGAATGACCTTATGGGGGTAAAACTCAGGAAGCTCATTATGCAGAAGTTACATGTTCATAAATATGTTTACCAATATGCAAAGAGAAGGCATAAAGTGGGTCAGAACTTTTGGAAAGTTTGTGAAGGAGAACATAGGCTGCATATGAATGCAAAGTCTGGGTAGGAACACCCACACAGAGAGGAAGGCAGAATGCAACACAGAGTTTTACTTCTCCAGCGAATCCTGCAGGTGTTCGGCCCAGAGACACTGATTTTATTTGCTTAAAACCTGTGGAAAAGTATCTTGTTAACAAACTGGTTAGGTACCTCTGCAAGGAGGTCGTGTTTTCACTTCAGATTGTTTCCTTGTCTGTTCTTCAGCAGGATCATAGGAAAACTGCAGGCAGCTTTTCATAACGACTGGTGGAAGGGTGCAGCAAGGGCCAAAGAAAAAGCCAGTGGTGGACCTGAATAGCAGGAGCAATGCACAAGTTATTATCCCCTTTAGTAAAAATTGGCAGATTGGGTGTTTGTGCTGCATTCATGTTGTGTCTGGAAATCTGGAAAATTTATTCCAGAAGAGGAACCTTCTTATTCAAGTAAGAAAAACTGTTCAGAAAGTCAGAAAAACAAATTTATTTCAATAGCTTTCCTTTGTTCTCCGTTGTCATAGAAAAGCTGGAAACTATGCGGTTACTTTTGATTTTTTCATTGTGCATTCACACAGAAGAGGTGTTCGGGTGAAACTCTGTTGCAAATAAAACCAATTTGTGTTAGAACGTATCAGTGAAAAGGGAAACATTTTGTATGCAAATTCCAAAGTTCTGTTTGCAAAGTAAAAGTTTTATTTAACTTTCAACAAAACTTTTTCCCCTTTGCTTTTTATGCTGTTTTCGTGTGTAAACACACTAGAATTCATCGGAACAGCTTTCCAATTCAAGGAGCATGTGAATGCACCATTGACCTTGGCTGAGGTTTGTGCTCTCCCAATGCCATTTCTATTATAGTGTAAAAGAACAGGCGGACAGCACCTCAAAATCCCACAACTTGCTATCAGATCTACAGTTTTAAACACGAACCATTTAATTTGGACGAATAAATACAACCGAGACAAAGCTGACATTTTAAACTATATTTAATGTCCACTTTTGTTTAATCCCCTGTACCTGCTGCACATTATTTGAAAGTCTTTCCTTTAAACTGTGTGGAAACATAAATAGATAAACAATTAAATAAATGAAGAAGTGGCGTGAGTCATGAATTGGATTTAGCCCTACCAGGCACTGTGTTTGAGGCTGGGAGTGATATTAATGTCCAAGAAGGCAACTGTCAGTTTTTGTGCAGAAAATTTCAAATATTTTCTGCTTCTGTCAGATTAGAAAAGCCTCTCAAACTGCATTTAGTCCATTTCGCGCCAACTTCATTTCACCATAATTAAATTAATCGAGGTTAATAGCCCTGCCCTGTTTAATAGTGCAGAAATCAGATAATATTACTTGATTTGATAAAGAAAAAGAAAAAAGAAGAAGACTGCAGCATGCAGAAGGGATTCTCAGTGTTTCTTCAGCCTACAAACACTCACAGACGCACACTAAGCTGTCGATACAGCACATGTAGCATATGACAGCATGCCACCTCCAGTGGCAGAGCGAGCCCTCTCCCCCTCCTGCACACACCTGACGGCTCTGAATCATGCAGCCCGGCTCTTTGGCTGGTGCCGTGATTGCTTTGGCATCAAACATGAAAAAATGTGCGCTGGTGCATCGCTGTGTGTGTGGCCTGTGCACGAGGACATGCTCTGTCACATGATGGAGATGTGTGTGTGCGTCTGTTTGACACTTATTTCTATTTAATAATGTGTTTGTGCAACTGCTTTGTGAAAGACTTAGACAGCATTAATAGAGGGGGAAATAATCACAACATACACAAAGTCGGTCCCATTCAAGAATGTTTTTTTAAGTTCTTATCTTGACTTTCTTTTACTTTATAATGTTTAGTTTATATAGGATTTTTATCCCAAATCCCTTCAAAGCCTGTGAGCTACTCCCAAACTGTGTTACAAGAAAATCGATAAAGTAGAAGCAACTTTAAGACAAATGTATTTAAAAAGTGGTTGTTACATAAGGATAAATAAACACAAAGAGACACAACACAAACACAAAAAGATCCACAAAGAGACGCAACATTATCACAACCAAAAGACATAAAACAACAACAGAAAAGGCAAAGTAACCCCAAGATGGATAAACAGCCACAATAGATGTAACTACCAAAGACAAAACAACCGCAAAGAGATACCAAACAACTACAACATGATGCAAAATGAAGACAAAAGCAGGAAAGACAAAAAGACACAGAACTCTGGCCATGGCATGTTAAAATGTAAGCAAATTGTATAGAAAATGATGAGAAAATGAACGAACTTGACAGTGTCCAGTGTTTTGCAAGCGTGGTTGGGTCGATTAACTACATGCAATCAACAGCCACAATTATCCAGAATTGGCCCATATGGATATATATAGTTTCTGAGCTAAGCCAAGCATAAACTGCCAGAGGTGTTCCTGCACCGCCGTGTTTGAGACACGTCCAGTCGCATTTAAACTCCCCATGTCTTTTAAAAGTCACATTTAAATGGAAATGTTGCTCCATTCTTGGCAAACACCAAACATTATTGCTGCCCCCCCTTCACCCTGGCATTAAGCTGAATTGTAGTCACAGCTGTGTGTGTTTGTTTGTTTTTTTTCGGGAAAAATAGCTCTAGATACGGAGAGATATTGCTGAGTTGTTGGGAGTACGCATAGGCTCATTTTTGCTGCGCCTACAATTTTTTACACAAGTCACAGCAAACTTAATGCAGAGCCCATGGAGATAGAGTTTCATTACTTTTGCATAATGGGTCAAAATGCATTTCCTGTTCCCTCTCCCTCCCTTTATGTATCGTAAGTGTGCTATCAATCAGAGATATCTACATGTGGAAAAAAGATGACGGGAACAGATGCATTCACGCATACATATTCATAAACGCATCACCAACACACATGACAATACGACCAGCTGTACATGCACCAATACACACTCCACCACACAAGAGCGCTTTCAATTCAGTAATAAAAGAAAACAAATTACCTCGTCCACTCTGACAAGCCAGTGTGTCGTGTTTCACGGCTCTGTGCCCTGCAGGCCACTCTTTCAGCGTAACGCTCATTTCTCCAACAGATATATTTCTCCTTCAAACTGCGACAAACTTTGTAAAGACCTAGCAAGCCTGTTGGCAGGAGAGTTTAAAGGCACAATCTGTACATAGACAAAAACACTGATATAATAGTTGCTCTGACTGAGAGCCGAGCGAGGGATTCGGTGGAGATGTCGCCTGAACGCGGCATCAAAAGCTGAATAGAATATGACACAAAGAGTGCATAATTTGTACATCTGCAGTGTGTTGTTTTCTTTGTTTTTGAAATGAAATTGAGCAATGAGTTAAATGTGCTCGGGGGATAAGTTTATGTAACTGTGGCAATATAATTTGTAAATCCTCTTTACTTTCACAATAGAGGAAATTATGTGTTATTCTGTGTGTTTGACTGGAAGCACGCAATTTTCTACGACATCGGCAACAGTGGCTGTGATTCCTGGAGTTTTCTGTTAAGTTCGTCAAAAAATTACCAGTCACCGATATTCGCAACATCCCTCCATCCTGCTGTCCTTTAATCTTAATATGTGCCGTGGAGTTCATCTGCTGCCCCTCCTCCACCAGCACTGTACAGACTCTGTTCTGATCAGCATTTGTAAAGTATTTCAACCAGAATTAAACTGGTGCACAACCAAAGAACTTGGCTCCCTCCTGGAACCAAATATTTGCAGATTTTCCTTGGCTTAGGAGAGTTGGTTCATGCTTGTGTTTTGGATAAAAACAAATATCTGTAATAACAGAACAAAAGCTCAGAGGTAATCAGAGTGATCTGCCATCCTGCTATGACTGGTTACTTCTGATACGTTCTTTATTACTTTCAAAAGGGTGGAAACGCAGGCTGCTTCGGGGTTAGCAAAAACGTTCCAAGAATTCTGAACCAATTCAAGAGCCAAAGCCACTTAGATGGAAAAATACATTAAAAAAATAATTAAAAAAAAAACATGAACAGACTTGGACCAAAGCCCACTGTTGTGCTGACGTTGTGTTGTCTGCATTTGGCGTAAACCTTTGTGATCTTCTGACTGTTGATGCTCATCATCACAGCCAGTCTTGTCCCACAATCATTTTCCATGATTTAAATTATTCATTAATGGTGAATACATTGTTATCATTGCCAAAGAAAGAGAGTGGAAACATTTTCTGTTAGTCTGAATTATCCCTCGTACAGTGACAAAGTATCCAAAGGTCTTGGAACGGACAATTTTCTGAATTTCTATGTTAATCCATCCATCTGGTGCTCATAGAGTTTTCAAAAAAAAAAAAAACTAAAAAAAAATCATCCAGATTTGTTCTGAGTGAGCTGGGTCTGGGTGGATGCATCTCTTACACCATCTGCCACACACCTTGTAAACTGCTTCCTGTCACAGGACTCCATAATAGCATGACAAAGGTGTCAAAATTCATACATCATTTGTACGTGACAGTTTGTTTCTAAACTTGAATAAACTGCTTGGATTGCACGGCTCATTTCTCCAGCACCAAAAGGTGAAGTGAGTCGGGCCACAATATTCTCTGCCTGCATCAGCCCAGCGAGCATGAAGGACAGCGGGCCAAATTTAACTGTCTGTGAAGACAACATTCTGGGAGTTTATGACCCTTGACCTTCACTGTGTGTCTCCAGGCACGGGGCTCCATGCTTGTGGTGCACTCTGGGATGCGTGAAGGCGTTAATGACTCTTGACTCTACAGTTTGGCTTTGTCAGCCCGGCCAGCTGTGTATTAATCTTCATACTGGTGTGTGTGTGCACGTGCCTGCTTGTATCTGTCTTACGGGGGAAAAGAGAGGTCGAGGGAAGAGATGAGTGTGTGTCTATGTCTTTAATCCTCGCCTGCTTAATTATAAATCTCTCCAACTGTCATGGGCTCCTTGCTCGTATCCCAAGAGTTTCTGTTAATATTTCATGCCACTGCCTTGTCCCCAAAGCAAAATGGCCGACCAGCAATTAGGCCCTTCTGCAAAAAAAAAACCTGTTTACAAGCTTACAAGCAGCTATCCTTTCTGACGTCTTTTAAAAAGGGCCTTTCTTCTGAAAATGACTCCTGGATTATTTGTTTGAGTTTGGTTCATTGTACAGATCTAACAATATACTGCATATATAAATCCAACAAATGATCGGAAAGGAAATAGAAATAAAGCTATGAAGGACCACCATGCATGCAATTCAGTGGTTCCAACAAAAAGTGGGCCGATTAAATGAAACCCACGCACACGCACACCCAGTCATGGCCATTTGTAATGCATTATGATCGGTGCAGCCATTTTGCAAGGGTCACCACAACTCAGCAGTACATCTGCCCTTTACCAACTTCATGTTTTTGTGCAGATGAGTCATTTTGGAAACATGATTAATTCATTTTCATCTAACCACTCACTATGGCATCGGATAGATTACTGAAACAGCAGGAGAGGTAGATGGAGGGAAAGACAGCGAGAATGATGAGAGGGAGAAATGAGTGTGAGGGGAGGGAGGAGGGAGGAAGCCAAAGAGTGAGAGGGAACAGCGGATATTAACTAGAGAGCGAGAAGATGAAGCGATGAAGAGGACATAAAATAAAGTCTGCACACACAAACATACACCCACATACAAACAAACAATTCCACTTTACTCGGCTCTACTCGGGAAATCAATACTCATTTTTTTCCCCACTCTGAACAAACCAAACTTCAGTACATTCCCTTGGCAAACAAGGAGCCGGGCTGCACCGAGGTCCCATGTGGACGGATGCCACTGCAGTGACCCCGCAGAGTCCTTAACAGCACAAATGTGACCTTTAGCTTCCTACACAGAGGAAGTCGCTCTCCCCTTATCTGGCTGTCCGGGTGCCTCTCTCGCTTCCTCTCGTGTCAGACAGCAATGGTGACCTTTATTTAAGCCAGCATGGGGATGTATTCTCCTCGAGTCTTTGGGGGACTTGAGATGACTACCTTCCTCCAACACCGCCCATTGCCCCAGAACAAATACTTAAACTTTTTAGTGATGGTTTATGAGTCTGGGATGTGTCAAAACTCTTCAAATTCAAGTATTTTGGGAGAAAGGTTGGGCATGTAATCGCTCCGCTTTGAAATATTGTAAATTTGAAAAGAAATTGAGTCCTGCAGTTTTATAATAATAATAATATAAATCAAACATGTTATTTTAGCCAGTGTAGTCAACCCTGCCCTGGTTCCCATAGATTCTGCATTCATATACATTTAATATCACAAAACACTGTGAGAGCAAATATCCCAACAATCTAGGGTCAGACTTTCAGGTCAACATGTCTTTAATTTCCCAAAGCTACATGAGACATTTTCACACCTATTGTCAGGGCCGTAGTTGCAGTAGAATTGGTTGAGTAGTGTTAAGTTCTGTCTGACACATTCATGCACACCCAGATGTGAGCTCACACTCTTTAAAGTGTCCCAGTTTGTAGAGATCGCAAGGACAATGTTCACGGTTCACTTACTTCGCTTAACTCTTTTGTAGGAGCTGCTCGAGTTCTGCATCCGTGTCCCAGCGCACAGACGATGATCCATGAGGTCAAGCATGCAGCTCAGCGGAGCGATGGAAATGGCTTTTAAATGGCTTGATTAATCCCAGGTAAGAGATATTTCCCCCGCAGTGGGCTCTTGACGATCACTCATGAATGATAGAGAGGGAGACGCCTGGGTGTGAGTTTGGGGGTTTCTTAGCAGTGGATTTGTCTTGGATCATGGGTTAGGAAGATCTGCAAATAAGGCAAGAATTTGCAGAAAAAAACCCACCGTCAGAAACCTTAATTTTTGGTAGGAATTAGGTCTTGAAGGAATGTTTTTTTTTTTTTTTTTTTCTTTTTTCCAATATGCTTAGCATAAACCACACACGTCTCTTTGCTGATTTAACCCTGTGGTTCATGCAGAGAATATTTCCAGAACTGTGCATTTCCTGCAGTGGTGTCTGCAGAAAGACATCAACTTCTATTCAGACATGCATGACACATTTAAGACTTCTCACTGGTTTATCATTATGTTGAACAAATTCCCTCTTCTTTATGTGAGGGGTTATGATACAAACTCTTCAAATACTGGCTTCATCATGTATGCTCACCACCCCCAGGTACCAGGAATTAATGAGCATTTCTGTGCTGCACCTGAGCATCATCATGCAGCCTAGTGGAGCGGCCAATTTCCCTCCAACTGGCACTGCCCTCCTAGTTAGCTGCTAAACCCCCTAAGGCAGTGAGGGATTGTTTTCAGCGGTTAATTGACAAGATCCTGGTGGTATTCCACATACACACATTTATCGGTGGACGTGTGTGTGTGCAGTGATGCCACGATATGCAGCCTTGTCATGCACAGCTCAATGACCTTCCAAAGGAGGCATTTGTTTTAGAGGAAAGGTAGCGCTACTCGCCAGCACGTGCCTTATTTATAGAGTTAATTATACTAGTGGCTATCTTTCAATATGCTTTTCCAATTACAGGCTTTGTCAAATCCTGAGCATGCCAATGAGTCAACCTTGATTGGCTGTTAATGAGTGAATTTTATATGATGTTAATGTCTCATCAAAACTTTTCAAAAGTCAACACAAATAAAAGTGTCTGCTTTCCACAGCAATAACCATACATTATTTTAATGGTGATTACTTTTATAGATGTTAAGAACATAAAACCTTTTCAGCATACACTGTAGATAGAAAAATAAAATGCCTAAAATTGGAATTAAGGGCTTTTCACGCAGTAGCAGCAGCAGTGGTGAGTAAGTATTATTGAGTCGAGAGGAAGGAGTAGAGGAAATGGCCCTGAACAAAATGGGCCCGCCGTCTGCTTGTCGCTGTGTCTGTCTTTCGGTTTGTGGCGGAGTGACAAAGAGCCTGAGGGGGAAGTGATTCTGAGGCTCTGACTTTGCCAACAGGCAACTAATCCCCAAACAAAGCTCAGCTGACCTGAAGCTGCCTGTCTGCAGCATTCACAACTCAGACACACACGAAGACACCAAAATCCATATGCACATTTTGTGTCTTGCACAAACAAGGACACAGCAGCTGCAAGGCAACACACACACAAACTTTCCTCAGCAGGCAGTCGTGCATGTGTTGTTGGGCACTCTTGATGTGAAATCTAACCATACCAACCATACCATCATACCATACCGCAGTATGGTATGAAAGCAAATTTGATTGACAGCAGATTCTGCATCATTATGTACCAACCCCCAAAATTCAAGTAGAGTAGATGAGACAATGCGTTAGGCCATCTCTTATTTATGAGCATGACACACAGTGTTGTAGTTTAGTCCCAGTTTTGGCATCCTTGAATATTGTTATAGCCATTTTGCTGGTTTATTTAAATGTTTCGTGGTTACTTTGCTTCTCGCTGGAGAGATTTTGTGTCTCGAGTAATTTTGAGTGACTATTTGTTGTCATTTTGATTCCTTTTGTAGTCTTTACAGGTGCTCCATGTCTCTTTGTATTGGAGTTTTCGAGTTACTTTAGATCTTCTCTTGGTTCATGGTTCTTTGAGTGGTTGTTTGATGAAGTTCAGTGGGGCCTTTGGGGTTCACACTTTGGGCAGCTGTACCATTTTCAGTAAGCCCATTCCCTAACCCATCCATGAGATTGGGTCATGCTATTTTTAGCTTGAGCCTTTAAATGAAAAAATGCAGAAGGCATCTGAACAGTAACCCAGGAACCAGAATGCTTCCCATCCCTGATTATTTTCACCTGTAGATACTGCATTCATATGCAGATATTTGTTTATGAGATGTGGAGACGGACGCACTAAGTGAGTGGGAATGGAAGGCTGTGGCTGCACCGGTCTACTACAAAGAAAGGTATCTGGTGACCTTGCTTGGTCAAAACCAGCATTTTCTGAGTCCTTTAAATAATTCTCGCTGCTTCGAAATGAATTACTCTCGATTGTCATCCTGTGCATGTGATACAAGTTTCCCCTGGCTGTAATAGTATCATTATGGATTCTTCAATAAAATATGGACACATTAGGTTCATTCTTTTTTTCTTTTTTTTTTTTCAATCTGAAGCATATGCTTTGCTGCATACACATCCAAGCATTTTTATGCAGGGTTCTCAGTCAGTTGAGCAATTTGGGCCTTTCTTTTTCCTCGAGCAAGCCTGTTGTTATTCCTGCAACAGTAACCACACCGGGCACCAGTGCCATGCAGGCTCCACCGTGGTGAAATCTGACTGCCTCAAATGATGACAGCAGCCTACAGCATCGCAGGCGCTCTCATTTCTCTCCCTGTCTGTCTCCCTCGCTGCCTCTGTTTTCTCTTACCTCCGCACCTTGCTCTGCTCCACTCTGGAGACATTATATATGGGCAAATTAGCTCATACAGTCCCCTCTAAGTCATCAGCAGTCTAATAGCGCTGTTACCATTCACCTCACACGGAGGACGACTCTCCGATGGATGTAATTCTACCTAAAATATGATTATCCCCTTCCCTCAGGTGACAAAAAATGTAGAGAAATTGTATTTCTACTCAGAATATATGTGTGATTTCTGTCTCAGATCATAATCCTCATATGGGGACATTGTGGAGGAACATTCATGCAGTATATATTGCATTACCAGACTGACACAGGGAAGGAAGTTCAGGGACGTTTGAAAATATTTAAAAGCCCATAGGAGGGACAGTCTTCCAGAGAGCCTTTAGCTTATGTGTCCAGTGGCTGGCAACAAGATCGATGGCTGTGTCACCCATCAGAGCGATTTAAGGGCATAAAGCTGCGTAGACAAAGGCTTTTTTTATAACCTTGAATGAAAAGTTGAACTGACTTCAACTCTTTACTCATCGCACAAAACTCCCTCCACAAATGGGCAGAGCCTGGCTTGACACAGTTTCCTGGAAACAACAGGCACCATTTTTAAGGTGTCATTCACACTAGGCGGGTGTATAACTTTCAAAGGGTGAGTCCTCTCTCGTTAACAAAACCGTGACCCCTGATTCTATCAGGATGACAGGTAGCCCCTCTGTCAGTTGAACCATTTCAAAAACATGCCCTGGAATAAAAAGCTAGGTTGCATTTTTGCTACATTGTGCTCTGGAGTCATAAGTTGTTCTTTTTTTTTTTTTTTCTTTTTTTTTTTTTCCACACAGACCTGCAAGCATGCACACATGGACTTACACACACAAGACAAACACATATTCACCAGCAAAGGAATCCCCCCAGAGAGGTGCTGTGCACACAGTGTTTACTGCTCTCCTCAATTATTGATTAGTTGTTTTCCTTCTGTTATGAGAGGCCACCCCATATGAACAGGGAGAAAGGCTCGCTCATAAAATGTGCAGTAGGACTCTTTCTCTCGAACCACACCACACTTTATTGACCTCAGCCTCCCTCCTAAACAGGACACTTGCTTTCTCTTGGCCGAGTCTCGCTCGCCCGGTCGCTTAATCTTTCTGCTTTCCATCACTTTCTCTTATTTGTCTCATTTATTCTCATATTCTCTCTCTCGATTTGTGTTCCCTCTCCCGCACTGAGCCAAACCTCTCCGGACAGAGGCACCTTCATAAAGTGGACTGTAGACTGTGCTCAGCAAAAACTCACATGGACCATCAGTTTGCACTAAATTATTAAGACTCATTTACAGTTGGAGGTACAAAAATTGCTCCAAGTGCAGTGTGATGCAAATTCTGGGCAGGACATCAAGTAGCAAAGGGCCTTTTTGAGATCGAAAGGATGAACCCTATATGAAGAGTAAATCATTTATGCTTTCCTGATGAGTTAAAAGAGAGAGTCCTAAATACCTCCAGGAATCTGGAACTATCAGGCATTTTCAAGCAGTGATTGAGTAGATCCTTAAAAATGTATTATCAATCGTATTAAATGTGTTAAAGAAATCTTTGAAAAATCTTAAAATAAATCTGACAAAAAGTAGGAATTTATTTCATCTTTGTTCCTGATGTTGTAAAATTTTCAAACTTTTCAAACTTTGCAGAAAGCAAACAGTTCGAGTGAGAGGAAAAAAAATAACCAGGCAACAAACAGCAGCATTTCCCAGTTCTGTTCTATTCTTGGCTCCCCAATTCTCCATGATGGATCCTGAACTTGCAATGCATTTGTTTTTTCTTTAATTTTCAAACTAGCCTATAAAATGCAAACTGAGGGAATCTGAAGTTGAACACTCCTTATGTTGACTTTGCTGCTATTTTTCCATCACATTTACGTTAGCTGTGAAATATTGCCAACTTTAAAGAACACAAACATGGATCATTGTAAGCTGGGGGTGTTTTTGGAGGGAGTAAAATGTCCATGTATCTCTGCGATGAACTGAACCTTTGCCCCTGAAATGCTCAACTCACTTCTTGCTGCATTCTAACCGCATGTATATTTAATTCTAAATTCTAAGAAACACTTAAGACCTGGCAATCAAATTCACATCCACCAGAGGAGTATCTTGGCTTCCCAGCCACACAAGCATCTCAATTATGGCACACTGGCTGTGGCACTGCCGCTCCTGACGATAGAAGATAAAGTGCAGTAATGGAAATGCCATCCTGTTACAGAAGCGGGGGCTCCAGTGTCGACAAGAAAACAAAACAAAGTCAATATTGAAGAAGCAAAACAATGTGGAAATAGAAAATTGTCAAACGGCAGTCCGACTTGGCAGGGGGAAAACAATCTCAAATGGCATGCAAAACAATGTCAGTGATGGGGTTTCAGTTTATTTTATTTATTATTTTTTTGTCTGGTTGTATGTGTGTGTGCGTGAGAGAGAGAGGAGGAGAGGTAGAGCGTGTTTCCTTCAGGAGCCTTTTGTCAAAGGCGGCGTAAAGAAAGGTGGCATGTGGTATCTAAAAGGCTCCACACGCAATCCCAGTTTGCCCACCTGTTCTGCTCCCGCTTTGATTTCAGCTTGAGAGGGAAGCAGAGAGCCTCTTGCTGATCAAGCTGAGCATCCACAGGCTTGGCTGTAAGGTGCACAGAAACAAAGTCAAATTGCCCTACTAGTTTTCTCCTCGTGTAATGTACAGAAATTCAAAAATACCTCAATACCTTCTGTGATAAATCTATGGGCAGATTCAGAGCCTCTGGGTGCAAACCTGTTGCCATCACTAGACTTTTCTAAATAGGAGCAAAACAACGTTATAGTTGTTTTCCCTCTTATTTTGTTGGATTGTGCCTCTTTTTGGTCTGTGGATTATTTTGTCTGTCTGTAGTTGTAAGTAGTAGTAGTCGTAGTAATCCTTTTATATTCACTGTGAGATGCAAAAGCTGCAAGTAGACACAAACAGACAAAAAGAGACTGTTATTGTTCTGGTATTTTGTAGTGGATATTTGTTTCCTGGTGGTCTGCTTTGGGTTGCCTCCTTGTTGGTACATGTCTCTATAAGTGACATTTTGTATCAGGATGCTCAAATGGGATTGTTCAAGTCCATATAAAATTAACTGAGTCGTCATTTTGCCCCTCTGTAGTTGCTTTGTAGTTTTCTGTCTCTTTGTCATTGTTTAATTTTTCTTTGCAAACATTTTGAGTCTTGCTACATGTTCCTCTGAGTGACACTAGGCCCCTGGGCCTGTTCCCAACAGGTCCGTTCAGTAATCCATCCATGTATGCATTTAAGGAGAGAGTATGGGATGGTGCGGCCAGGGCAAACAGGAATCATTCCTCTCCCAGAGGAGTTAAGTAAACTGTGAAAAAGATGAGACAGAGACAGAAGGAGAGAGAGAGAGAGAGAGAGAGAAAGATGTAGACAGAGACGGAAACACAGCATCAGAGAGGTAAAGGAACCAAGAGGAGACAGAGCACTTCAGGGCATACCCAACTTAGACATGGCCATCATAAATGATTAAAGGTCGATTTCCCATTCTGACAAGCCTACCAATCTTTGCACAGTGTAATGGAAGCCAAAGTAAAACGAGCATGGAGCGCTGCATTTGCATCAAGCAATCACCAAAGAGATGTGTTTAAGGAGTCCAGGAGGGGCGGGGAGGCAAAGCGGCTGCACAGAGAGCTTTTTACTATAATTGTCTGTTTAAATGGGGGATATTACCTGTTTACCCAGCTGCCGAGGGCAACCGGCATTTTGTTTGAGGTCATTCCGTTAATATTCCTCCCACCGGTGGACAGTCTGGCAGTGGGGAAGGTTGTGATTCTGTCTTTATAATTCCATGGTGTCGTCCGCTGGGAGAGGGAGGGTCGTGACCTCGGGAGGTAGAGGTGGAAATTGCACCAGTGGACCAGTGAGGAGGAAGAAATGAAAGATGTAGCAAGGAAGGAGATATAAAGAAAAGCCATATAAAGCACAAGAATATGTGGCTGTTGATTCTACGCTTGTATATTTTCACACACTTGATTGAATTCCGGGGAAGTAGCCTAAAATCTGAAACAAAAAAATCTTGCAAAATGTTTATGACTGTAGAGGTGATGTAAGTGAAGCAAGTGTAGATTTGAAGCACACCTTTTTCAATGTGTCACATATCTTCACTGCACAAGGGAAAGGGTGTTGACAAGTAGGAGAGTGTATATAACATTTCCTGACGTGTTAAGAAGTTTTCTGTAGGTGATCTGAAGGTTGCAAACACCATTTTTAGTCTCATGTTTGAGGCATAGCCTGAAGCAGAACAGAGCTGTGAAGCAATGGGTGCGTATCTCTGAGGCCATGGATGATGGATTATATGAGTAATAATATTGATAGCCGGTGGGTTTTCCATACAAATGAAGAGTCAAATGAGTCAAACCTCAGCAGTCTTTCAATGACAAATCACATCAGCCAATGCCCAAAAGAAACAGAAGCAGCTTTGACGCATTTAGCTCAGCATCATTTAATACACCAGACTAGTATTTCCAAACGATGGTGCGTAGGAGAAAAAATCAACAACATGAAAATGCTAATTCTGTTTGGCCTATTACACACCAATCTGCAGTTGTGCCATTGAGCACACATTGTAAACACCATCCGGCAAAGCCTCATCGTCCTCATTTTGCATCTTTATGGTTGCTACGCGGGCATGTCCGCTGTTTTTAAATGTTACATTTGCTGCTGTTTGAAATGCTGAGGGGCGTGTTACATGTCCTGGCAGCTCATGCAGCACTGTGCTGATTGATGATACACCATGCATTGACAGCTCCAGAATGCCACAGTGCTGGAATATTCCTGCACACCCCTATTTGCTATGCTTTCACCGTAAAATCCCCAAAGTGCACTGCTCCCTTTTTTATCCCTTCGCATTTTTACGTTGTCCGCTTGAAACTGGTCTGGCTGCAGAACTATGGACTCGAGCTCACCTCCTCTGGCTGACCTGTTAAAGCTCTGAGTTGGAGAAAAATCTAAAAATATGAACACCAAGTATGTGAATATGCATACAAAAGACTGTGCTGATCAGATGAATATACAACATGACCTCCACTCATATCTCCAAGGTAACATTTTAACGTAGGTTATTGTAAGCTAGCTATGCTAATGTCGGAATTAGAGTCACATTTACTGTTATGTTCAGATATTGACTTTGGCATATACACATATAATGTACTTTAATATATTTAGTCTGAATGTTAAACAAAATGAAATATAGTCCTACTTTCACAACAGCATAATTATGGTACAGTGATTGTCACACAATGCATAAAACGTTGGGATAAAGACAGTGACAAATGCATTTTAAAAAAAAATTAATTTAGACACCCTTGTGCTTTTTTTGAAAGGGTGTGGAGGGTTCACCTGATCTGGGCACAGATCAGTCACTGTAGGTGCTTTAGCGTGCGTCATTCATGTAACAACCTCCAAATGAGCGATGTGACAGCATTTTAATCAATGGCGTATTCTGTCCAGCGGGTTCAAGACCAGGCCACACACTCCAGCACACACACGCTAACTGTACGTGAGCACAGGCATTCAGGAGAGATACACAAGGTGAGCCGCAACAACGCTTAAAAGGCCTTTGACATTCTCTGTCAGCACTGTCCTCTGTGCACCCGCAAATGTCATCCTTAATGCATCTGATAGCACACAATTAGGTTGAGATTATGGAAATTTAAAAAAGGCATATCGAGCCCTCTCATCTTCAAACTCATGCAGAAGAGGCTGAGCCATAAAGGTAAAGAGCATGGTAAATACTTCTCTAATAGACAGAACAAACAGCCAAGAGCAGACGGGTCAATTGTGATTCCACTTGGGTGCAATTCAGTGTAATATGATAGGAGACACACAGCAGAGATGGAACACGTGTATTTGTGACTCTGTGTGTGTGCGTGTGTGTGTGTGCTTGTGTCCGCATGCATTTTGCCGTACATGATGTGTGTGGACATTATCGAGATGCATGGAAACGTTGCATCTTTGATATTGCTTTTCGTCTGAGGCTAAATTTAGTGCAAGGTGTCCCTCCGCCTGCTTTTTAATATCTCTGCTTGGAGACAAACCTCTCATTAGGATTTGTCTGGCTGACCCCACCAGGCAAGCCGACGTCCATGTGTGTGTGTGTCGATTTGTTTTTGCACATCTCGTGTCTATTTGAAATGCTTGTGAGTGTGTGTTTGCACAGAGCGAGGGCATTAACCTGAGGCTGATTCATATTGTCCTGCTAAGCTAGTGGCTCTCCTCATAATGCTGAAACGAGACAGATTTGTCATAATAGGGATGAGCCGGGCAGCCGGGGCCATATCACATGAATGGCCAGCCGGGGTCCAGGAAATAATAAAGTACCAGAGAGACTGTGACTTCTTTTATCTGTCTTGCTTTTTTTCTTTACTGTCTCACTAATGGCAATCGCTCTGAGTCCATGTGTGTCTCCTTTCATGTCTTGTTTTCTCCCTCTCCTCTGTGTCTCCTTTACTCTCTTCCCCCCTTCTGTCTCCTCTCTTTCTGCTCAACTTTTTTTTCCCGTCCGTCCTCAACCTGCTGGACTAACCCTCCCCCTCTCTCTTTCTCTCTTCTCTTCCATCTCCTGCTTGCTCTCCCTCCTTCTCTCATGGGGAACAATATATATCAGAGCCCAGCAGAGCCCTGCTCTCCTAGTTGCCATGGCAACCAACCTCATCACAGAACCCCTCCTCTCCTTTTCCCTCTCGTCCTCCATCTCTTTTTCTCTCCCCCTCCTCTCTTTCGCTCCATCTCGCCATCCTTTAGAGGGGGGTTCTTTAAATTGTGAGTGGGCGTCTGGCCTCTGTGTGAGCAGGGCAGCCAGGTGAATCATGGGTGAGAAACAGAAACATTGACCCTAGATGTTGTCTTTCTACAACCCCTTATCTTTGTCTGCTTTGGGTTAAATATGGCCAACGAAAATGTACTTTCTACCTTACACTGGTGTATAATCTACAATAGAACCTCAAAACATGCTGCTGGGCAACTATTGGCTATTACTACAGGCTGTGTTGATTTAACCCATCAGGATGGGAACAGTATTTCACCCAAATTTTTATTTTCAATAATATCTGGACTCAGCAAAAATACTTTTATATCCCTACCTTTTACATAAAACATGTACATCATTAATGAGTCACAAGCATTATTTCAGAGTAAGAAGGAGGCCTGGTTAATCTCAGTTACAACTACCGAACTCCCTCCTTAATTGATGCATGCAGCTGCACATCTGGTGTGAACAGCCATGCCACTGCTGCCATGTTTTGATCTTTCTGACTCCAGTCTGAACACAACGTAAAAGTTACCTGATGGAAAAGCAATACTAAAATTGCTGGAGTGCATCTTTAAACTGCGCTCATCAATTTTTATATTGATAATGGTTCTGTTGATCACGTGTAATGTGAGAGGGGGCGCTTGTAATGACGAACCCATGGAGAGTTAGCAACCCACTCTGCAGCTCTCCTCAGTGCATTTAGCATCCGTCACCTGCTTTCTCTACAGGCCGCAAATGCACCATTTAGGTTCAGTCTCAGAACTTTCATCCACCATTTTCACAGCTAAATATGCTCTGATAACCCTGCAACACACCATGGCTAAAGCTAGAGTAAACTGGATAGAATTTTGCTGGATTGCCACAAATACATTTCATTAATGCTGAACTGTTTGTCTACATGTCAATAGCTTATGTTCATAGCTTGTTTGCTGCCCCCATTGGCCAAACACTGACAACGCTAACATGCTTCAAAAAGATGGCTCTTTTCTTGGAAAGCTCCTTTTGGAACTTGGCTGCAAGGATTTGCTGCCATTCAGCCACAAGAGCTTTATTGAGGTCGGGCACTGATGTTGGGCAATTAGGCCAGGCTTGTGGTCGCTGTTCCAATTCATCCCAAAGGTTGGATGGGGGTTGATGTCAGGGCACCATGTCTCTAAACTCTGAAAACAATTTCTTCATCACTGAAACAGGAAATAACGCTCTCCAAACTGTGGCCATAAAGTTGGAAACCCAGTGTTGTCTAGAATGCCACTGCCTGCTTTCTCAATAAGATTTCCTTTAACTGGAACTAAGCAGCTTAGGAAGAAAAAAAACAAGATGAAAACGGCGAAACGGCCTCAGAACTATAGCACACAAAGCATCTATTTATCATATGTTTTTATTGCTAAACCATGATAAGCAAATACATTTGGATTCACAGATTATTTTGCTCTTTTACTACAATCCCCCACACTTTACATACATTATAGACACATGCACACACACACATGCTAGAACAGATGCTCACACACCACCACTCAACCTCCATTCACGGAGGATCCCACCATATTTCAGAGGGCGACAAGGGCAGGGGAGCCTTTTTCCTGCTGTGGGAATTTATGTGGTATCATTATTTAACCTAATTGCATTGAAGACAAGTGGAGGGCAGCATGCTTTCTCGGAGTGGCGAGGACCAGGGAAGCATCCATCACATGTTTACACACACGCCACACACACACACACACACACACACACACACACGCACTTCATGTACATTATGCAGTGTGCTCACATGCACAGACAAAATGAAGTATGCTGTAAGTAAAGAATGAGTATGTGGATTGTATATGTAAAAACATGGGGGCATAGAATAAACGCACAGAGACCTATATCTAACACACAGATATATCAAGACTATATACAGACATGTGCCAGCATGTCTTATCCCTTCTATTTCTCACTCCTCTTTATCTCTCTGACCCACACATAAACACATACATGCGCACACACACGAACACACTCCTTACCATGCAGAGCAACAAGACAGTTGTCCTCCATCTGTCAGTGTTATTCATGAGGAAATGGAGATCTGGGCCGTGAGTGATGAGTTCTCCTACAGAAATGGCCCAGCCAAAACCTCTAGGAAAACCACCCAACCCATTTATGAAAAAAGGTGAATAAATATTTAAATAATAACTTGCAACCAAACATTCGGGGCACAAAATTAATAGCAAATTATTGTGCAGGGATTCCAGGAATGGCTCAGTCCTCTTTATCACACCTACACCTTAATGCAACAGCATTTTCATGATGCACAGTGCAGGTTTTGGGGACAGAGGAAAAAATATCGATGTGAAAATTGTATTAAAATCAAGCAATGAGAGTGCATTTATTATATATTTCATATATCTAAAATGTAAATAAAATAAAGTGATAGTAAGTAAGTTTATACAAACATACAGAGTAGGAGCCAAACTAAAACCTTGACCTGCTGCTTTTTCTATGGGGTTGTGAGAAATAATGAACATATCATAACATAAGGTGGGATGGGTAGAGGTGAGCGATATTTTTAAAGGGGAAAAGGCAGCTTCAGTTACCACGTTAACATGGGATTCAAATGGGAGCAAGCAATGTCACTGTGTCCTCAAATCATGTGTGTTATGATAACTGCTGATAATGGCCCTGACCATGAAAATACTCTTAAAAGCCCTCACATTACATAATAATGCAAATTGAAAGCCATAATTGAAAATTCTGTCCTGGAAACAGCAGGTAGAGTCTTTTAGCTGATGACTACCCAGTGCTTCAGTAAATGCAACCAACTCAGGCAACTTCATATGCCTAACTACTTTATAATTACTGTACCAACAGCTCCATTGTACATTCCAATGATGATAATGCAAGTGAGATCTCTATAAAGTGCTGCCATCACGATCACTGTCCCAGTGTGACTTTATTTGATGGCGAGAACAAGATGGTTGAGTGCAATGGCAGGTAGAAAAGCTGCCATGTATCTGCCAATCAAGCCATAAAGTGGAGGGGGGGTGTTATCGTTCTCTCGCTCTTTGTCATTGATTCTTACTCAGTCACAATCTCTCTCTCTCTCTCTCTCTCTCTCTCTCTCTCTTTCTCTCCCCCTCCCTCGCTCTCTCACTTTGTATGTGGAGATCTCTCCATAAAACATCTGACACTATGTCACCCGGCACCTCGCTCTCTCCCCGCAACCTGGACACTGCCATTACACAGATGTCAGACACAGTTGTGATATCATCATAAAAAAGTAACTGCCACGATTTCTGTCTTTTTTTTTTTTTTTTTTTTCCTTTTAAACACACACACACACACACGCGCACGCACTACCTTCCCTGTGCTTGTGAGTAAGCAGGCAATGGAAGAGGAGAGGTTTGGGGGAGTCAGATAGAAGTGCAATTACACTCGCTGATGTGCTTTGGCCCATATTATGATGTTGGGGGATGATAAGACAGCAACAGCGCATGCTGCACACACACACACACACACACACACACACACACACACACACACACACACACACACACACACACAGACAATAGCCCTGGCTATGATGGATGTCCGGATGCAAACCCACTCCAAGCAGAAAATAGATGAGTTCCCTTCCTCTCGACCAAATGGCGTATACATCTCAGACAGCTCCACATGCATCACGTGAGCTCATAACTGGAACTTTATTGGCAGCACATTTGATACCGCCACCAAGGGGAGGTAGGGAGAAAAAAAACAACTGGACATATTCACTCATGTCCTTCAGTTCATGCAGTCAGGCTTGATTTGTCATGCAGAATGCTCAGTTGACACTTTAAAAAATGAATCCAGTGTGTTCATTTTCAAGCATTCATTGTATGCTGCCAACAGCATCTGCACTGCCACAGTAAAAGGACAATAGTGGCTTTACTGGAAGTGTGACGCATGAGGGATTTTTGAACAGATTTGATGAAGTAGGCTCAACTTGTAAAATAGAAAAGAATAAAAAAACCAACTGCAATTACACCAGGGCTTTTAAATGTGATTTATTTCTTAACTTACCTAACTATTTGCCCGTCCTTTCGCCAAAATATTAAGTTATGTTGATTAAAAAAAAAAAAAAAAAGTTTGTGACAAATACATTTCAAGAATATCAATGTTGTTCATCTCCAGAAAACTGGGGACCACATTCTTTGAAATAATTCAAGAGCATATTAAAGTATAGCCTCTGTTAAACATGTTTAAAATAGTGACCAGAGTTGAGCTTTCTATGTTAAGTGAGTTAAAAAGTTGGGAATGAGAAAGGGTTTGTATCACCAATTTCACAAGCAGGAAGAGATGTTCAAAGAGAGCTTTCTTTGACGCCCACTTGACAGATTAAGATATCCATATTTATGATCACATAAAGATAATTTCTAATGTTGAAGCGACCCCTGCCCTTTACTTTTGCCCTACCATCAGGTCAAAATGATAAAATGTGTGCTCCACATTCTGGTCATTCAGTAGACTTTCCTCTAGTGCCAATCTTAGGTCAATATGTCAGCTTTGAACACAAGAATAAATCTCAGAATGTAAGCAAGGAAAAACTTTACTCCAGTGGTTTCCAAGACCATGAGACCAAATTAAATCTGAATCTGAGAAGGAAAAAGTAATCATTTCATCCCAGAGGACACATGGTGTCAGTCACGTATCCACCTGTTTGGTAAGGTGACCAATGAAACAACCTGGATTTTCCATCCAGTTAAATTTCCAGTCCATTTTCTGTAGCAGTCAGTCTTGGTAGCTGTTTCAGGGTGAAATAGCAATTTCTACTTCCAGATGCACATCGATGATTGCCATGACCCCCAGACCTTTAGTACACCCACAAAAAACAACAAAAAATTGTGAATGTAAGTAAGTTCTTTGATGTTGAGAGATGGACAACCACATTTTTGACTTTGGTCTTTGGAGAAATGTAGGACAATAAATAAGAGAAATAAGCAGAAGGGAATGGGACAGGTGCAGCCAGACAGTACACTATCTTTCCCAAGCAGTGCACCTTTAAAAGGGACATTCTGGGAAACCATGGGAGACAGTAATCCATGCGCAGAAACAAAAAAGCAAGGGTGGTGCAGATATGCAGTGCAGGGAAAGATGCTGCTATCAGTTGAAATTAATTTCACTGGCCACACTGGACTGCCATACTCTGTTTATGCTGCCTTTGCATCAGACAGTATTGTGCTGGTTGTTGCATGTTGATGATATTTTAGAAACACCTTAAGGAAATCTTAAGGATCAAGTTCACTGTGACCTCACAAAAAACATTTCGGACTCAACTCATGAATTTGTACACGAACTACAATGGCACCCAGAGGGCACAGTCCTCTGCCACAGCCAATGTTTCATTAACAGGCTCCCATTTCATGAGTTTTCAGTCATTCTCTCAATGACCTTACACAGTAATGGATGTTAACACAGTAATGTTAAAATTAGGGTTTCTGTTCTTTTTTGGTAAGGCATATTTCTATGTCATGATTCGCATTGAGATTGGCTAATTGGCTTGATGGCGCCCCCCGACTTTCGAATGCATGGGCCCATTTGTTTTTGTTGTTTTTTTTATTCAGGTCAACAAATGATTTTCGAATAAAAGAGGATGTTGTGGTAACTTGAGTGTATATTGTCTATCTACCCCCAATATTTCATGCTGGAGTAGATTCTTATTAGTTCAGTGAATCTCTATGGACTTATGGTCATATCGTTACCTTCTTGTTGCGAGTAGCTAATATACTATTTTCCGCCCAGATATTTATTCTCCAATCAACACTGCAGAATGTTCATCAAACATGTGTATGGCACATTGATATAAAAGCTGTAGCTTTCTAAATTTCACACGCCTTATTTTTCATGAGCCCCTAGGTCCAAATACTGAAGGTCATGCTTGAAAACTATTACATTTGCCATCTTAAATAAATGATAACATATGAATTTTTGCAGTTTAAAGGGTAAGAGAGTCCGAGACATATGCTCCAAATGAGTGGGGATTACTGGGACATTTCACAATGTAATACACTTTTTTAACAGTTTGCATTTGTGCTGAGGTTTTATTGTTTTGTTGTTAAAATAGCAGAACGAAAACCTGACTCAAGTAAACCTTTGTCACTCGTATAATCTTCCAGCTTCAACAATGAGAAGTCATTTTCCATTACTATGTGAAAAACAGCACAACTCATTTCTTTTAATCAGCCCTCAGAGCCTTGTAGCACGCACTTGAACCCTGGCATCAAATGCCAGCTCCAGTCTACCTTTAAAAGCGCCACGTCAGAAAAGATAAACACTGCAGGGAGTGGCTTTTTATCTGTCGCTTTGTAAACATAGACAAAAAATCAGCATAGACTTCAGAGCATATAAACAATATTCATAAGGAAATTACATAACCTGCTTCGAGTGCTCCGCTCTGCCCCGGAATACCTCGGAATATTGAATGTTTATGCCCTTTTGTGTTCATGATATGAATGCTTCTTAAGAATAGAAAAGGAAGGGATAGCCTGAGAGCAAGGACATGTTGGTATTTAGCGACTAACATGATGTCAGATTGAGATAGCAGCCTGTTTGTTGACAATGCCTCTCCTTGGGTCAGCGTGAGATAGGTCACCACACTTTTTGCTCAGCGGCAAGGGTGGTGAGGATGTGCATATCATTGACGCATGAGGCTCTCTGACAGGCCGCTTCCTAGAGCTGCACGAGGACCCAGTGAAGACCTGTGGGTGTTGAAGCCATGTGTCTGAGAGTGTTGTGTGCTGAGACGAGCCCCGTGTCAGCTTGTTCGCCCACACCCTTCCGTGAAGCAGCAGGGACGGGGTGGAGTGCGGGGCTTATTCTGGCTGAGTGTCTGTATCATGACAGTCAATCAGGTCTCTAATGCGGCGCAGGGATCTGTTTGTTCTCCGGGCCGCTGTTGAGTGGCAGCCCACTCAGGACTGACCAGCGACTCGTCAGGATTTAAAGGATAAGTTCACCGTGAGAGAGAACATTGATAATGGATTGTGCTGCAAAATCCTGAAAAATGACCCGTATAAACACAGACAATATGAAAATAATGGACATAGCCACCATGACATCACCCATTTGACTGTCATTTTGAAGACTTGGCATCCTGACTATAATCACCTTTGTTTATGGACCCAAATATGGACCCATATTTGGACTAGTGTGAATGCAACCATGCACAGCTGCTACCTTCATTAGCATGGTGCATTTACAGTCTATGGTAATTCTAATAATGGCATTGCTAAGATTTTTTTTTTCTTTCAAAAAAGCAGGTTTAAAACTGTAAAATGGAAACATGTCTCCATCAAGGGCTTTTTTAGTGCAGCCAATTGCTGAAAAGTACTTTTTTGTAGGCCAGTGTAATGCTACAATTCAAACAGTGAAATACTCTGTAAATCTTGCATCACGCTTGCTTAATTTAACAAACCAACACTGTGTTTGTGGCACCGGCTTGTCAATGGATGGCGCCCACCTGTCTGTCAAAACAGCCAGGCCCTTAATAATGCAAAACTTGGCAGCCTTAGTAGAATATAAATGGGCAAGATGTGTGAAAACTCACTTCTTGTACAGTTATTGTGAAGGAAACCAAAACAAAAACCTTTTTTTTTTTTTTTTTGATAGTTGTACAGCATATTCTCATCCTGCCTCACTTTATCATGTTTTTGCTTCTTTTTACCCTAAAAACATGCCAGTCTAGGACATTTTCACCCAAATTGTCAAAACAAAAGTAAATGATTTTTAATCTAATTTACACTTTAACGTACCATCTGTGGCTCATTTCTAATGAATCATGTACATTTATCTACTTTTAAAGCTTACCCTAACCCTAACAAACTAATTCGGACGCCTAAACCTCAACCTAGTTTTGTAGCATAAATTCACAGAAACCTTTTTTTGAACTGCTGCTGCACCCTTGGCGAACATTTGTAACCAGCCCCAGACGAAGTGCAGTGTTTTCTACTTCTGTGGAACCCCGTGAGAGAACAATCCCTCCACTTACCCAACAAGGCTTTCAATACATTACCACGTTTAAATGTCCTACCCAAGCTGTTTTAGTGTCTGCTCTGACGAATATATTAAATCTGGCATTTAGTTATGTTAGCGCCAATTAAATATTGAGGTGTCAGGAGACCTTGATTATGTACATTTCCCTGTCAGCCACATTTCCTCCTTAACGTAATTTGTTGCTTGCAGTCCCCTCAGTAACTCCAGTTCTGTTGTAGATAAAATGCTGGGCTTGTGACACAAGCCTCTCCATTCCAGTCTCACCAAACACATACATGTATAGGTGGAGTTTAAAGGCCAACACTCCTAAAGGCAACATAACCTTTTTTCTAACTTAATAAAATTCGGGGGAAATTTCAGCCTCGGGGAAGAAAGATTCCTTTTAAAATCATGGTGCGAGCAGTTAAAGCCCAGCTGCAATCACTCCCAATACATCAGTGCGGTGTCACACCCACACAATCTCATGTCACAGAGAAGATGAAAATGCCATGAGCGAGTGACTGATACCTGCCCAGATCCTCGCAATGGCTTCTTGCAGGAGGAGAGCGACACTGTGCACACAGCCGCATGAATAATTCGAGCAGGTGCCAGGGTCTTGTTATTCACACAAGATAAAATGAAGAACAACAAGTAGCGCTTCCACTTTTTTATCCCATGATTTATTCAGCGGCATACGGCGCTTCAACTCTCGGTCACCGCCCGATGGATGCCTGATGAAGAGACAGGGGTTCAGACATCCTGGGGACTTTAATTAATCATGGGAACTGTGAGTGTTTTTTCTCCCATAGAAACATATTCACAAAGCAGGGAAATCCAAAGTTCTCGCATGGTGTTATTGCTTGGAATACAGCGTCTGATTGTGTATTTTAAAGAAATATCACGACTGAAGGGCTCGATCTCTCTTTAATCCCCTAATACATTACACAGACACAGACACACCAGTGTCACAGAGAGGGTGAAATCGCCGCAGCCAAGTGACTGATACCTGACCAGATTTTGTTAATGGAGCCATTCTGATGACAAACGACGGTGGCCGACAGCTGTAATGCGACTTCATCTTCCGCTGGTGTCATTACATGCAGCCCGACACAAATCAAGGCCTTTCTGAGCCCTGATGAGCAGTAAAAAATAGTTCCTGATGAAATGCTTATTCATACAGGAGATCATAAATCTGAAGAAAAATGGAGCAGAAATGCACATAAGTGGCTTGCAGCAAGGTTTCAATCTGTTGGGCAAAAAAAAAGACATGATACATATTTTTCAGTGAAACCTTCTCGGTATTTAATAAATAAAAGAAGTCATGCATGGTCATTTTTAAAGAAAGCTGCTGTGGTTCTTTATCTGAGGATTCTGGCTTTTATATGTTCTACTCACTGCACACGGGAATGTCTTTGAAACGTTCACGGCTAAATAATTTGTAGCCTTCAGAGATGCATTGAAAGTATTCTTTTTTTCTTTTATATTCTCTTTGTCTCCAACTATCCTTTGAAAAAGTGCCCATTTTGATATGTTCAACAAGATATGCCCATGGCACTGACATACAAATATGAAATCCTTCTGTGCTTTCCACTAAAATAAGGCACTGTGAATCGAAACTTCCTCATCTTCCCTTAATGCACACTGTCCATGGGTATTTCTGTTTAATGTTTTTATCTCACTGCTGATATTGTGTTTGCTGGCAGACAGTCTGGGCTTATATGTAACCACTCTTCAATAATATCTTGAGTGGAACATTACAAGCATGTGTAAAGCACAGTGAGAGGATCTTGCAGTGGAAGCAAAAGCCTTGAACCATTATGAGGGAATAATGCATGATTTTTTTTTTTTTTTTTCAAACTAAGACAACCAACAAGCTGCTGTGAATATAATACATTAAATTATATAGTCTTGAATATTCATGGCCAATATTATGTTATGATTTCTTGGACCTTTTTAGAGGATTTTATTGAAGGCACATCACTAATTAGGAGGATCCAGGGTAAAACTGATAAATTTAACAAAACCAAATTTAATCCCATGTGCTTCAGGGCAAGCAGTAACTTTTGGGGCAATAAGTGCATTATTTCTCATAGCAAAGAGCAACTCTCCTGGTTTATGACCTTTTAATGGTCATGATAGCAGGAATTTCAGCAATAACTGCAGCTGTGGATGCTTTTATGTACTTAGTGTTGGTAAACACTTACCATAAAATAACAGTAAGTTGTTTTCCTGATCTTTAAATGGGGATTATAATCATTAAACATCCGCTTTTTCATTAAAAATATAGGTTATCTGTAGAATAACAATTTATTCCATCTATTTTTTAACTCTATGATACCAAGTTTTGTGATATATACTTCTATTTAAACTTATTTTCATTCTATTTGCAATTGTGCAATTTCTTTTACTGCAATTGGACTTAACGTAGAAAAAAAATAAAAAAAAACAAAAAACAAAAACAATAATATCCAGAGGAGGCACCATTACAATCCAATACATTGATACTGCTAATTAAATTAAATTATTTTTTAAATTAATTTACCTGAAATATATTTTACATGTTGCATTTTTTCACTTTAAGAGACACAAATCCTGTTGAGAGTTTATGTTTGTGTTACATGCTGGAATAGCAAAGGTTCACATTCATCTATCCATCGATATTGTTTCCCTCCATGGATTGAGGCTATAAAAATGGATAAAAACATTTAATACATCCTGCCCTTTATTCCCAAATTATGTTTTTCACTGTGAATGATGTATTTCTGCTATTCACAATCAAACACAGGAAGCACGGTGGTGGCGACACAATAAAAGCGCTTGATTGCTGGCTATTAGGGTGCATTCAACTACCTGAATGGGGTTTATGAAATGGTAGCTTATGTAAAACAAAATTTCTGAAGGAGCATTCTGGAGGAATGCTTTTATTACATGTTATTAAAATAAACAATGCTGTGTCACTCTTGTTATAATGATAAACTTAGCTTTGTCATATTTCATATAGTAAAAATCAAATCAAACAAGCATATTTACTTCCTTTCACTCTGTCTGCCTTATCAATCATCTTAACCTTTACTTCAGTAAGTCAAGTGTCAAACAATGCCTAAAAAATCAAAAATGGAAATGCAGACATTCAAATGTGTCACCCGTTATCGATCAAACCTCCAACCACATCGCATGTGTGAAATGGACTTTTCAACTTATTTCAAGAAATGCCAAGAAGCAGACAAAAGCGCATTAATTTGACACTGAATAAATGGGGGCTTAATTATATTCAATCAATGTTCTAAAAGGAAAACTTGGAGGCTTCTTTATGCTTTGCAAATACCTACAAAAGAAAGATCATCCAGGAAGAAATGCAGCTGATAATTAAATACACTACAGTTTGGGTCATCGATGTGCAAATACCAGTCACTGATCAGCATCATGCACAATGATGCTTATTTCATCTGAGTCTCATAAGTCACCAAAATCTGTGAGAAAAAGTTTTAAGTGCTGCAATGTGCACATCAGCTCAAAAGGAAAGAAGTCTGGTATAATACTGGATATTATATACAGATTAAGCAGTGACCACATACTTTTTAATGACCAATTTCAGCAATTAAATCTCAACTGATTAAAGGGCCAAGTCAGATGTTTTAAATAAGGCTGTCTGATGTACTGATAGTCAGTGTGTTATCTTCAGTGGAGAAGCAGGCAGGAGCCCACCTTAAAACGATAAAAATCAATATGAACCCTTGCTGGGGTTAAGACTTTTACCATCATTTTTTCGGAGGCTCTTGCAGACTCAATTTTAACTCTGAAGGGGAGACGTTGATGCTGCATGAAACTAGAAGATCTAAGCCATTCATTGTCATGATTAGTCATAATGATCAAAGTAAGGCTATATTTTGGAGTGCAGAGAAAGCTGACATGGCCATTTTCAAAGCTCACCTCTGACCTCCAGATATTTGAATGAAATGAACTCTGTTGGCACCCTCAAGTGTCTTCTTTCTGAACATGCCATACTTCCAAACTATTCCTTTAAGATTCAGTGTACATACTCAGTGCACACACTGCACAACCTGCAAATGAATTCAAAGAAAATGTGTGTGTGTTCAAGACTCTCCCTGTAATCTCCCTTCCACATGCACCAACTGAAACACTGTGCATTCACAGCACCTGGGTAAACCAGGGTTAAAGTGTTGATTTTCCACTATACTCTTTGTTTTGACATTTCAGAGTGAGCTTTGCATCCATTTCAGTCACATTTATTAGCAATTAAGCTCCACTCCCCACTGTCTTGTTGAAAGTAAGAATTAGAGACTGAGAACCCTTGTAAATTCTAATTATTATGTATAAAATACCCCAACAGAATGAAATATAACCAAGACTTGTGCAAGCTGAGAAGCAACTGATATTTCACTTGGAGTAACACATTTTGTATGCAAAGAAAAATAAATTACCTGAAAGGAGCAGTGTGTGTGTGTGGGGGGGGTTCTCTCTCCTCTACCTGGACGCAGCTTTCCACATTTCTTGCAATTTTCTCACTCGTGTAATCAACAGGCTACAACTCAGCCAAAAGATGGGAGGGGGTGTGGAGCAGTATTACAGAGAGGTAATGGAAAGTTGGTTTGGTTTGTGAAATTCTGAGGAAAAGGTTAAATTTCCCAAGCAAAAAGCCCACACATCCTGGGCTTTAAACTGAGATTCTCAGACGCTGATGCTTTACATAATCCTTTCATATGTTTCACTGCCAATTCAAACAGAAACCTTCATGAATTAAATCGTCCCCGGAAAAACACAACAAGAGCCATTTTAACAGTCGTGCCGTAAGTTTAAAGCAGACAGTGTAACAGTAACTCTGGCCTGAAACGCGTTTCTGTCACTAGGCTCTATCCGCTGCATCCTCCAGATGTCCCACATCAGACGTTCCCCTTGTGTGTGACACTGTGTGACATCTGATGTCCTCTAATAAGTGTGAAGTGCAAAACGCTGCATGGTGTCACATTTTATTTTACTTCTCCCAATCCTGATTTGCACCACTTGGATATGCAGTAATAAATAAATAAAAGGATCCCAAGGCCTCTGACCTACATGTAAGTAGTCAAACATGGTCAGAATTTGTCAGGGTTGCCATGACCATAGGGTATAGTACATCATTTTCCTGGGACACTTTCATATTTTCATGGCACAGGTTGGCCTGAGTCCCAGAGCCTGGTCTCTGTGCACAGAGGTGGCATTAAAAGAGAACAGTTAAGACAAGAGCTGTTGTCTGCGATGTTACTGTTTTCATCATCTGCTGATGATGCACAAATGCTGAATGGATTGTACTGGACTCATCTCTGGACATACTAAATATGTGCAAGGGAAACACCTTTCAATCGTTAGGCCTGTTTGTGTGATCGTTTTGGGTCTATTTGTAGTCTTTACACATATCTCTGTGGTCATGGGTCTCTCTGGAATTGTCTGGTGTAGTTGTTGTGTGTCCATTTTTATTGTTAGGATCTCTGTTTTTTTTTTACTCACTTAGTTTAGTTGTTGTCTTTCTGTGATGTCACATCACACACACACACACACATCACATTTTGACTTCCAGCATTAGGGAATAAGTAACCCAGCCCTCATTTTTCATTATTTCGTTATCCACCCGTGCTCCTCCACAGCCCCAAGAGACGTGTTACAACAGTTTACACAGTCTCAGCACGGTGTCATGATTAATAAAGTCACTAAGACAACACTAAAATCACTGTGTCCCTTAAAAAATACAAAAAGCAGATTGTCCTCAGGGGTATATATATGTGGTGGACATTGTTGATTTTCAGACAGCATCAAAAAAGTTGCAGTGAGTGGAGAAAATGGATGACTTTCACTTAATTTTAATTGCATACTTCTGTGAACTTGTGCAGGCACATTGCCATTTTATACATTCCATGTGATTTATCTCTTCAATTAAATTCGTATAGCAACTTATCAAGAGTGGAGCTGCACTGTAGGAATCAGTAGGACTCTGTGTGAAGGGAAGTTTTTCTTCAAAGGGAATTCTCCTGTTAAGTCTCTTTTCCCCGTGAGCTGAACTCTGGCAGGATGCTGCCAGGGTCACTGTCTGGCTTCTGTTGTTGAAGCACCTTGCACAAGTCAGACTGGCCTGATGAAATAAATAT
>JAOWBC010000959.1:7907712-7926596 GCA_028566105.1 Hypoplectrus providencianus | reverse complement strand
CCATGGATGCAGGACCTGGAGCTGTCCATGGTGCTGAATCAGTTAATTCACTTTGTTTTGCAGTCAGTGTACATTTGTGGACATGTTCTGATTTTGATGTTTAAAATTGAGCTTTTTTTGGTAAACTCTTCAGTATGTATTTTTCTTTTTTTTTTTATCTGTATAGGAAGTCCATGATAGCCACACAAAGCACACCACTGTTGTCCATGCTCTTCCTGTGAATCTGCACGAGGACATCTCTGGATTTTTCAGCCTGCAAAGTGAGTTTCTTTAAGTAACTAATATACTTATTATGAAAATTTAATTTTGTCTATTCTACCCATACAGTTTTTGTGTATGGTCTGTGGCTTTTTTCCTCACTGCAAAGGAAGTGAATTGGAATTTCTTTCAAAGTGATAACGTGTTCAGTAAAACCTTTTCTTGTACATGTCTTTTAGCTTAGTTTCAGCATATCTCAAATGAATTCGATTTGTTTGTAAATTGTGTGATTCCTGTGCGCAGAACTTGGATATTCTGTTTTCACGTCTGACAGTGAGACCCAGGCTTCCTGGTAAAAACAATAAAAAGAGGTTTTGAATCTCAACCAGACTTGGTTAAATAAAGGTAAATTATGTTGTCTTTGTACCTATTGCATGGGTTAAGTTGTGATTGGTATCTGTGTCTAATTTGTTCAGGACAAGTCAGATGAGCCAGAGCTTGATGGTGTTGAAGTGGCCCTCCTTATTGTCATCAGTGACCATGACACAAGTCCAGTTCACTAGCAGCCTGTGAAAGTCTCTGTCGTCACTGAGAGTGATCAACCTTCCCAGATTTGGCAACGCCTTCCTGGTAATGATTTTACTGACATATGCTCTACACCCCAGCTATCCCAAAGGACTGACCAACACTCTTGAATTAACTTAGAAGATTTCACTTGTGTGACTTCTCAGTGTTTGTTTTTTTATATTCATATTGCTGTGTAATGGAAGTTAATTTAACTTGATATTATTTGTGATTGTTTTTCATTACTGATTATTTTTAATTATTTTTCTGGGGACAGAAGTGGCAAGGAACTGTTTACATAAGTCTAGAATCACATGTTTTCTTCTTAAAAATGTCTCTAGATTATGAATAAAATTGATTGTTTTTTATTTTATTTTTTTTCTATTTCATTTCAACATTGTGATAAAAGGTAACAGGCAAAAAACATTTCAAAAGCAGTTGCTAAACATTTAATAGCAAGTTGGAAAAAATGGCAGATGTTCATGACTTTTACATGTTTTAAGTTGATTATACTCAATGTTATTGAGGCAATCAATTGCCACAAAAATTTTGAGTTTTGAGTCGCATGTTTTTAAATATATTGACTCAACATATTTGACTGATGTGTACTTAAAACAGTGACAACACAAGCTAATAAACATTGAGTTATGTTAACATAAATTGATCTGGTTTTGGACTTTTTTTTAAGTTCTGTGAACTTTTCCCTGTGGTCTGAAAACTTCAATCTTTAAGTAATATAAACTGCAAATATTTGAGTTGACATAATGAGCACTTTTAATTTGTTATCAAACAGTACAAGTAGCATGTACTCCAATCTTTTCAGTTTCACAACTTTTCTTCAGTACAAATTAATGTGTTATTGCCACGACAAAGTAAGAGATAATAAAATATAATTCATACACAACATCTAAGTGGATTATCTATTAAAGCAACAGCATGACCAAAGTCAATCATGTTTGTTTGTTGTTTTCACCCTGCTGCTTTCCACTCATTTGCACACACTCACAAATTGGAAATGCCAAGTAAATCCAGAGTTTCTCCATTGTTGGCCACTGTTCATCTGTAATGGAGCATGAGGGGGTGCTCCAGGGTTTTACTGATGGGCGCCAACGCAGTTTTTAAGTATTACTCATTCCTTTTTCCCCGAGCCAGATCATTTTTACATGCAAAAATAGTGTACTTGTTGATTTATCATGCGGCTGAATGTTGAAAAATGGATTTTACTGCAAATAGGCAATTCTATGGACTCTGGGGAACATTTTGCATGTTTATCGTTCGAATGATCCAATCCTGCTCTTATTCATTCATGTCCAACAGCACACACATAATCTCACTGTGTTTTAATGCATGGCAATCCTTGTAGCAGGGATCCAGTACATTCACAAGATTTATGTTTGTTCTTTGCATGTCTCCTGGGACAGACGTGCCACAAGTTTGGGACTCAACTTTGACTTTCTATCGTTGAACGGGTGAAAGCAGAGCACGAAAAGCCCATTGTGGGAATATGCACATAATAAATCAGGAAGAAAACAATAAGCTTTCGGAGGTCGTTTGGTTTCTGAGTGTCTTTTCAATCATCCGCACTCCGAGGTGAAATTCCCAATGCGGAAACTCTCCCCATTTGTCAGGCAGTTTACAGATATTCTGTTTGCCATTCAGAGCAAGTCATGTCACCTCAATAACTGGGGGAAGTTTATGAAAGCATGTCTGTGTTTATGTCTGCATGTGGAAGTATAGGGGGGGCAGGAAAAGTCTACCTCGGATGCTCTTATGGCGTTCTGTGTGGATGCTTTGTGATGAAATGTCTGGAGGAACCTTGGTGTGCCCTCTTCCCCTCCAGCTGCCTCGTCTCCTCTTACCTCACTGCTTTCCCACTATTCCCTGAGTGACCTTTCTTAAACAACCCAGCATGTGTTGCAGCTGCATTTAGAGCTCCAAATGCTTTCAAGAAATCATTTTTCCAGTACATTTTCTACATACCACTGCTGCTAGATCACAACCGGAGTTAAGGATATTTCTGTGGAAGTCTCATTTAAGTATGGTCATGTACAGACACAGTGTTGACATCATGACACCTTCAGCAACAAGATCAATATAAGAACTCACAATGAAGGAAAATTCAGATTGAGAAGTGGTCATTCCTGTTGTTTCATGAGATCAGGTTGCAGTAAATAGTTTGCTTATTATTGTATTGTAAATGGCAACATTTAAAATATTTTCTTTAAATAGTTCTCTCATGAATTACACATGAAGCAACTTCTGTTAATCCATCCGTTTTATTTCTACTTATCAGGTCATGAGGGGCAGCAGGTCAAGCAAGGTATCCCAGAAGTCTCACCACCAAGCAAAGATTTCCAACTTTCCTAGGGGACTCTAAGGCCATAGGACCATAGGTAAGTCATTATGTAGACAGACTTCTAAATCAAGAGCCATTTCAAGGGTTTTCCGCATATTTAATGACCATCAGAGGGCAAAAAAAGTGTTCTCTCCTGCAACTCTTTCCTAACTTGCCAGTATGACTCAGGCTACACTAGACTCAAAAGCTCCAAACTTTTAGGGGCATTCGCAGCGTTACAAACATATCTGAGAGCAGGCCCTTCCATTTGAACTTTCTCATCCCTGAACACAGCCTTAATTTCTGCTGCCAGCTGTTGAGCAGACATCAAACACTTTGCTCCCAAAAAGGAAAATATGAGAAATTATTTTTTTCAGAAAGATATACCAATTTCTCTTATCGCACAAGATTTTTTTGCATGAATGGAAAAAAAAAATCATGGACATGTGGGAAGCCTGGTATTATTCTGTCCCATTGAGTCTGCTGTTGGTGCAGAAATTGGTACTTGGACTCTACCTCCACTGCAATGGGGTCCTCTCTGCTCAGTGTTGGTAAAGTGGGGAATTGAGTGGGATTATTTGACCTATGATGCTTTCACTGAACTCATAACCTGAATTAAATCCAAAATAGAGATTCTAACAGTCTGTGAGTGTGATCGCTGTGTCCCAGGCCACCAGGGGCCACGCCATTGTTTTGACATGCAGAGTGGCTTTTCAAAATAAACTTCCATGTTAAGGGCAAAAACACTTGTTGGTTATGCATTATGAAAAACACTTTTTAAAGTAAATAAATGTACATAAATGCTAGAAGTGAAATGTTGTAGTTATTAGGGTGACATGACTACTGTTTGTTATTATCTTGTTTGAGGGGAGACACATTAAATCACATTAAATCCTTTTGGAGAATAAAATCTTAATACCTGTTGACCTTAATTTACTGTATCCTCATGAAATTAAGGGCAGGGTAAGGTTTACTTTAAAGCTATATATAAACCTTATTACTGGCCAAGCTTACTCAATGGGAGTACCAAAAACTTTCCTCTGCATGCTTGGCATCACCCCCTGTGGCTGTTTTTTTATTTATGCGCGGTGTCCTCAGTTCCAACGATCACCGTAGCCCCAGCACTGATGCTTTTCAGACAGGCCCTGAATGTTAATGAAACAGTAAGACGCCATGGCCCTGAACAAAAAACATCAGGATATAAACTTTGTCCCTCTGAGTAGGTCAAGCGTCATAAAATGAGGAGAGTTTTGGGGATCCAGAGGTTCGGATGGAGGTTAAAAAATCTATTTGGACTGGTAACATTTTCCACAGAGCAGCTGATTAATTCAATGTCTGCTTGTATTTAGATTCTCCGCCTTCGCTTTCACCATCTCCAGAATAGTGAACATGCTGCGAGGTTACCTCATCATATGGTCCTCTACCTCAAGAGCTTGTGAGGCTTAAGGTGTGTTTGCACGCAAACCAAATGAATAAACAACGACAGGCAAGCAGGAAGTAGAAAGGAAAATAAATACCAGCTGTCCGCTTTAACATGGAGATAATAATAAAGTATTCGGCAACAGACTCCTCAGTCAGCCACATTAGAATATTTGCAGCAGCATTTCACAACTCTATAGCCTGAATCTCTGCCAAGGATTTTAACCGTACACAAGCTATTTCATTTTATTCCCATATCTTGCAAAATGAGCTTTTTGAATTCCACGCCAGGAATGGCACAACCTATAGTGATGAGGATTTTAATTATCCAGAGTGACCTTCAAATTTACTGGTTTGTGTAGTATTGATGAAACCATAAGGCTTCTGGAAAACTATCATAAAACACTGTTTACTACTCTTTGGTAGTGGGTTCCAGCTTATTCTGGTCTTTATTTAGATGCTGTTTTGTGGACATCCAGTATACACTAGGAGGTTTGTAATCCTGTGCGCTCTGTGTGTGGTGTGTGAGCATTTAATTTGGGATTTGTCCGGGGTGTACTCCGCCTCTCGACCCAGTGTCGGCCGGCTCCAGCCTCCTGCAACCCTGTAATGGATAAGTGGGTAAAGCAAGTGGATGGATGGATAGATGGATGTCAAACCACCCAAAAGATCATGTTTTTGTGGACAAGATGGACAGCTCATAGCTTCATCATTTTGCACTCTGTCCACCCCTGTCCTCCCATCTCAACTATTTTTGAAATACTACAGCAAGTCAAGGGCTACATTTGTATTGCCATGCATGTAGATTATAATTTATTCCTCTTCATCCCTTTAACTTGTAGAGACTCACATAGACCTGTTTAAATCTTCTTTTTATGGGCAGATAGAGGCCCGTACAGGGAGATAACAGGTCAACAGTCGATGCTGCACAGAAGTGTTGTAGATAATCATCAGTTTTCATCATTTTATAATCATGTACATTTCAATGTTTGAATTCCAATACTGAGATACCTCAGAAAGCAAAAACATCTTAGAATACCAACAACACATTTATCCTACAGGCAAAATCATAGGATGGATTCTCTAGACATATTTTAAGGTAGAATTTGAGGAAAGCCTTTGAAAAATAAGAGAATTATCACTTCCAGACAAGATATGATTACATGATTTGGTAATGCTTGGTATTTTAAGTTTGTGTTATACGAATATCTTCACTCTGTTGCCAAATCAGACTCCAATACAGCCTCTTAACAACAGCAATGTTGGGTCTCAGAAGGTTCAAATCTCTTTTTTCAGTCTTTCTTGCAAGCATGTGCAGAATGGTTCACCACCTGGTGTCCACTAATATCTGAGAAGGATACGTTGGAAACACCCAGCAGATAACTACACTTATGAATACACTAAGAGTGTTTCCCCAGCCATATCAAATAAACGCCAACTAAATTAATAAGTATCATTATTTTTTACAGTAGGAAGAGGTCCTAAGGAAGGACTGAGTCTGCAAACTAAAGGCAGATGAATAAGATGAGAGGGGCAGTTATGTTTATAATGCCGCCTGTGCATTGTGATGATAGTGACACTTCCTATCGCTTCTCTCATGCCGGAGCCTCTCTGTGGACCATAATCACCACGTTTGTTGGTTGCAGGGACTCTGAGAAACAGTTAACGACCCTGTAAACAAGCAAGCACTGTCTGCCTAGCTAGCACATTGCTAAATGTCAAGAGAGAGAGGGGAAACAAGCGTGAGATAATTCTGGTGTGTGAGGCAAGATGCTATCAGTCTCATCCTGACTTCCCAGCAGACAGTAACAGGGGAAATGTGGTCCTTTGGAATCCATAAATTACTGGGGTCAAGGTTTAAGGTCATTTATGTGCACACACACACACAGATATGTATTGATAAGTGAATCAATTTACCAGAAGCCAACCAATGAAATGAAAGCAGTAAAATAATTCAATCAGCCGCCACACATTTAACGGGGTCAATAGGCGCTTCACATTCCTATGAAAACGTCTTGACATTTTATTTGGATTGGATTAGAGGGATGGCTATTGAATTTTGAATAATCTCCACATATCCACATTTTTTATCAAGTGTTAAATGTGTCTTGCTAACCATTGTCGAATTGCATAAAATAAATATAGACATAAATAAACCTGACCAGGTGGAAAAAGGGAATAGGAAACTCTTTCAGGGAAAAAAAAAAAGAAAAACAATCCAGAATCTCACATATTGTGATATATCTTTTATATATATATATATATATATATTTATGTATTTTGTTTGTTTAGAATCTCTTACACTGTTTATGCCTGGTCCTGTGTTTTGTCTTAATGGTCACACTTGGCACTCGGCTCTGTACTCGCTCTCCTATTATCTCGCTGCAATCTGCGCGTTTTAATTTATTTTATTTGTTGTTATTTTTTCTCCTGCTTTTGAAATAATTAAATTGATTTTTAGGTTTGTTAGTTGTTGTCATTATAATTATAGAGCCAGATAAACTCCAACCAGCACTAGAGTAACTGTCAGGGAATATTAAGAGAAAATGGTTTGTTGATTTATTTAAGATGCTAATTACGTCTGCCAAGGAGGTAGTGATTGCCAGTTTTTCAGCAGGATAACAAAAATAATGATAATAATAAATTAGTAAATACTGGCCAAATCTTTATTATATATATTGGAATGGTGTGGTGATCTGTGGATCTGATTTGGAGGTTAGATACACAAATGTTTATTACTTTTTTTTTGACATAACAAGATGGTGTCTAGATAGGATAAAAATAGAATTTAAGAACTGGTAAAATTTAAATTGGAAGTTAGAACAAAAACAACAATTTGGAAAACATGTCTCAGCTCACCTAATCTGTTTCCTTTGCTCTTTATTATCAAGCTAATTCTGGAAACTGTTCTAATACATCTTTTTTAATCCAAAAATGCAACACACACCGCCTGTCAGAACAATGACACATTTTCTATGAACGTCTAAATGTTCACAAAAAATAATTTGCTCATTTAGGGATACTAATTTTGCAATTTTCTAATTAACAAATATTACTTCCCAAGTCATTTTGCACTGGATGGGAGCACACCATTAAAAATGCAACATGTTAACAGTCAAAGCTTAACATTGATTGCAACAAGAATTAAACAATCCCACTTTGTAAGAACCCTTTAAAATCATTATTAAAAATTCAGAATTTTCATTTTAATTATAAAGGAGGGACACGGAAGAACCAATGAGCTTAAAAAAAAAGAAATGTGTGAAACAGCATTGAAAATGTTTCTAACAGAATGGACTGACAGCATTATCTGCTGAGACAGAGAATGGGGACTGGGTCCCTCTGAAGAAGCTGTGAAGTTTCCACAAGGCTTCACCAAATGAATAAAATGTTTTATTAATTGATTTGCTCGATTTCCCACTTGTCCTCTTTCCACATTAGCATCAATTACTTTTTTTTTCTGTCTGTGAGGCATTCTGTAGGAATTGTCTCCTCGTGGCATTCTGCATATCAAGTACATCGCCACAAAATGTGCACAAACGTGGCTACACACACACACACACACACACACACACACACACACACACACACACACACACACACAGATTATCATCCAATCAATAGAGTTTAAGTCGTTTGTCCTATTCTCTTGTTTTTCTGATGCCAGACAAGTGGATTTTCACCTAAATCATGCTCAACTGTGGCTGTTTTTGTTTTGATTTGGGATTTGCTCAGCGAGAGTCAGAGCCGGCAGTCAAAGCAGAAGCACTGGAGGCAGATGATGTTCTTGGGGGTCATTAATTAACTCATCCAGAGCCTTTATTAGCTCCTTAATGGATCTGGTTAGAGCATATCAGGGCTTTGATTACCTCCCGTTGGCTATGCGGAGAGGGTTGATTATATGAGTGTGTGGGTATGTGTTTGCAAGTGTGTCCTTTGTATGTGTGTGCGTGTGTTACTCCACAGATCTCTCTAAAGGACTTCATTTTATAGAGGCCAGCAAAGCGCAGGGTCTCCACCCTCTCACAGATGTGTGTTGCATCTTGTGAGACTCAACTCTAAGCCAACATTTTTTTTTTTCTGCTCTCAGTTTTTCATACCTTCTTTTTGAATCTGTATTTAAAGTTAGAAGTTTAGTTTCCCTTATTTTATTATGAAACATAGCTGCATAGGATAAACATTTTCTGATTTTGCTGCTTCATCATAAAAGCTTCTTTTTCTAAGAGTAAATTGGGAATGTAAAGTGTTTATCACTGAATTAGTAAAGCTTTTTTCAGCAGCCAGTAAAAACAAGTCAGCTCATACTGCAGGGAGGAAGAGTAGACCAACAATGAGAGACGTCAGATCAACAGCTGCAGACAACGGGAAACTTAACTGTTGAGAATTTATTAGAAATCAAATGTGTTTATCCACCATTCCACTGGCACGCCTTCAAGCAGGTGGCCCAGATTTAATAGAGCTGCACAACCACTAAACTGATGCACAGTGATGTCAGCAATACACAAATGAGCTTATGACATCATCTGGCGACTGTTAGCAACTTCTGGACCAACACGAACTGACTCAGTAGATGAAACAGTTCGTTATGGGGCAAGTGTTGAAAATCCAAGGCGTACTTTTACATATTTTTACCACATTTTCTGAAAATCATTTTACGTATTTACATGTCATACATTAAACTCTTTTTTTTTTTTTTTTTTTTTTTTTTTTACCAGCATCGCCAACTATTTTACAATTCTCTTTGAGTTTGAGCAGGACAATCCCAGGATGCTAATAAGTTAATGTACTTCTTGGTTGAACAGTTAATTCCTGTGACACCATTGGTCCACTTAAAACTTCCGTCCGACACTACTTTGTTAAATGTAGCCTCTAGTACCGCATGCTTAAACACACTTTGCACTTGTTGGTATCTCCAAAGAGACACCTGGAAAGATTCATTAAAGCTGTTCAGTTGACCAAAGCCCTCAGAAAAGTCCTACCTCCTGCACTGTACATTTGACTAGCATTGTGCAGCTAATACTGATTGACACTTACAATACAAGGCCGTGATCTGGGCACAGTGTGTGTGTGTGTGTGTGTGTGTGTGTGTGTGTAAAATAAGCCTCCAGGCCTCTCTGTTGCCTGTGGTGAATGTTCTTAATTGAGAGACGGAGGAGTTCTGTGCCCCATGTGCTCTTTCTCTCCGTCACACACACACACATGGCTCCCACTCAGCAGTATTCCTTCAATATCAAACACACGTCGTTCTCCCCCAAGGTCTCACCACCGTCTAGCTCTCAGTTTCTGCACAGTTTCACCCCCAAGGCTTTTTATACCAAGCGCTAACTGAAAGCTCCTACAGAGGGTGCCGGATTGATTGGGGGTCTTTGAATCCGCAGGAGAGATGAGAGGGGACGAGATGATTTATTAAGAGGACGCGTTGTCGAGAAAAAGCGTTCTTGCACGGCTAAACCTCAGAGAGGGATTGGCTTACCCGAGCGCACAGGAACACAGTGTGGCAGTAGAGTAGTTGTACATTGCTTCAACGGCTGTGTAAGTTAAGAGAAGGAAATGAAGCTTGTTTGATGGATGTGTATGTGATGCTGTGGGAGTATGTGCATGCTTTGGGACTTAGCAGCTGTATGTGGAAGATATTTGCATATTCATTTGAACCTAGGAAAGACAGTTAATGTGATATGTAAAGCGATAATTATAAGTGCTTGCAGCTTGCAAGTTAAAGACACAGGTGGAGTACTTTTTGAGCAAATGCACTTTTTTTTTTACAGGAAAAACATGAAGAAAATGTGAAGCAAAACATTTTTTTTTTTTTTTTTTTTTGGCGGGATTTAAGTGGTTATGGGCCTATAAATCAGCAAAGCATGTTAATATATGTGCCAAATAAATGTATGTTTTATGCGTTTTTCCTCACAGTCCTAATTCAAAGCTAGTGCAGTCAAGGTGACATCTGCTCTCCCTCCTCTGCTGCTGCTGACTCCCTTCCATTAACTCACTTGTGGTATTTGCAGCTAGTCAGGTGCCTACTTGTGTGATGTAGATCCGGTAATTGGCAGCACAGCCCAAGTGCCTGTTAAGACTGCAAGTGCATGGAGAATTCTTTTGTAAGACACTGGAACACACTCGGTTAATGGGGTCATGCTGTCGCACATGCAAATGCAGAACATGACGCTCAAGACACAACCTGACAGCCTTACAGCAAACCTTATTAATCCCTCCCAGGGAAAGTCTATTTTTTCACTCGGTTGTTATTCATGCTAATGACATGAATGCACAAACAGGACCTCTGCACGTGCTTTCATGGTCAGATATTCAAGCGAGGAGGCCGCACATCAACAGGCGCCGAAAGCAGTTTAGGGCTAAAGGGCTACTCAACAGCACTCTGGAGGTTTCCAGCTCCTGGGTCCTACTTGGGAGCCGAAGGTTCCCAAGCCGTGGCCATATATGCTCCACCACAGCCATACTGTCATTTAACTGCAGGTGAAATAAAAAAAAAAAAAAAACTGAAAACATACAGTCAGAATTCTCCAGAATTAACAAAATTCAGTTCATGCATACAGCTCTGTGACAAGTGATGCATAAAATAAGAGACCTGCGTTGCCAAATATAAGATAAATATCAGATTTGTACATTAATGTTGCCCTCTATAGAATGCATGATCCATAATGCAAAAAAAACCCTTAATATGTGAGAAAATTTGACCATTCTATGACACTGACAATTAATTGTTTTTAGTCTGCACTGGCTGATTTTATTCATTTTGCAAAATATTTATTTTCCTGATGCCGTGGGCACTAACACACCCCCATACCACCACAGACATATGCGTGAACTTTGCAACTTTATAACTTTCTTGATCATTTTCCTCTTTAGCCTGGAGGACACAGCATCCCTGATTTTCAAACTGGGGACTCGTCAGGAGACATTTCTACTGCGTGTCTCAGTTGAGCTCAGGCCCAGAGAAATTGGCGACTTTTTTTGGAAAGAGTAATATCTTGCTTTTGCTTTGCATGGTAGAGTTTTAACTTGCAGCGATAAACAATGTTTACTGACAGCTTTGTAAGTGTTCCCATTGTTGGTTCATTGACTTGGGCGACCACTTGTTTGCAGACATTTCCTTGGATTCTCTGAATCCCATAATGATGTTATTGATTGGAGATGGAGAAATCCTGAAAATCATTTCATTTGTATGTTGAGAAATGTAATGTTAAACTGTTGGATTTTTTTGGACATGCAGTTTAGAAGGCGGTGAGACCTCATCCCATCCCTGCCTGAGATCAACACTAAATATATTGCCTTTGTCAAATTTCAATTGGATATATGTCCAAAAGGATAAGCAAGTTGTTGTAGTCTGTTTTGTTTAACACAACATTTTAACTTTTGGGGTTGCCTTTGCACAGAAATTGAAATTTTGTCAAAAATGTTTTTACAAATAGTTGTTTTATTAATATATCAGACAGGGCCTATGCATTTTGAGACAAGAAATACATTTGGGTTGTAGACCTTAGTTCCCCTTCAGGTTTTGAATCACTTTGTGCTCTGGGTGTTCTTGCCATTGTTTTTAGGTATTTTGTATATGAACTTCTTTATTAGCACAATTGCACTTGACAGAAATAATTTTTTTTCTGCCACACTTGCAACTGGAAAAAGTGCTACTTGTACAGCATTAAGTGGATTTATGTGTAAATGTCAAAGTAAAACCGCTTCATTACAGCTGGATACCAACTCTGACCTCAGCAGCACAAAGAGCAATTTGTTTGAGCAGCCTCCAGCTCTACATGCTGGTAAACATGCTGCCAGAGCTTCTGTCAGTGGCTTACGTTAAAATAATTACACCAAAACATAAAACCCCAAATGAGCAATTTTCATGAAATCCTTTGCTGAGTTAATTATGTCTATTCAGAACTCTTTCTTTGGTGACCTTTCCTCACAGGGGGAATGACATGCAGCTTTGCTCTCTCTACAAAGTTTATCTTCCTATCAAGAGAGCGTTTCCATTTAATTCCACTTCTTTCCCACTCTAACCTTTGATACAGTGGTTCAGTATGCAAATGATCATCTTCATATTGTTAGTGAGGTGAATTAGCATTTGCTTTTTTGCTATATTATCTCACTTTGGGTTTACATAAACGTTCATTGTCGGTGTAGCAGCGGCCCTTTGAATTATGCATGAAGCCCTTCCCTCGGCTGAATCCTAGAACTTGAGATCAGCATATTTTAGATATTCGCCCGTTTTTCCCAGCACATTTGGCATTAATATGTATCCCACGCCTGAAACTGTGATAGTAACACCTTTTTGGTTGTGCACAGCCCGCACTCTTCCTTAACACAGCCTAAAAATGTGCAAAATACATGAGATTAACTGGCATGTATTTGTCAAAACAAATGCTTTAACACTATGTATCTTCGTGGTTTGACAGGAAGTAGATGGCACACCGCTGTGCTGTTTCCAGTAGCCTACTGCTAGAAGTAGCTGTTGTAAGGCATAATTTTTGCTCTTTAGGCAAGATTTATATCCTCATCTTTCCGCATAGTTGAGCATAATAACTGGTCTGAACAGAATGCAAACAAAATGCAAGACTCCTCAGAGCTGAAACCTCAAGAGCCTTCAAAAACCATGATAAAAACACAGGCCTTTCATGCCCTAAAAGTAGTTTTATTATTTACATTGTGAGCCTCTTCTACCTTCATCACAACCCATTTAAAAAGCCTATGTTACGCAGTTATATATCAAGCCAATGTCATTTCTTAATTTATTTTTTTCTTTAATTTGGCATTGTCCAGCGCCTTGCCTTGGCATCATATACCTCAAAATTCTCTGCTGCTTTCACACTCAATAGGAAGCAGGCTTGAGGCGGACAGTCTGACAGTCTTTTGCCAATTCCTGATACCGTTATTGACCTCTCGCAACTCGCCATGCCAACAGGTAACAAATGAGCCAGTTTGAGAAGTTTTAATAGTTTGGATAATGGCCACAGGCAAGTTCCCAATTAAATCTTGCAATAAAAAGCTGTGTGTGTTCGCTGTCAACATCCTCAGTTACTGTGAGCTTCGGATTGATGAAGACCTCAGAGGAATGAGCAGCATATATTAAATATTATATATGATATATTCAGTTTAGAAAGCTGGTAATTAGCCCACAGCACATTTCCCCATGTGTTCAGAAATTTAAATATGGACTGTAATCTCTTCTCAGTTAGTGTTGTAGTTACTACCTTTGCCAATAATGTGTATGTTTTGGTGCAGACACAATTGAACACGTTCAAGCTGGCCTGTGATGCAAAAACTGTAGAAAAAATAAACCACAACCACAATTACAGATTTCACAGACATTAGCATGTAGCTACAAGTTAAATCATGTTTCAGTGACATTGTAGACAGTCCCCTAACTTTTTTTTTAGAACCAGGTTCATACATATAGAGGTGTAGGGACTGTGTACAGAGTGAAATGTGCCTGGGACATAGCGCTCTGTCATGGGTCAAAATAACAGCCAGACACATGGGTTTTTTATCCAGAGAGATGGACTTTTATTCATGTTTACTACATTATATAACAGAAAATAAGCCATAAAGGAAGCAATATCTCGGCAAAAACTCACCAGGGTATCATTTAAAAGCAATCTTCCCACTTTCATAACCAATAAAACATATTTACTCAAATACAAGTTTATATCCTGTATAGAAACATTTAAATCCATTAAGTTTTAATGAATCCAGAGGGCAATATGTTGTTATTATGTGAATGTAGAGGATAAATATGAGATCTTTAGTTCAACCTACAGGCTGAACAAATAGTGCTGAACTGAGGACAATGGCTTATTCCTTTTTTTTTTTTTTTTTTTTTAAATACAGGAAGTTTTTAATGTTAATGTCAGATACACCAGTTATTCTGCACTTACTTGCAGAATTAAAAGCCCACATTAATGACACCAATACTGCAATCACACTTTTAACTAATCGATAGCACATATGTCAACGTGTCAGTTTCAACACTCCTAATCAGCTGAATGTGAACTCACAAAAATCCAAAGGTGAGCCACAGACTTTCATCAAATTCCAATCAGCTGTGTCTGAGCTATCTGATCTATAGTCCAAATAATCAGGCGTCGTTACATAGCAGCCATTCCCCTGCTCATATTAACATCCATCTTTTCTCAGCAGCAGGCACATTTGCACGCCCAGGCTGCCTTGGTAATTCTGCTAACCAGGCCTACATAAAAATCACCGATCAGAAAAAGCTATTCAAATAAAATGCAGCCTCATAAAGCATCTTTATTACTATAAGTGCAATTTAGTATGGGATACGATCAAAGAAATTGACCATTTATAATTGGAAGTGCTCTAAAAGGGAGAAGATGGACATTAATAGCATCATGATGATGTTGGGGGAAACAAAGGAAATGAAGGTAATTGGTAATAAATAAATAAAAGTTTCCCATATTTAAAACATGATGAATTGTTTTGTATTTCATAGCTAATGTTGTAAAAATGTCATATTTTGGATGAGAGATATGTTTGTGAAAGATAATTAGTGCCACAGTGAAAGATTCCTGTGCTGCCGACCTGTGTTACCGTAAAACTGATGCTGAGTTGCGCACGACTCGACTTCCAGACAAAAATATACATCGACTCTTTGAGGTAAAACATGGGGTTGGCCCTTGACTCTGTCAGCGGTGTGATCAGCATGGTGTGTATCGGAGCCTGAGGGGGAAATATTCTTCGGCATCATGGACGCGACAGAATTTGAAATCAAGGCTGTGGAGCCCTGCCTTCACTTGCCCTGCCACTTGAACATTTTCCCCTTATCTTAGCTGTCTTCACCACTGGCGGGCAGACGTGATTATAAATGGCAACCCGCCCCCTGAAAATGAGTGTAATATCTGTAGCTTGGCTGTGCAAGCTTTGCCCTATAGCATCCACTAAACATAGTAACTTCCCAGAGAGACACACTCAGTGCCAGCCTCTGCCTTTTTATCAGTTTCCCGGAGTCTGGCAGTGAGCACACGCAGGTCTAGGTGAGGAAAATTAATTCTACATTCTGGCTGTCAGCCTACCAAAGCAGCAGCAGCAGCTAATACCAAGGAGCCTTACTTGAGTACACTTTTGAATGAGTCATAAGCTTGGATGGCAAAGGTCTTATACTGTACATTCTTTTCTGAGAGAGGGGAGGTGAGATTCAAGGGAAGACACAGCGGTGGCCATTTTCCTTCCACCTGTTCTGCAGATGTACCACGCAAAGAAATTAAATATAGGTAAACGTATTATGCAAACCTACATGTGTCTCTGTGTTATGATGCCACTGAATGACAAAGAATTCAGTGGAGCCTAGATGACAGTTTAGCCCCTTGAAGCAACGTCCTGTGTCCTATGTTTCCAGTGTAGCCAGCATTTTTTCCGGATAGGCAAAGAGATAACAGATATCAGGGCGAAAATCCACTTAACTTGAGACTGATGGTGTGGAAGGTGTTTGTAATAAGAAAGCTAATTTAAACACTTGTCACATGAACGCAACCAGATCCTGTGATTGGATTTCAATCAGACAAAGCAGGCCGCCGCTGTTTCACTCAACACACTGTTTACCTGCATACAACCAAATCAAAATCAAACATGAGTAATAAGCACGACCAGGACTACAAATGGAAACCAGAACACTTCCAAAGTCATGTCCCATTTGACAAATTATGGATTCATATGCAGGATCAGTTTGAGTTTTGAATGAAGTTCTCATTAAAGTTGTGGTGGACGATCATTTATTGCTCATGGACTAAAACAGTGATCTAAATTAAACCATCTGAGATATTGAGAAAATGTCTCTCTGGAAATCATACATATCTGAAACACGACTACATTCTTCGGATACAGAGATGGGAAATTCACAACTAAAGAAAACCATGCAAAAATTAATAATAAATCATGAACATGAGAAAGGACTTTGACACTTACACATGTTCATACATATGTATTTGCTAGTATTAGCATTAATTCCATGTTGGAAACCAAAGAAATGTTGTTGCTTCTCACATCAAATCCCAGATAAATTGGCAGACCGAAATGCACTCTGTCAAGAGAGTCATATCTTCAATAAGGCAATCATAATGTCTGACATTCCAGATCCCAAATGAAGCAATTTCTTTTTATTAAGTCAATCTATACATGAAGTCCACTGCGGCTTTATGCAGATTAGATAAAGCAAAGTGAAGTACACGTGTACACGGTTTCAGCATCAGTGCCCCTGATGTAGCTTTGCTGCCATGTTGCCTATTGAGTTAATCATGTTGCTCTTTTATTGTTTTGGTCCCCAGAGCAAATGTGAATCCCTAACTGAGATTAAATGGCAAACATCCGAAATACAAATCCGTTTTAAATTACTAGAGCCCAGGTGGACAGATGTAGCTGCATCCATCCAATAATGTTACATTTTCCACTGTGCCCCGCTTTTCTTTGATTCGGACATGCAGCACAGCATGGACTTCTTTCAGCTATTACGCAACATTTCAAGTTTCAAATCCAGTAATGGATGTCTCAGTATCAGTTGTAAGAGCACAGATGGACAGATGGAGTTTCGCTCTGCCCTGGTTTTGCCTCAGCAAGCCATGAAGTCGATCAGTATATGAGCTGCTTTTTCCACTGTTACACAACACTTCAAAATTTGTTATTTCTGCAGTTTTCAGTTGACGTTTATCTCTCAAAACATATGAATAGAACAGACATATTCTTGATCTTTAATACATTAGAGAAAAATGAACCATTAAACAAATGCAGACTTCTGACAGGGAAATGATTGAAGTGACATTAGAATATACAAAGCACTGCAAGTTATTATTTTTTATAGTCAAAGCTGTCAGTTTGTTTAACATCTCATGATTATGTTTTATCTTTACCAGCCAGGATTCATGCAATGCACATTCTTATATTTTCTTTTTTCTTTTCTTTGAATTCCTTATGTTGATTGCATTATCTAGGTTCTCTTCTATCTCAGGTTTCTCTCTGAGCCACTGATCTGCTCAGGTTGAGTTTAAACACCAAGACAAAGGCCTAACATAAGAACATTATTATTATTTTTTTAATCTGTGTGATTTTAATCTCATAACTAAATCACACACGGAATTAGATTTAGACTGATCAGGCTTTGATGAAAAAGAAAGAAAAGTATTGTCGGGGGAAGATTTCTGTCCTGTACTGGGAAGTGATGCCTGCACAAGTTTTTTGTTCATTCATATAGATACTGGACTGTAGATAGTAATAAACATCTGTGGACATATCCCAATTTTACAAATTAAAAAATGGTGTCCTGTCCTTTCGATACCCTACATGAGTGAGAAGAAAGTCTTCCTGGCTTAATTATTCACTGAGATCTTTAAACACATTTTCTGGATTGGAATCTGTGGCCTTCAGTACCCAAGCCTGTGTCCCTACATGGAAGCCAAAGTGAAGTTTATTGAAATGGGTGGACTGTCAGATAAACTTACATAATGAGAGGCCGCGCCTCTCCACAGATCGCCACTGATGAAAAGTTGGATATGTGAACTATTCATGGGACATGTTTCAATATTTTTGCACCAGCTGGTACTGCAATGCAGACAACATACAGAGAAGTGTCCCTTATCAGGCAAAAGCTCCGCAGTTATTCTGTCTTATTCACAGTTTGACAAACATTTGGCTTAACCCCCAGTCAATATGCAATTACCCCTGGCCAAGTGCTTACAATGGGCCAAAGATACACCGAATTGAATTTGATAGAGATTCATTATTCATGTTTGCCATGCAATATTTATATCCTGATAATAATAAATAATTCAAGCCAAGATGATCAATTATGTATAGATTTGGCATAACTAAATGCAATTTTTCTATAGCCTTTATGCACATGGACCCTGAAGGAAAATGCAATAATTTAGAGACAGAGAGGTTTTAAGTTTGTGTTGAGGTTTTAAACAAGCATTCAGTCAATAGCAACTCATTCGACTGTTTCTGGTGTGAAAGTCCCCTGTTCTGTGTGCAGTGCATGCGACTGTAAAGTAGAACTTCATTATTGCTCTATCACTGGGATTAATTATGCAGAAAATTCCCATTTTCTTCACTGCAACCATCAGAAGGCATGACGTGCCAGATGGATGACTGAAAGACATGAGTTGTAGATGCATGTTGAAATGCGCACATACACATCATTTGCAGGAGCTTGGAATTGTTGTGATTTTCCATTAATCAAAGTCCTGCACATCCAGGAACCGTTTACCCCTTATATTGTTGTTTTTTGCAATTCATCCTCTCTTTCACTTATTCTCTTTTAAACACGCAAACACATACACACACACACACACACACACACACACACACACACACACACACACACACACACACACACACACACACA
>JAOWBC010000959.1:7887020-7907298 GCA_028566105.1 Hypoplectrus providencianus | reverse complement strand
CACACACACACACACACACACACACACACACACACACACACACACACACACACACACACACACACACACACACGGGTCCACATGCATATGTAAGAGGTAAACAGCTTGTCGTAGTTGCATTATGTAGTGATCAACACTCCTTATAATTAATTTAACACTGTAAATATGTGACTATGTCATGTCTCACCACACCATTTAGCATAACTAAGTCAAACCATAATTTCCACTTTACCCGACCAAGAGGTTTTGGTGCTTAAATCTAGTCATGATATAATCAGTGTTTTTTTGTTTGTTTGTTTGTTTTTCTTAATCCATACAGGCCTAAACCACCGTGCATCCACACCGTGGTTGACTCATAAACTGCATTTGTTCACATTTCACCTTGGCTCTCTGCTTTCTGTGATCCAACTTCCCATTTATAAAGATTTGTTTTGGCATCCTGGAGCTTTTAAGCAATTAGGTAATCATTATGCATATTAAAAGCAAATCACGAAAGGATAAGCAACATGATCACAAATTTCATTATAACGCTGGCAACAACAAAGAAATGCACACACTTTTGTGCTTAACACCTGCAACCTCTCGTCTTTGTTTTTTTGACAGCACAGGGCCAATTATATGTTGTTAATCCAACCAAACCCCCGCAACCAGTGAGAGGTTTGAGTTTTGCCGCAGTGGCATTATGTATCTGTCTGTTTTTTTGTGTGTTTTTTGTTTGGAAGCTTGAGCATAATACATTTAATGGCTTTCTGTTCTTATATCCTGATGTTTGTTGTGTGCTCGGCTTGTTAGGATAAAACATTTGAATCACAGCCAAAAGAGTGCAAACATAGCAACTTTACAATAGCTTCCAGTAAAGTTCATGTCTGAATACTCTCGTTCTCCATGCTCCGGAGGAAGTTCAGCAACCTAACAATGAAAGAACCATAATACAGCCCCATCATCGGCTAGTTTATTTCCCATTAGATGTGCTTACATTCCGGTAACTGATAGCTTTTAGTTTTTGCTCAAGGATGTGTTTATCAAGTACTGATGTGGAGGTTAAGTGAGCTAAATTATGTGCATTCATGCTGCATGTGTCACTCATATTTTGCCAGCAAACACATTAGTGCCAACTTGGAGTCTTTGCACAGTGTCACGTACAGTACTCACTGTAGCCGGTACCGGGCATGCTGTTCCACAGCTGTCTGTTGCCTTTTTAGATCTATCTTATCACTTATATTTTTATGTGAATAAATAAACCCATTAAAAAACATCTGACCATGAAGCCAGTATACTAAATCAAATGAGAGGAATTAGATATGCCTGCAAATTGAATATTTCTTGAAGGTATATCCCAACAATACACTGTGTACACTACAATAATCTCCAGGACACAGTCCCTTAAACTCAGACATTACCTCCCACAACAGGACATGACCAGTATCTCCTGGTAACAGACAGGAATGTTATTCCATCCACTATTGCCCCCACGCAAGCATCAGCAAACCTATGTGGGTTTGATAATGCATTGACTCATCATCAGTCAGTATGCTGTTGGTTACCTTTGAATTCCAGTGACTGCCATGCTGCTCCTGAATGGACAAACCAAACACAAGCTCTAGAAAGCATCTTTTGTGTTTTTTCTGTCATGTATGTTATGCTTGGAAAATGGCAGGAGTAGATGGGGTATTTGGTTAGTGTTAGTCCTCACCGCTAGATGCCACTAAATCCAACACACCAGACCTTGAATCAATATGTTTACAAATGTAAATTAAAGTCATAGCAGTGAGTATGATACATAATTTCCTGGATCAATAAATCTCCAGTTCTGGCCAATCTTTTTATTGAATTACTCTCGGCTCTCTGCAGTGCAGTAAAGCAGCAAGAACAAATCCTCCTCTAAAGTTATAGCATAAGTGAACACGCCACATTGACTGCTAAATAGGCAGAGGTAGATGTTTTATTTATTGTTAGGTATCTGATACTCAATGGAACAGAGATCAGAGATCTCTACGTGACACCAAAATTCCCCGTTTTGCTCAAAATGGGTGTTAACTTAGGCTTTTTTTTTTTTTTTTTTTTCTTTTCTCAAAGGGATATTTGGCCCCGGGTATGGTATCACACTTCACATGTTTCTTTTGCAGCGAAGGAATGGATGGGTTTGTAATGAAAACTCTTGGAACTATAGGCATGGGCCCAAAGTTTCAAGTGAGGGGGCCTTTAGCATGCCTATGACCAGGGACCTGTTGTCTCATGATCCACTCACGATTAAAAGAAAGGCACTTTTGCGTTCGAGGCCTCTTTCAATTTGAAAATAAGAAAGCCTACCAAGACTGTTTTTATCCAAGTGAGGGTGAGGACTCTGCAGGGGTTTGCTCCTCAGGGTGAGGTGAATAAACAAACTGCAGCATACCAGCCTTTCTCATGCTCTCACTTCATGATTTTCAAGTGGCACAACTTGTTGGGCCTACATCCTGATAGGCAGAAAGAAATTAAGCTTATAAAAAAAAAAAAAAAAAAACTTAATTGCTTTAAAGTGCAATCCAGCTCTTGAGTAATTTTTAAGTTAATTACATCAAAATATCAGATTGTGCACTAAATTAGGCAGGAGGTAAAGCAGCGTAGGAAGGAGGGAGTAAAGGGAAACTGTAAAAAATGAGAGAGAATGGGAGAAAAATATGAAACAGCAAACAGGATGACTGCTCGTGAAAAAGTGGTTGAGGTGAAGATATATTTGATTCTATTTTTACAGGATAACTCTTTAGCTGTGTGATGACAAATGACTTTCTCTGTGTCACAGAAAACAAAGTGCCCCTGTGGGAGCCCTGTGCTATTTCATGATTTCTCTGACCCTGGCAGTGACAAAGTGAAAGTAAAGAGAGAGACTTCCAAAGTAGCCACAGACAGTCTCACAACATTCAAAATAAAGTAGGTCTGCAGGGCGTGACAATGCATTTTACGGGTTTAGTCCTGAGTGTTTGTCTGAGCGTGGCGGCAGAGGGTGCCTGATAATTGATTGAAACAGCATGAAAAGATTATAAGTGTGTCTGTGTCAATAGTCAACTGCATAACTACTGGACAGAACGTGTAATCAATGCCATTTGCTTCAGGACGGAAGGACAGGTATTAATCCCGTGAGCTGTGCCTTGCATTTGACATTGATGCCTCTCGATACTAACCTCAATTTTTCAAAGGCGCCTGGAAATCAATTTGTTCTTGAGATGCACCGACCTCTTCGCCCACCTTTAGATTCTCTCAAAATTCCTATCGATTAGTCCAACTTACAAGGCCCCAGCCACATTTGCTGTAGCCTTTCCTTGTGTTATTGGATTTGGATTGGCTTGTTTTGTTTTCCTTTACTTAAAGCTGCATTAATCAGTATTTATTGATAGTAACATTGAATTAAATGACTGCTGTAATGTGAAATTGTTGCTGGTAACATTGTTTGGGGTTTGGTTTTGGTCCAAATTGGCAGGAAGCCAGAGAACAAAGGTGGCTGATGAGGAAAGTCAGATATCTTGCATCACTTGGATTGCAAGCTTTTTTTTATTTATTTTGGACTGGGTAAAATATGGGAAACATGACAGCTCCCCAACAATGAAGCCAGAACATTTGATTTCCCCCCTGCTGGCTGCCTGTAGTATCTATGTTAGCAACTGGGACAGGAGCCAAACTAAAAATAATAGCACATGACAAATGCATCCCCCAAAGTTGATTTCTATCATTTTAGGTGGTTCCTGTCATGCTGATGTTGATGTGACCTGTTGTATTTTTCTCTATTAGGTAGCACACTTTTGGTTTCATCTCATCAACTTCTAGCTACTTTACAATAAGCATGAAGCTTAGATACAACAATTTCATTCAAAATGCAAAATCCAATATTTTGGGAAAAACAATTAATCAATCAAGAATATTTTATAAATCGTCAAGTGGAAATTCATTAAGTCTAATCTAGCTCTAACCTAGCAATACCTGAATAGTGAAATTTATTGATGGCATGAAAGCAAAACACATATAAATACAGGTCACTGTGTCTCTCTTGCATAATTTTCATTTGTTCTCAAAATAATGATGAGATCATCTGTCTTTTTGGAGCAAGGACTCATTAGGTGTTTCTGAATGGATGGGAGATTTTGGAGGCAAAGCAAAAAGATCAATTTTACATCCTGCCAGCCAAGTTCACACGCTACAAAACAATTGTGAATGATTTAAGAATACTTTGAGACTTCCCAGCAATCCGATGTATATATTTGTCTGATCTCACTAATTGGCCCTTGATTGCTTGAGTGCAAAACTGAATAAATGCATAATTGTCTAATTAGACGTGATTAATTCAGATTTAGATGTGAAATGATTTTGGTGTGTTTGGGGAAATATTTAATTCATGGCACTTGGTTGGGGTTAAATGAATTAATATGAGAATTATCTTCCATGATTAGGTCTCTTTCACCTAGCCAAGAGGCAGGAAATGGGGCTGAATCTGAGGGGAAATTAACAAAAATGTACAATGAACATGGCACCTCAAACTAAGACTAAATGACAGTTAGCAGATACAGTTACAAAAACAGTTTACAGGTTCCAACTAAGCTCACATATTACCCTGAACATTTAAAACATTCTTTGTATGTCTGACAGAATGTAAGCCTGCGAGCGTTATATACACATAAGAAACCCTGATTTGATTGTATTCTGTCACAATACTGTATACAAAGGAAGTGCTGTCGTCATTGGAAAGCTGAGAAGTCAATTGTTTGACTCATTCCAAAGGGTAGCGCTGACTGGGAGATACTGGGTAGGAACATGTCAAGGCAACAGGTAAATAAAGGCAGGATAATAAAGACATTTTACATTTACTTTCTGCAAGGACAATTTAAAGAAAAAAAACTATTTTTCTATTATGGCACTCATTGCTACAATAGTCGTGTTTCCATTAACAAATTCTCAGAGAAAATCTTGATGGAATCTTGATTTTTTTTTTTTTTTTTTTTTAATGCGCTGAACAGTCTATTTCCAAATGAATATAACATCAACAGAAAATACTGCTGAAGAAATAAGATGAGAGTCAAGACATGTTGGATGGCAGAGACTGGCTCTGATAAGAACCAGATGGATTGGCCTGACCTACACATCAATAATGAGCTGTCCCCATGACCTGGAAATGACCCTTATCAACTACAGCATTGGTATTGAAGGAATTGTGTGTCCAAGTAGCACATTGTCCACTGGTCTTCCCTCTTGATCCGCAGCCACTTTGACACCTTTCCTCTGCCATTACTGATATTCCTGATGGCTTTCTTCCTGTGCAGTCCTGTGATGCCAAGGAGCTCGAAGCCCTGCATGAGGGTTGGCTGAAAAAGCCTCTGAAAGGAGCCATGATAAGCATGTATTGCACACACCATCTTCGTCAACATACTTGGCTCTTTTTTCCTTGGAGGCCCCCTCCGTCTGGTCTTCCCACAGGACAGTAATTTCCCCATGTAAAATCTCAAAATCTAATGGTTTATGGCCCACACATAATATTTGTGCTTTTTATGTTTTAAAGTTTATGTGTTTCTAGATTAGCTCACCACATCATTTTCCCATAGAAAAAAAAAAGACAAAAAAAAACAAACAAAAAAAACCATTAATATCCATCTCTTTGACATGAATCCATTTAACTGAATGTATGTCAGCATGTAGTAGGTTAGCTGGAACCATGCCTGTCTTACCTGCCAAACACAAGGCAGTGGGTGTGAAATCTGGAGCTGGAACATGCACAGGCAGTACATTTGCTTCTGAGTGCTAAGCAAAGAACCTGTGACAATATATGCAACCTATGAAAAGGGCAATTTGGAGCACAGGTGATGCAATTTTCCATTCCACCCTTCCTCATGGGGTTGAGAACAGGAAGCCTGAAACGGAACTGTGCTCTCATGCTTGACAGCCTTTCTTTCTGGCCTTATGTGGTGCAATACAGTTTTTTTATAAGCCTTGCCTTGAGTGGGCCAAAAGTGCACTTACGCTCTCTCTCCGAGCAAAAGCAAGTGTCGGTGCTGACTTAATTGACAATGACTTAAAAGAGTTCTGCCCAATGGGCTTGAGTGGCTACTTTGGGGGCAGCCTTGAACAATATAAAAAGACATAGATTACAGACAGAGAGGCTTACAACTAATGTGAAACAAAATAATTATCACCAAAACAACTAGGCCTGGTTTGCTACCCACTGAGGAAAATTTAAGCAAACCCCCTTTTTTTTTTTTTTTTTACTATTGTGAAGACTTTTTGGGGACTCGGTTTCAATAGGACGTTGTCTTGGACTTGACATGGACTCAGTTAAGATGGCCTTGTTTGGCAGTGTAGTTGAGTGATTTTGTAAATGTAGAGCCCACAATGCAAGTATGAACCTAACATATGGCATAATTGGTCCCCTTTAAGGAATTAGGTTGTGTGGACATAAAATAAGATATACAAGCCCCACAAAGTGAGTATGCTTATCCTTTAAACCTGTAGATGTTAGGACTTGTGTCCAGGCATTTCTTTTTTTTAAGCCACATAACAACCAATATGACCTTTTCCTTTTAATCTTTTAATCTCACCAAGGCCTATACCTTCATTTATGTTACAGAGAAGTTAAAGAAAAGTTGAATCCTCCATTTATTATATCTTTATATTTCCAATTGCTGAGTAAATGAAGCTGGAAGTAAATCAATGAGATGGACTAACAAGTCACTAAGGAAAATAACAAGTAATTAGCATCCAGCATGCCCTTGATGAGAAACAAAGGAATGTAATATGCCTTACATATTTAGAGGAGTCAGAACTGCTTCTATAATCATTGCATATTTTACTGTGTGTTTACAACCAGCGGACAGACTGCCAAACGAAAGAGAACAGGTTGCCTGTCTCATATGTTTTGCAAATGAGCCTGTACAGTACTGATGTATCTCGACTGGAAGTATTCCTCACAAAGTAAACATGGCCACAAAAACAATTGTCTCCCTGGGGACTCGCAGCTAGCGCAGCAATGTCTAAGGGGCTGTTGGGGATGCCAAGTGTGCTCAGTTTGTGGCAACAGCTATTACACTTTCAAATGGGAATTACCTTGTGTTATGTAGCAGGCTTTTTTACTCTGTTACATGCAGATTTCCCCCTGAAACCATTCATTGATCATGGAAATTAAGCCCAAGCATATTTATTTGCCAGCCAGACTCTACCACTCAAGTAGGCTCAACATTTGTTTTCCTGGTTGTCACCATGTCTCCAGGGAGCCATGTGCCACCTGTTCTGTTTCTGGGTGGAAAATGATTGCAGGAAAGAGGGAATGGAGAGGCTCTTTCTTTTCTTTTTTTTGTTTTGGCCTCCTGATTTTCAGTGAGAGTTTGGTGGCACATTAGCCTGCAGCTTCAACTCTCTCTGCACCATGAAGAGGCCGGAAACTATACAGCAAAAATGATTGATGAGCAGCTAGCAACGGAAAAGTCTCTGGGGTGTTAACTGAAAAAGTCAACTTTTTTAAAATTAGGAAAAGCTAGCATTGCATTTTTCATACTTATGTATCTTTGTTTTCATAACCAAGAATTGAAAATTTTAAAACATGTTGAGAAGCAAGACGAGTGCACGCAGTGTCATATTTTATGCAGATGATAATATTTCTGATCAAAGTGCTCAGCTGAAACATAATCTTTTTGTTTATCTTTTTAACTTCCTGCAAAAGATCATTCTAGTTAATCTGTTCAGATATCAATAAACAAGAAAATAGAAAAGCATAAAAAATATGCTGTGGAATTTAATGTCTTTGTATTAAAAATATAGCAGAATTTAAGTACATATATAAATGTCATTGAGAAATTCGTTGCAAGAAAAATAATCAATCATTACAGTGCTCTCAGGCTGCAATAAAATATTGAAATGGATGGGTTGGATAGTTTATGGGCCCGATCTTCTGTAAGGGTCTGGCCTCCTCATGAGTTATGTCAGGCCCCCAAGATGTTGCAGTTTTACCGTGGTTGGTCCCAGAGGGATGTTGCATATGGATATGAGATACATACATTTTTATTTTAAGAACACATTATGTACTTTTTCCTCATGCAAAGTATATGAAATTATTATTCACAATTACTACTATTCCCCTTTCTGTCCCTAACATTACAACATAAATCTGAATATCCCACAGCATCAATGGTAAACAACCCCCCTTACAGCATCTGAATGAGATATAGGAAATATTGGCTTTTTGACAGACTGTCAGTTTTAGTGATCAGTGAATAAATCAATATATTAATCAGTTAATGTTGTGACATCCAGCTGAAGGTGAAATTGTCGGATGTCTGCAATTTACGTGGAGTAAGATCAGCAAGCCCTCGGGCCTCTTTGATAAATTCTTTAACCTAATCACTTTTGTTGAAGGACACTTTCTTTAAGACAAAGGCAGTGGTTTTAAAATTGCATACAAGAATGTGCGTTATCTCTTTTATCCAAGCTTATGAATTTAAAGTACACTGTGAAAACAAACACTGCAAAGTTTCCTGGTTTTACTGAGATTGCATAATTCTTGACTCTGAATCCACAGGGGAAATGTCACTGTTAATTACAGATATTAGCATGATATTTAATGTTACTGAACCACTTGTTGTATCTAAATTGTATGCAAGCCTCCAGTAAAGTGCATATGGAGCAGAATACCTCAGTCATTAACACTGCTGCCCCACACCAAGAAGGTCCAAGCTGTGGGCCGTTCTGAGAGCTGTTTGCATTTCCTCACTGGGCTTGTTTAAATTTCCTCCCACAGTTCGTAGACATGCAGGTCAAAAGACTGCACACTTAAAAACCACCAATAAGAGAGTGTTTGTGTCGGTTTGTGTCTGTCTGTGCGTTAAGGTCAAAACCTCTGCCATGTGACCTCAGGAAGAAGTGAACATTCAGACTGTGCAGTAGAAAACAATGATCTCAATGTGTAATGCTGTGGGTATGTTGAAATATGATTAACATTTGGCCCAAGTGATGCTTTGTAGAGTTTGCATGGCTGTGGACTCACCAAACATGAAGTGCATGGGATCACATTTTGTTTATTCATGTTACTTGTTCAGGAGATGCCAATGAAAACAATCAGAACTTCTTCACCATGGCCTGAAATATGGACTGTTCTCCATTCAGAAAGGGCAAGATAGGGAGTTTGCACAGGCAGCAAAATATGAATCACCCTCAATTGATCAATCAATTATGCCATATTGCTTCCTTCCCCATTACAGTCCTGAGTTGCACATGCTCAGAACCAACCAGGCAGGTTGGACGGATTTGGCACCCACACTGCTTCCAGTTCAGTAAACCAAACACTGTTTTTGTTGGATAAACTCCATGCAAGCTAAGCAGAAAAACAGACAGATTTTAAAAAGATACAAATCCTTAAGTGAATAAATACCATGATGTGGAAAACAAATCTAAAAGAAGAAAATGAAGGAGACAGAAGAGTAGAATGCAGCAGAAAGGGGATAATGAGTTACAGTATACACTCTGAACTTGTAGCTTGTACAACAGAATAACAGTTGCATTTATGTTGAAACAAAATGTAGACTTGTGTGGATGATGAAAATAATGGGGGCAGCCATTCTGATGCGCTTTGTTTACCGCCTGTGTGTCGACCTTTTGCCCTGCGAGGGCGCCTCCAGTCTATGTTCCCTGCCTTTTGTTCCCCTGACAATGTAAGCGCTCACAGTGAAAGTTTGCATGTAGCTCTCTACCATATACACACAGCACACCTCAAACAAGAAAATAAGGTTTGGCTGTCGAGAGAAGACCCCGCAGAGGGCTAAAATCTTTCCCACATCAAGCAAAATCCCAGCTATAGCTGTCCAGCCTTACTTTTTCTGTACCCTTCTGCTAAGGTCATACTTGATTGCACTACTTTTCTCTAAATGAGGCCCCTCGTTTAGTCTTTCCTGCTGCTGTATGAAGCCAGGCAAGGATACAAAACAGAAACTTTCAAGCAACACCCACAGAAGAGCTGGAAGATTAAAAAGAAGTGTTAAAGCCGTGATTTTTTATTTATTTATTTATTTTTTTGCAAACATTCTAGTCATTTAGTTCTTATAGGAGCAGGCCCCGTTCTGAGGGGGTAGCTTTACTTTCGGACATGAACCTTTGCTGTGATAACCTTTAAAGCGTAGCGAGAAACCGGCGGAGAAATGGCGAGAAGTCACATAAGTAGGGATGGAGAGCGCAGAAACTTCAGGGATAGGTGGAGATGAAAAGAGGAAATGACACACAGAGAGAAACAGCGGAGGAAAAGGAGAGCAGAGCAGAGAAAAGAGCACGGCCTTCTGTAATGAGCCCTGCTTAAGAAGCAGCACTATACCGTCTGTCAGGATTCATTTTGTATCGATGCCTCTGTGAATTTTACTCTTTCAGTCCCTGCACTGTAATCATGTTGTCTTGTAGAACTTGGAGAAAAAAATATAAGAAATGTTCTCTTCTTTTCTCTGGCTCCCATAGTAGGTGGCTCTGTTCATTTCCTTTTACAGACTGGAAATGCACAGCGTGCCAATGTTTCCATTCGTGGACACGCACCGTCGTCTCTCCTCGATCAGACGCTTTGAGTCTACAAGGCAACATGGCGCGAGAAAGTACACAATGGCGCCTTTGCACATGTTTTATCCAGATGCAAATAGGCTTCACTGTAAGCACTCTGAGGTGGGTTTGTTCTTCTTGTCAGAGAGGTCTCTGGGTAGCTTCCCTTCAACATGATCGCGTTGTATCTTTGACAAGACGAGAATAATTGTAGATGATCATTTGAATACGAATCAGGGCTTAGAGACATTGTTCTCTCAAGTGCCCTCAAAGTTGTTCTCACAATCCCCCCCAAAAAAGTTTTTGACAGCATGAGCCCAAAATGTTCGCCCAAAACAGTCACAGTGATATTATTCCCCAAAGAAAGCAACAGACCAGAAATGCCACAGATCTCTAAAGTTGCTAGTGGCAAGAAAACCCCAATTTCTGACTGCTGTTTTAATTGAGTGGATGAAGGGTGATGTGTGAGAGGAACAGTGGCTTTGGCATCTCTGACTGCACATTTGCTCTGAGTTATTCTTTAAAAAAGCGCCGGCTAATTGGCATGTTTCAAAGATGAACCATCACTTCAAAGACGGCGAACAAAAAAGGCTAGTGGTACATGGTCTGAGAATGAGAAAATCAAATCTGAGCTTTTCTAATTACCTAACAGCCAAAGGATCTATCTGTGTGATGTTCAAGAGCAGCTTCTTCTTTATTTGTTCTTATAATATACAAAGCATATACATCTGGATGTCAACCTCTGTTGAGATAATTCTTCCAGTTCTCAGAAAGAATTCATCCAGTTTGTATGAATGTATGTCTTTGAGGGTTACACTGCTTGCATAGCCCCAGTGTTATTATGATTTCTGCCTTTTATCACTGAGCTGTTTCTAATGACACAGACAAAATGGGACTCCCCATGGACCAATTATTTTGGCTTTTTTATCGGCAGTAGCCTTACTATTAGTGTGGGCTTATGGATATTGCTAAAACACTATATGATGTCCTCTGTTTGTTTGTGGGGGTGTACGATTGCGTGTTACAACTGACAGGGTGATGTGTCAGTGTGCTTCTATTATGAGTCTTCTTCAGAGTCCTCACAATGAGAGTCTGTCTCCGGAGGGAGCCTGTCTAGCTCCACCAGAGGAACTACATAAATAGGAAGGTGATGTGGAAAAAAAAGCCTGAGATGCTGTCAAAGAAACATGAAGAGAGCATGCCCAGGCTTAATGAAATTGGCAACACGAACACAGAAGGTGTTTCATGGCGATCTCATGCCGGGTAATGATTCCACGCCTTGGATTGTACCAATTCCAGCCAATTTCAGACAGGTGTTTACTCCGACTGAGTGGCCAGTGCCCATGGCTGTCTACACAACAACACATTTCATTTAGATTGGTGGGTGCCATCACAGTGGGGAGGGGGCTGCTGGCAGGTGTGTTATATCGAAGTCTGCTTGAAGCGATCCACGCATGAGTGCTTCCAAGAGCATCCTCCAGCCAACTGTTTTCTAATTGAAAATACTGCATCTTCAAAGAGTTTCTCAAAGTTACTAACCCCACGACAGTGCTGTCATTTTTTTTTAATTGCATGTTTAAAATTCCAATGGAAAAAGTGAAATTGGATTAAGAACTTCAAGAAATGGAATGAGGACACATAAAAAAAAAAATCTCTCACAGGTAGACAGAAAAATACATTTCCTTTCACAAATTCATTTTTCTTCATGTATTTTTTTTCACTTCATTTTATGAAAATTTGTGATGGGCTAAGACCAATGTGTCATTTCTTGGATTGATTCCAAGCAGCAACCTCCAAGTTTGAAAAGTGATGCCAATGCCAAAGTGACATGAATTTTAGGAGAACTTTAGAAGAATTTGAGAGCCAATGTCCAAGGTTTTTCAACATGTAAAGTAACTTTCATATCTTACATATCTTCTGTGGCTAACAATTAGTGAATATACACCAGTTATATCACCCTGATGATGACTGCATTTCCGGAATTCCCTTAATTTTTTTTTTTTTTTTACTGTGCTGTTTTTTTTTGTTTTTTTTACTGTTTTCCTTGCTATTGTATAATGCTCCAAGCTAACCCTAACCCTAACTGAACACCAACATGTTTTAGTTTCTAATGGTTGTACACTAAAGCAAACATAACTTTCAATAAATACTTCTTTCTGCCCATAGATCCCCATGAAACCAACACCCTGGGCCTAAATCTAATCGCTGTAAGGTAAGCACCAGAGTGTTTTCTCTTTTATGATTTAAATTCACAGAGAAGGAGCACTTGTCTCAAGTGTCCTTACAGAGCCTTGCATACAATAGCCGAGAGGCTGACAACAACAAAACATAAATTTCACACTTACACACTATCTAGTGTCGCAGGGGTAAAGAGGACGCTTTGACAAGGCACACACTCAGGGACAAGGGTCTGATGTAGAGCGCTGTTCACCCCCAACAAGTAATAAAACACTCAAGGAACGGCCTCTTGCTGCCATGGTAACAAATGTCCAAAGAGGTTACCCCCAGTGTGCGGCGGAGGGACGAGATGAGCTACTGGTGTTAGGGGAAAGTAAAAGATGTAACCTCAAAACGGAGGTCAATTATGTTGGAAGTTATCCATGGCTTAGAGCAGGGACATTGGTGTCGTCATACAAGATAATAGCTATTACTGACAGGTTGGTAAAAGTCGTGGAGTACAGCGCTGAGCTATAATTTCTCTGAGGCTATATGCCAGTGGTGTCAGCTTGTATATAAGGTATTCTGCAGAAAGGGAAAGAAGGAAAAGGCGTTCTTATAGGTCAGAGACAACAGGCCTCTGGAAATTTTGATAAATAGTTCCTGGCAAGCCTTTTGTGCTGTGCTTCTCTCTCCAATTTGTTTATTTGCTCTAGCCCGTCGTGATGCATTACAGATCTATACTGTTCCTAATCCTCTGCAGCACTGGCTTTGACAGCTTTTGTAAAGAGCAGCACATTCTCTCCCTTTTGTTTTGTTTGGAGTTCTAAAACTTGGACAAAAATGTGCATTCAGTATGTGTTTGTGAACACGCCTGCAATTATGTGAGGGAATCAATCTCTGCGTCCGTACATCTATCTCGCAATAAATAGTACCATAAAGTTTTACATTCCGGTTTCTTCCATTTACAGAGTCTCAGCACCACTGCAAGACCATAAAGATTACAGCTACGCTCAATCATTTCAACTGAGATGTGTGTTTAAAGAAGAGTCCAGAAACTACAAATATCTTTAGTGCCACACAGGAGCAGTCTCTCTCGTTGTCTTTCTATCTTTCTTTATCTTTTTTTTCTCTATTGTTCTCATACTTCTATCTTCCTCAGGCTGGCTCATTCTTTTTTAACAGCCTCCTTTTTTCCTCAGCCTTTGTTTCAGTTTCTCTGCCATTCCCTCCCTCTGATTTGTTCCTTCCTGTCTTTCTCTTCCCTCCCTCTGAAGATGGCCTTCACACAGAGTGAAGGAGAAAATGAGCTCGGTGAGAGGCCAGGCAGGTGCGGCGAAGTCAGGCAAAGAAACGAGCAGCAAACTGACAGTTCACACACATATCCACGCCAGCCTACGGTTGCATTAATTGAGGGAAACTCAGCAGGTGTGGTCAGGTAGCGCTGTCCGCTGTTGGGAAGTGCTGATGCTTCAAAAATGACCACGGCTGGAAGTAATGCTCCTGTCATGCATCAATCAGGTGTGCAGGTATCATTATAGGAATACAGGGAAGGGCAAAGATTGTGAGGGCTGACTTATCATAGGGAAGGCTGGGGTGGATGAATCTCTCAAGCTTTACTTCTTGTTTTTAATGTGCCTGGCAGAGGAGCTCCCACATGCTCCATGAATTTATTTACATGTGTTGTGTTAAACAGCACATTTTAAAATCACTGATTTTTATTCCAGCAGCCTCTGCCTTACTCCTCCATCTGCTGCCAGTTTTCTGACTTGTAAAAGAGAGATACCTTGGGAATTATTGGCTAATTTAACTACTTAGATTAAAACAATTAAAAATGGTTGCACTTTGGTATCTGCAGAGAAGTTCAACTAAATTACAAAAACACTGGCAAAAAATGCACATATATCATGCTGTTTTATTTTACCATTCATAGTTCTATCAATGAAACATAATGTTTTAAATATATAAATAACTGCATAAGTATTGACTGATGTTTGCAGTTTTTAAGGTCAGGGACAGAAGGAGAGAGGAAGTAAGAGGGAGTATAAAGACCATAAAGTCTATTTAGGGCAAGTGGGATGTGTGGTGGACCTATCAATGTTTTTTTAGCCTAAATTTAACAAAAAATGCTTTGTTTTTCAACACACCGATGTGTGTGCTATTTTTTTCCTCAAACCTAACCAAGGAGTTGATAGATATTACAAAATCGGTCATTAAAATTCACCTTATTAGTGCTTTAGGTGCCTGACCGCTTTATTTGCCACAAGAACAATGTGTTTTTTTTGTTGTTGTTTTTTTTTCCTGTTCCAGTTGCTATGAGCAAAATATAAAAACAAACACACATCCTCGTTGGTCTTAACCTGCAGCTTTACCGGTTGATCATCTTCAATAAAGAGGCAGAGAATACAAATGAAACGCTACAGAACTAATTAGTGAGAGATACAAGCTGCCAACTGTCTCAGCAGTCGTCTTGTGTTCAGAGTAATTACACCAAGGTAAAGAGTTCATGTGAAAACCATACTTGATAGGTTTGACATTGTTTTACATATATCTTCAATGCATAATATATTAACATACAAGGTACCCTGTGACATTTTCTTTATCAACACTCGAAAGTTGTTCATGTGATCTTAACACACCTTCTACCAGTACAATGCAGGCTGCGTGTAAAGGAGATATACTGAATGACACATCCTTTCAGCTACAAAGACACATTTCATCTGCAAAGGGCTCCTCACTGGGAGTAAAATCATAAAGGAAATCCCTATGAGCTAATGCAGAAGCCAAGAGAGGTGAATTATACATCTAAATGGCATATGTTTGGCCTCAATATTCCATTTCCCCCAATACAAATGGCACCCCGAAGAGAGATGTCAATGTTAAACAGGGATAGCTTAAATGTTGGTGAGTTTCAGCACCATTGACAGCGTCAGAGTGAGCCATGGATGCAGGACCTGGAGCTGTCCATGGTGCTGAATCAGTTAATTCACTTTGTTTTGCTGTCAGTGTACATTTGGTCTGTCAGAATAACTCTGTTGATTTCCTCATTGTGATATCAGTGAAGATGCCTGATCTTTTTATTCATCCTTGATGACTGGGAATGAAAAATAGCTACAAATAAGCAAGACAACCAGAGATTATTGACACTGCACACTAGAGAAACAAAATTAGCTCAGGTCACCCACTTATGGGAGCTGTTCAGAAAGGTGGAGGGCTGCCCCTAATCAGGATGATACTTTTTTTTTTTTAGTGGGGATGCAAACATATAAAGACTTTTACGACTCTGTTACAGAAAGTGCAGCAAGGATAAAATTCAACAGCTATTTCCATCCCACCACACTCGGCTGAAAACTCAAGGGTCATGGCTAATTGGTCAGTAGATTTAAATGCAAACAGTAGAGTTGCTGTCCAGTCATGAGAAAGACTGACAGGAGGAAACAAGACCAACAAGGCTTGTGATTGTGCAAATCATAGGGGATCAGTCATCACAATGTATGCCTGCTAAGTCAGAATGTTGCATACATTCAGAGAGATGTCCTTCCTTTTTGAGCTTTAAGATATTTTTCAGATTCTCCGTCTAGTCGTTGGCTGGTTGATGAGTAAACTTCAGCAGGTCAAGTGATTCATAACTGATTCATCTCTGTAGTGGGAGTTACAAACAATGTGATCAGCATTCAACGAATTGGGCTAGGTCAGGCCTGGGTTGGAGTGCTAATTTCCTCAGCCTGGCGGATTTCAGATGGGACCTTGCCAACAGGGATGGGTGATGAGACAACAGGCCTCAGGGCACGGACATTGAAAGGCCCCAGCACCTCTCCTGCAAAGGAGCACGACACTGGTTTTAAAGCTGTTGAGGTTCCTTTTCATTTGGTTTCATGTCTATTTGTAATTCTGACATGCCGCGCTCCGGTTTTGGAACTCTTTGTGGTCTTATTCTGTCTCTTTTTTTCATCCTTCTTTTGTGTCCTGTGTGTCTCTGTCATCGTTTTGAGTCTGTTTAAAGTTGCTTTATGACTCTTTGTAGTCTTGCTGCAGGTAGCTAGCATCTCTTTGTTTTTCTGACTTATAATTTTGAGTGTGTTGATGGAGATTTGGTCTCTTTGTAGTTGTTGTCTTTCTATTTTGTAGCGGTTTTGGTATATTTTATAGTTGCTTTGTGTGATTTTGTGGAGTCTTTGCAGCTGCTTAGACACACTGTAGTTTTTGTTGTTGTTTTGTATCTCTCTGACGTTGTTTGTGTCTTTTAGCTTTGTTTTGTGTTTTATGTCTTGATTTTATCTCTTTATGGTTGGTTGAGCCATATATTTGTAGTTGCTGACAGCCATGCTGGTTTTGGAGTCGTGGTTTTATTTTTCTCTGGGGTCGTTTCTCAGATTGTTTGGTTGTTTTCTCATTCAGTGACATTTTGCAGGTGAAGCCCGGGGACTCCCCTGACACTTTGGGCCCATACCTGGGCCTGTTTTTGCGAAGCCCTTTTGCTTATCCATCCATGCTTGCAAATTACTCAGGAAAATCGAGCTCAATAAATCAAAATGTCCAGGTTTTTGCAGTAGTGTAGTTGTATCTTAAGTTATTATCATCTATGTAGACAATTACTTCCATTTGCTTGACCCTAGCTCACAAACATTCAAGAAACCTGTGAACAGAAAAGGCTTTTAACAGCAGTTGGCTAACTGTGAATCACCACATCACTTTGCTGACTGTGAAAGTTATTTGATCCAGCTACAAATATCAACACTTTCCACAAAACACAACCTGGCAAAATACCAAGTTGTTGAAAGTTGAAATGCACATTTCACAGATGTTGGCCTGCAGGTTTTCTGGGTGTCTATCAGTGCTTTTAATTTCTGTTTGGCCCATTATTTGTGTTGTTTCTGCTTCTATTGTTAGCTATCAAGGCTTCATGGACATGAAAAATGCAAAGTCCCCCTGCTAAATCCCTCATTTGTCTGTACCTGAGAGGGAACTACCCCACACAACAATCACCCAGACAAAGAAATCAATAAAATCAATGTGTGTGCAGGCAAATCCAAACTTTACTTCCGACATCGCCTTGACAGAAATGAAACGATCCCTCCGCTCAGTTGTTTACACTGTGGCTGATTGTCTGAGATACAACTGGGTGAGAAAATCATACATATCGCCTGCATTCTGATGAGTTGTTATCGGCCAATTATTTTCCTCCGGCTGTCAACAGGAATGAAGCTGTATTTCTGCAAGCATGGCTAACAACCCGCAGGGAGGCCTGTCTGTCTGCCGGTTGTGTGAAGCAGTGGTGTGTGTGTGTGTATTTGGGGTTGTTGCACTACCTCACCCAAACAAATACACTTCCTCTTTATTGTACGGCTCTCTTTCCCCATCTTTATAGTCTCCTTTTCATGTTCCTGTTCATACTCCAGCCCTTTTTTTTTCTTCTTTACTTTCCTTTTCTTTATTCCCTGAGCTTTTCCTCGTTTTCCCTTATTATAGTTTCATATCTCTCTACATACAGCTCTGTCTCTGGTTTGGGTGCAGACTTGTTCTCTGTCTCTTGTTTTTTTTTTTTCTCAAGTTTTCTCTGCTGTCCCTTCATTTACACTGCTCCAGTCCTACTAATGCTGCATTCATAAGACTCTCCTGCTGATTTTAAGTTTGGTGTCGTGATTTATTTCTCTTCATTTTCTCTTTCAAACTCCGGCACATAATATCAACACACATAAAAACCCTGTGTTCGCCAACAGAATTGCACAAACAACACACACAGGCAAAATAAACAAGAGCAAGCAAGTGACACTGTCTCAGACTCGGTGCAAGGGAGCAAAGGCATAACAGGCCAGAAACAATTAAGCACAGAGAGGAGACGGGCCCTCTAGTGAGGGACATTTACATTATTGAAAAGGACTTTGAGGGGAACGGTGGAAGCTGCATGCCCAGAAAACACACACAGGCTGCCTGCTTCACTGTCGGACATGCCAAATAATGATCTCCCTCTGTATTTGTCTCTCTCTCTCCCCCGTGTCTCTGCTTCTCTGTCTTCCTCTGTGTCACTCCTGTCTCCCTCTCTCTCCACTCTCTATTGGATGTGCCCCGCAGTATCATCCAAATCACCATCTAATCTTTACAAATAGCATACCTACGGAGCTGCGTGATGTGTCACTCCGCATCACAAACTAGGCCCAAACGCGAGAGGATGTCTATTGTGCTTGACATTCCCCTCCCTCCTCTGTCATTTCGTCATGTAAAATGTCAAAGTGTGTGTGTTTGCCTTTACGTAAGCGCACATAGGCATGTGTGCAACTTATCTCACAGAGGGCTGTTCATGAGTTTTTGTGCATTTTTCTCTGATCTTATTACAATGCGTATAAATAGCACAACATTGTCATGTGTGTCACATCAATGCATTTCAAGCTTTTGACATGCAATTTAACAACCTGTTTTGTGGCTTTTAAACCAATGAAACTTTTGCAGAGCCACTCATCACTTTGAACATGTTCCCTTTTTCTGCCATTTCACTGGAGTTGACGTTCGGGAAGGACTTGCTTAAGTTTGTTTCCATACTTAAGAAACTCTTCAAAACACAAGCCCCAGCCTCACTTTAAACATGTGTTAATGGTTAATGGGACATCTAGTGGGGATAGATGGGACTTGCTGTTCTTCCCTGAATAACAGTTTGATTTCATGTCTGTTTATTTACAAAGATTGTTCATAATTAAATATGAGATCACAAACACATGTGTGTGTGCAACAATGATGGCTAATTCTGAACAAGTTTGGCTAAAATTGCATCATCTTTAATATTTCTAAATAATAAAAACCTAATAAATTTTGAATACAAGAATAGGTTCATTCTTCATTATTTATGATTCTTTGCTGATACTTTTATTCTCTTACTGAGGTAGGTTTTAAATGCAGGATTTTTACTTGCAGTGGAGTAATTCAGCAGTGTGGTACTAAAAGTTCAACTCCAGGAATGGATCTGAATGTTTTCCATGTTTTACTATGCATGTTCTGGGAGCAAATCTTTCTTGAATCATGGCTCTGCTTGTCCTAGTTATCTCAGACCAATCAAAGTGACTATATCATATAAAGGACATGACACGTTGCAATAATTTGTTAGGTGAATGGCTGCAAATTTTTAAAGATCTGTTTGTGTATTTGAATCATTTTACTTGATGTCCCAAATTACCACACTGCATCCAGGCGGTTATGTTACATTGTATTTCTTTACTTTTTTGGACTTCATTCTTTTCTTTTTTGACCTTGGACGTGCAGGATTATTTGCGTGTTACACATTTATAGAGAAGGATTATTTGCGAGTTGCAGAATTGTCTGTGTGGTGGCATTAGACTTGTGTTTTGTGAGAGTGGTAGAGAGTCTGACTGGGATAGGAGGAGACATGGGACTCATGGAAACGGTCGGCTAAAGCCAGCTCACAGCCAACCTGCCCCCTGGAGGGGAAGAATTCAGAGCGCTGTTCTTAGCAAGAGCTTGTCAGCCGTAGCAGCCAGGGGTCCAAAAATCACAAACGATTACATAATCTTCACAAGCACACACACACACACACACACACACACACACACACACACACACACACACACACACACACACACACACACAC
>JAOWBC010000959.1:7859806-7886920 GCA_028566105.1 Hypoplectrus providencianus | reverse complement strand
ACACACACACACACACACACACACACACACACACACACACACACACACACACACACACACACACACACACACAGACGGAACGCATGGCAAGCTGCTCTGGTGCTGGTAAAAACTGAAATGACAGAATTCCACCTACAGGTAGCAAAAAAGGTTGAAACTGCAGCTGTCAAGTAAAACACATTCATTAAAAATGTAGAGATGATTTAGCCAAAAGGTATTTTCAGTTCATTCTTTCTTTAATCTACTGTTGCGTAAAGCTTCCCCCCCTCCCAGCTGAAGCAATGGCCCCATTCTGCTGCAGGGATCTTTTCATATCAGCTCACCTCATCTTTTCTAATTACCAAAAATCACTACCTTCATTATTTTCACAACATTAAAATCACTTTCTCTTTCATTTAATTGAAGGAGAGGGTGGTATTTATTCCCTTCTTGCGAAGTGGCGGGACTCAGCAGGCTTAGGCTAATTTTAGACACAAGGAGCCATTGACCTTTCATTCAGGAAATTCTGATAGTTGTTGTTTTGGTTTATTCCTGTGTTTATAACGGGCTGCAGGAAGAAAACAAGCAGCAATATAAGCAGGTTGGTGCATGACTGGAGAAACATCTGTTTGTATAAAATATATTGGTTTCAACTTCTGGAATGCAAATAGTATGAATTGTTTTCATTGTATTTCGGAATGCTTGATCATTTCAGTTATTCTTTGGTGTGTTTAACTGTCACACATCCATGAAAAGACAGAAATAATTGCTGCTATGAATGACAATATGTGTAAAAATATTCATATATATAATTTTCCTCTTTGGCATGGAGCGCCATCTCATCAAAATTGCACACCAGTAGGCCTCACTATTGCCCAGCATGACATGTTGCATCATTAAAAAAAACAAAGGTAAAATTTTGATTTGAAACGCCACCAAAAAATACCACCTTGCTGCTGCAAAAGCCCATGAGTATAGTATTTGTGTTAGAATATTTATGTCTGCAGCTTTGAATCAAGTCAATTAGATTGTTTTCTCCTATGGAGTTTTCTTACAAATTGAACTAAACTGAATTTCCTCAGCTTTATCCATCAGTAATTCCACAAACATTCTTTAAATATGTATCATTTGTAATGCACAAGGAAAATATTGTTCATAAACATGGTCTAATAATTTTTGTGAATTGTAAATGCTTAATTTTGTACCTTAAATAAATGGACAGTTTTTTGTTGTTTGATTCAGCCAAGCTAGCCAGAGCATTGGATAAAGACTGAAATGTATACATATCAAGGATATTTTGTCGTAAATACATGAGTGAAAAAAAATTAGACCATTGACATGAAATGGTGATTGGAGCAATTTCAAAAGCATTTTGAGTATTTCATCATCAAGTGGCCTCCATTTGGAAAAAGCTGTTAAGTAGCTCTTAGGGGCATTAATGGTGCCGACTGGGAACTAAATGATCCTGATGCATCAAAAACAATTTGTGATCTATGTTTTTGTGATATAGGAGTGAAACACACGAGCATAAAATGACAAGTATATCTCAAGAGTCTGAATACTAAGATACTTTTCTCAGGATTTGCACAAGACTTAGACTGGACAATGTAAAATGTTCTTGATTGCAGTCCTTGCTGCATTAACGCCTCACAAACCCCTTTCTGCAGCCTCACAAGCATTCAGCTGAGGAATAATAAAAGTCAGCTCCATAATAAATTGCCTCAGTGTACCAGAAACACCAGAGTCAGACAAGAAAAAATGGCGGGAGGGCCCTGTGGTAAATATCGAAGGAGAGCTTCTATATTTTTTTTCATTATACAACAGACGCTCGGTACTTAGCACTTAGTGTGAGTCTAACTGCTTGCGTGAAGATATAGTGTGTGTGGCATAGATAATTCAACCCCAAGTGATTTCCTTAGCTGTGCCCAGGTAGCTTGTGAACCCTGTCACCCGACCCTGATCTACCTCCTCTCTGCTGGCAGTGGAAATATATCCTCCATTTCTATGTGCTTGCTTTAAACCGCAATGGCAGAATGAGTCTTAAGTTGCTGTTACTGCAAACACAGATGCTGTTGCACAAGTATTGTTTTTTTTTGTTTTGATCAGCAGCTTTATCTATGTAGTTGTTGCTTTTTTTGGTCAGTTGTTTGATTGTAAGGTGGGTTGGTCTTTGATTGTTAGTTGGTTGAGATGGTGGTTTGTCAGTAGGTTATTTTTGGTTGGTTGGTTGGTTGGTTGGTGTGTTAGTGGCCTATTGCAAAAACCAGATCTTTGCTTTTTGTTCTTTGGTTTGGGCTCTTTCTTTTTTTTTTTTTTTGCGAGATCTACTTATGTCTGTAATAAGACCACCACCTGCAATAACAATGGCCCCGGCATGCCAACATTGGTGTGCAAACTCTCCACACACACACACATAAAACAAGCCTCTGCAAATACTACACTCCAGTCCGGTGCACATATAACACACACGCGTGCACACACACACTCAGACATCTCATTCAGACGCTCAGCTGCCTGCCTCCCCCACAGTGTTGTTGCTGGGGAGTTGCTTGCTGAAATATCACCTTGAGTCTTGCCATTTCCCAACCTCATTTACTTTATTACAGCAAGTGTCTGCCATGAGCGTGGGGAAACAAATGGGAGAAATAGAAAACTGGAGATAGAGGAAAAACACACATACGCGCACACACACACACATTCTTGCACGAATACGGGCACGCACAGACCACCATAATCAGTCTCAAGGGGGACTCCTTGCTAACGTGGAGGAGAGAGAGAGGGGAGATTAATAGAATGAGAAGGGGAGTGTGTGTCTGTTTGTTTGAGTGTATGAGGGCGGGTGGAGTGTGTGTAGGGCTCACGGGGGGTGTGAGGGGGTGGGGGTCTGTTAGCACCAACAGCACAAGCCAGAAGGAAATGTCGTCGGGGTTGCCACAGCAGAGGAGGGGATGCTTTCTCCCCCCCTCACTCCCTCTCCTCCAGTCATCCCCCACTTCATCCATCAATCCTTTGCTTGTGCCATATTCCATCTATCTTTTCTCCTCTACTTGCTCTCTGTCTTTGTCCCTCTCCCTGTGTCTCTTCATCCTTTTGCTCCCCTCTGTCCTCTCCCTCCTCCGTTTCCCTGCCGCCGTCTGGCAGAGCTCTCTATAAACATGCCAGGGACAGTGCCTCCTCTCTCCCCTTCCAAATTGTCTTCCTCCGTCTGAAACGGCCATGATGATTGCATTCTCACACTCCATTGTAAAACAAAAAAAGAGAAAAAAAGGAAAAAAAATGGGACAGAAAAAAGGGAGCGGATAGTCGGTGTATGACGTGGCCCTTTTGTGGACCGCTGTTGGGAATCTGAATTGCCTGTCAAGCAGGGGACTTTCCAGCTCGGAGACAAGACACAATGGAGCTGTTGTGACGGGGGGAGATGCGAGGCAGAAGACCGTTCTCCACAATGCCGTGCAGTCATCATCATGTCCTGACTCATTGCTTGGCGGCCTGCGTCATATTGCAGCAAGCAAACACACACACACACACACACACACACACACACACACACACACACACACACACACACACACACACACACACACTCTCACACATAAATTACAGCTTGATGGTACAAATCAAATGCAAATTGCATACACAAACAGAAGGAAACTGAGTGGATGTTAATGATATGACAGTCAAATGTGTTTTGAAATGTCGTTTGGCAAATACCAATTAAAGGCCAAAAAGAGCAACAATGTGGAGTGCTTTTTGTGTCCAACTGCGGCTGACGAGCATATTTTATACGAACATACATCTTCTCTGATGTTTTAAACCCTATTTATAGCATAGCATATAGCACAGCCAAATCTTTGCTCAGGTTTGAAAAATCCCTTTGTGTTTCCATAAGAGGGCTCATTTTATATGCATTTATAAACCCATATAGTGATGGATTGTTAGATTTATAGCACAATCAGTAGTACATCTTGATCAGATTTTCAGGAAATATCAATACATATACAAACATGCACCATACAAATAAATACATTTAATATACACTGAAAATGTAATTACTTTTTTTCATTAAATATGTCTCTACAAAGTAATCCCAAATGTCCAACTTCATCTCACTATACAGTCATCATAATCATTGTCACATTATCACTGCAGGATGTTGTTATGGCTAATCTCTTAACAAACACACTCCTACTTACTCATCCAGCGCGCACACAGTGCTTCTGTGGCCAGTCAAATGTAAGTCCACTGTTCTCCACCAGCTTCTCTGGGGAAATATCTGTGACTGTTGTTAATAAATGCTCTGCTTTCATCCGCTAGTCAATCTGTTTGTCTTCTGGTACTGGGCAGGTAGCATACAGCTCTTTTATCTGCGCTTATGACGCTAATCTCAGGCTGAAAGCAGTGAGAGTGAAGTAGAACAAATATGTTGCCATGCTAAAATGTGCTAAAAATGTTCACTGACAGCCCAAGAACTATCCTGTTCCCTTTAACCCATGTTCTCTCAGCCCCCTGTTCCCTAAGACCAATGCTGTATCAAGCCTATATTAAAATACTGCTCTTTCATATTAAGGAATTAATAAATACAATTCAACATATATATTATGTATGGTGGAATATGTATTCAAAAAGGGAAAGCCAATAAATATTTTTATCTTTCCTTTTTTTAAAGGCAAAAATCTTTAGAAACAGCTCAGGGGACAGTGGGAGGAGGGTCACACAAACACACACACACAGACATACAGCACTAGAGCGTGAAGCCAGGAGGCATCACTGACATTTGGGGGATAAAGGTCTTGATGAAACCTTGCTGTTTCACACACGCTCACACCGGCCCCCGCTAACAAATGCTAACACGAAAGCGGTGCCAATTTCTCTGTAAGCCAAAGAATGTATGGAAACATTCGTAAAGGGCTTGCTTACTGATCAATAGCGCAGGCGTCTGCAAATCCTGGACCTTTCCTTTAACTGTAGCTCTCCCTGCGATTCTGTAAAGTAAGCTGAACTCTGCTTTCACCATGTCTTTCTCGCTTCACATTATCGCTATGTAGTCTTGACTCATCTAGGCCAACTGGCAGAATAATAAGCAGAGAGGGATATTTGGTGGGACTTTAAGAGAGCTGAAACTACAGTGCTGTATTAGTGCCACTTTCACTCACTCAGATGAAGAAACACTGCCAGTGATTAAGCTTCTTGTGGATATGTGTGTTTGCTGGTGTGTGTGCCTTGGCTCCATTGGGAGCCTGTAGCAGAGCCTTAAATTATACATATGTTCTCATTCCATTACCAGTGGCAACTACTAAAGGCTTCCCAGCATTTCCATTACCAAAATGAAAGGACACACGCACTCACAAGCTCACACACACTTATATATAAGCGTGCTTAAGCAGGACAGCGTTGAGCTTTTATTCAAGCACTTATACAGAATAGTGAGGAAAGTTCAAGTAATGGTTTCTATTTCAACAAAATCCGGTGCATCTGTGACCAAGTGGATGCCAGTTCAGATCCTCTGACAGGCTGGAAAAAATCTGGACAGAGGGAATGAATGATTAATGCTCTGTCCTCTCTTAACAACTGCCACTGAGAAGCCATTGAAGAAGGCATTTAATCCCCTTCACCAGTGGAACTGCTCAGTGGCCTGCAGCAGTGGGCTGCACTTATACTGGGAGGCTCCCAGTTGTGAAAAGCTAAGTAAATGTGAGCAAATATTCAGTTTAATGATTCTGTCAAAGTAAAAGAACAGAACCACTGCGGCTCGGAAATTGGCTACGGACATCTTAGAGGAGCAGCATTACTTATCTTTTCGTTTTCATGATACTTAAGACATGAATAATGCACTGTGATTCCACTTTCTGAAGTCACACATGATGCTAACATGCATCTATAATGGGATATAAAGTTGTAATCTGCCCATGCTGTTGCGTGCTGGAGAAGCATGCATAAGCCAATGATGTTACTTAACAGCATTAGCCAATTACCAAATATAGGCCTATCACATGCACAAAATATAGAAGCGCTGATAATTAACATGTTTCAGCAAATGTAATGTATGAGCTTCATTCTGTTTATTTTGCTGGTTTACTGGAAGTTGTTTTCACCAATATTTCAGACAGTTTTATGATACATTTTCTGCTGTGAACCTTGCTCCACTCCACTCCATCGCACTCCACCCAGCTGGATGCCAGATCTTAAAACCTTCTCCGGTAAACACCAGTACCTCGCTGCGGCTGCTTCTCATCAGCTTTCAGATCAGATCGGAGTGGCAGGCTCTGAGGAAAGGTGTTATCAGACAGCTGAAGGCGGAGAGGCCCGGTCGGCCCTGGCGCTGTAGTCATTTGAGTCTGGCTACGAGCTGAGACAACATCAGACAAGGATTAAATCAACAAACCAGACTGACCCAGGGTGACCAGGTGGGCTACTTACAACTCTGTGGAGAGAGGAGTTCGTACCCTGTTGGGATGGAGAAAGGATGGGGGAAAGAAAGGGCAAAGTTGGAGAAATGAATGAATGAAGAAAGGTACATTAAAGGAGACAGCTGTGCAGGAAGGTTCAGACATTCCCAGTATATCTGGGACTCATGTTGGAATAATGAAAGAGTAATAAGCAAGTGGAGTAGTGCCCTTGAGCCGGTGGTTGATTCTTTGTGTTTTAAATTTTTGAATGCAGGCTTGGTCTTAACAGGTCTTAAACTCTGGACTTGCCATTTAGAAATTACATTAATGTTGCAAAAACTGACCCAGTTTAACCGGAGTGCCTCATATGACCCTTATGCTACAGTGAGATTTAGCGTTGGTTTTGTGTCTCCCTCTTGAGCAGTGTCCTATGCAATATGGCTCTTTCAGGTCCACTAACTTCCTGTTCATCTCAGCTGCGTTTGAGTGAGGAGTGTCAAGTGGGAAAGACATTCTTGTAACCTCAGTGGAGGCAGATTTTACAGACTTGTGGTCTCAGACAGCCAAACAGGGTCTGGGCTTCAAGCCAATAATGGCAGTCTTTGCTGCTGCAGATATCAGAAAGCACATTAAGAGGTTTGGATTAAAGGAAAGGCCCTGACACATGGCCACATTTCTTTTTTCTAACCAAGTCATACATAAAACGCCCACATTGTAATGCTGTATATAAAACTTTTACCCTTGAGGTATGAGTTTGCCAACTTTGCAGTCGAATGGATAAAACTCCTGATGAAGAGCTGTCTGATGACCTTGTCATTTTTATGCTTTGGTTGAAGTCCCGCTTTGGTTGAAGTCCCGAAATTCTAAAATTATAATTCTTTTTTTTTAACAGTTCATTAGATCATGCAAAGTATTAAAAGCCACCAGTGTAGCTTCCATAAATTATACATTTTATGAAACAGGAGCTGAAATCTCAATTTGTACAATCTTAGCTTCCTTGTTGTCCCAATACCTTGTAAGCACTCAAAACCTCACAGCAGATGCTGTTTTCGTATGCAGCACAAGTTTCCAGCACAGGTTTTGCCCCTAGGGCCAGAATCACTCCAGTCAAGTAAAATAAGCAATTTTGTGGCTGGTTTTGGAGATTAGACTGACTTGAACTTAAGTCTCATTCGCAGTTGCACTGATAGGAAGTGAAAACGAGTTGTTGGTCGTTTCATTCAAACATTCATGATTCAGCTGAACTACTTTATCAGATCCTTCCATTATGGCGATGTGGTTCAAAGCTGCGGGTGGATTGGAAATAGGTTTCTGTTACAGTTCGTAAACAATCTGATAATTTACTTGGCACTATGGAGAGAGAGGAGGGAAGGAAACAGAGTTAGCAAAACAGAGGCACTGAAAAGGCATGAGTACGACTGCCAATTCAATGATAATTATAGTCTCAGAAAAAAAAAAAAAAAAAACTCAAATCAACAGAAAAAAACATATTGAGCTATGGATTTCTGCCCGAGGTGAGGTGCTGACAGTATCTCGCCCTGCTATCTGAATCTGTCACAGAGCTTATTCCTCAATTTTAGTTCTCTGGAGTGCAAGAAGAAGAAGAAGAAACTCCCCTGCACTCAATCTCATCCACTGGCGAAGCCATCACTCACACGGTCATATTTGAATTAGGTGTCTAGACATACAGTTTGCCAAAGGACTACTCTGCTTTGTTGCTGAGGGTTTCCATGCAGCCCTTATCCTCTATCAAAATGATAAAGTCCCAGAAAGGATCCAAGGCTACACATGAATGTGGGTGTAAATGGATGGATCTGGAGGGGTTTCCTGGATATGGGTGGCCTGTAAATTCCTGCAAAGCCTCTTTCTTATGAAGGGGAAGAAAAAGAAATAACTACAACATAGAACATAATCAATATGGTAAGGTTTAACACGGCAGCAGAAACAATAATGTATTATAAGGGATTAAGTAGGGTCAGCCAAGCTTCACTCACAGTATTTGCCAAGATTTTAAAGCAGTATAAATATTTATGACTCTAATTCCCAGCACAGGTAACTGGTAATGCATGCAGTACCTATTGCCTATTTAAATAAGGGTTAAAATGCTCTTGTGAGACATTAAGGATGGAAACCATCCTACCCGAGGTCTGGTCATGACTCAAAATCTCAATGATGACCTTGGGTATGAAATATAATTAGAATTTCAGAACTGCTGGCTGCCCACTTAGGACCACATTTACTTGACATAGCAGTAAAAAAGGAAGATGTTGTCTGGGCCACAGTGGGCTTTAAGTTTACTGTATGCATTAGCAGAAAAGTTTAAATGATGATGTTTTTACTACTATGTGTGTCAATTGGTCATGACAGACGAGATTTCAACTGAATATTGAGTCAGTTTGGGAATTTAGTATTAATTTAGTAAAAGACTTCTGGTAACAACCTACCATAGCTATATTATGTTACATGACTGATCAGCTGTTTCCTCTAACGTGAAAGGAAAATTATACGTTTCCCAATTCATTACAATTACTGAAGACTTCTCTCCATTTTCTCTTTTTTTTCTCAATCGAATGTTACTGCAGCTTTGTTCCTCTACTTCAGCTTTTTTCCATCTTAGCTTTGAGTGTTTACATGATAAATTATCTTAAAAGAAAGAAAAAACTACGCTTAGACTGATGGGTATGCCACCAGTTTTCCTCATAAACCAAAGTATTGGATGAGTCAAACTTTATGATGGTGCAAGACCGAAAGTCAAGGGATCACCCAAGTTGTGACAATAACGGCATTGAGCCACTGGGTCAGAGAGCTGGAAATCTCAGCAGTTCAGCTGGGTAGCACAGGCGGTGTGGCCAAAGGGAGCCAGGAGGGACAACTGAGTGAGAATCAACTCTCTTTGGGAGGAAAGAGGAAGACTTGCCTGGGGAGAGCTGCACTTCACTGAGTGCACTTTTCTACTGGCTCCTGTAGCTTATCTGACTTCCTCACTTTCTTAAATGATATAATTTAGGTCATGTCAATGGCTCCCATGGCTGGTTTTTCATGCCACATGCTTGTTCATGATAATTTTAGCATTAGGGTGGTTTGAATTCAGTCAAGGATTTGGTTTGATACAAATTAAAATGCAATTTTGGTGTTCCATTCATTACAACCTATCACCCAAATTGCTGCTTGAAACTAATTGCGGATCTAAACTGAATTAATTCACCATCTCAAAGAATATCAGTGAATAGATGCATTTTAATTACTATTCAGCTTGTGACCAGCAGAGGAAATTTTAACTGTTATTTAAATAGTATGTAATGGCTGTATCCAGCAGCACATCTCCATCATTTAGCCAATCTTTTCTCTTTAGCCATTTGTTTCCAGTTTGTTTGCAATAACTACAGCTGGTGTCTGAAATGACCAGTTAAATGAGAGACAATGTCTCTGACCATCACACACTGATTGATGCCGGCTGGCCCCTGAACTATATAAAGACCAGTCTTCAGAATCACATCCAAAGAAGTCTGTGGGGCTGATTATCACTGGTTGCTCCCAATATTCACATCACTTCAAGAAAACTGTAAATCCCGGCGTCAGTGATCCGTTGCCTTTATTCCCACCCTCTGCACTAATCACTTACCTACGCTTGACTTTCATTACATGCTGACAGCTCGCCCACACTCCTGCATCCATTTTCACTCATCTCACCCTCAGAAATTGTAACTCCTCTCTGATTGGTGAGTATTATTTATGCACTCATCATCCTCTGTCTTGCACCTTTCTGTTGCCAAAAATAGGCCAGCGATAATTTCCTGTACATATGAGTGTAAAGCTGTGTGTGTCACAAATGTTGCATATATATGTTAAAGGTTCATTAGGATTCAGTCAATTCAAAAAAAGATGCACTGTCTTTGGATGAGCGTCCCCAGGTTCTCAAACAACTGCTTCGATTCAGGGAACCCTACAGTTCCGTGTTTAATTCCCAGCTGTATAACTGGCTCCATCATACATGCTGTGCATAGAAAGAGGGGGAGAGAGAAAGGAGAGGGAAGTGGAGGGTGGGGAGGAAGAGACAGAAACAGAGACCTAGAAAAGGAAGGAGAGAAAGAGGATACAGAGAGGATGGAGGAATTAAATCCACCACACAACAGTGCCATCTAGTGGGCTCCTTCTCCATCCATCCCTCTTTCCTTTTCCCTTTTGTTTCTCATTGTTCCTTCCTTCTCCCTGCCACAGAGCTCTCACTTCCGTCTTTTTTCCTAGACACACACATTCATCACACACGCCTACATGCGCGCCCATGCACATTAATATGCATGCAGGGCAGTGCATGTACGCCTGCACTGATTCCTGATTTGGCATACGAAGGCGGCACTGACTTGTAATCTTCTGTGTACTGTTCCCTTGTACTGCAGTGATTTAAAACAAGGACTCACAGGGACACACACACAGTGAGGAAGTTGCTAGCCAGTACAAAAACACTTGTTTGTCTCTGCTGTCCTCTTACCCTTGTTTACTTCTTTTTTTCTGTCCCCGTCACATTGCTTTTCTGACCTCTCTCTTTTTCTCACTTCTTTAACACATTCCCCACCTCTCTATCTCTCCCTCTCTCTCTCCCTCTCCAGAGCGCCACCACCCAGACTGTAAACAGCGGTGATGGATTACTAATTGTCCTGCTCTAGATGCAGTGGGGTGGAGACAGCTGCGGGCGGGTAGTGCTGTGTGTGTGTGTGTGTGCGTGTGTGTGTGTGTGTGTGTGCCATGCAATCAAACAGATATTGGGGTTCATAAAATAATTGTGTTCTGTATCATGCATGCACTGGCTGCAGAATCTATGAGATGTTATACGACGGGACATTTTGACCTTCCAAGCATATGTCCTTGATTGAGCATTTGCAGTTTGATACCTTGCCCATTAGTTTTGCTTTGATAGCCGTAATTAGGCCCTTGGGGGATCTGCTGCAATCTTCAAGCAATAAACTCTGTCCTGCTACATAAAAAATAAAGCAGGGCTTTAATGAAAAGGTGCTTTTCTCAAGTGTAGATCTTGCTCGGATATGAAAACTGCAATTAAAAAACATAAAAGGTAGCAAACACACAAATTTAGTGATTTTCTTATGACAGATGGTAGAATCTGCTTCCCTCAGTTTAAATGTCATGCTCATGCTGGGACATCTGTTTTATAATGTATTATTGTAAAATTACAAGTATTAGTCTGACAACACCACCTGTCCTCATACCTAAAAGAAATGTTTGCCACTGAATCCCAAAATGAAATATAACTCCTTTACCAGCAACAAAACTACTTTGAAAGATTTTCAGAATCACAACATTGATGAATATCAGTGGGTTTGTTTATGGACACAATGAAACGATGTCGTGACATTGTGTACTAGCTGACCTGGTTACATCCCAATATCAACTCAGAAGCAGACTCTGTCAGTCTTCATACTGCATCACTTCCCAACTGTGGAACTGTATTTATATTTTATCATATTTCTGTCTATTTTTTGTGGTAATAGTTTATTGCTAGCATGCTCCGTGGACAGCTAATTAAGTTTTTATTGTGCAGGGAAACACATTTTTGTACTGTACATTTAACTATAAACTCTGAATTGAATTGGAAGATCTGGAAACTTGACTTAAATGCATTGCTAGGTGTTTCAGAAAGAGAATGACCACAGGTACGAGTCAGACTGAAGATCCATGCTTCATACTTCTTTTACTCAGTTTTTCATTTTCTCATGTACTTCATTTTTAAAACTTTGGAGGCTTCACTTTTTTCTCTTGCAACTTACACAACTTTGCACTTTGATTGTCTTAGTAGCCTAACCTCAATTATACATCTGAATCTTTTGACATGAGGAACAGGTGAAAATTACATGTCTAATCCCTGCTTAAGTCACTTATTTGTATAACATTTAAATTCATGATGATAATTCATGCCATTGATGAGGCAGTTTGCTTTCCTTTCCTTTATGAATTCATATGATTGGATAGTTGTCCTTTAAAATTCTGCAGCAGCACTTTTTACTGCACCGGCACCAGTTGTGATGCCAGCTTCACAGATTGTAGTAAAATCCATAAACAGTAAAGTCTTAATGCAACCCTAGCATGGAGGTTGAGTCAGCACACATGCACCCACACACACACACACACACACACACACATCCTTATCTTTATCACCACCTTCTAATCCATCCTCCCTTCCGCTTCCTGCTTCCTTCCTCTCTTGATCTCAGTGGTCACATCACCCATCAATTAAAGTGACACCAGCCACTGGAGATGTTATCTGTGCCGGTGTGGCTTGTGCTGGTGGGGGGACTAGTTGATTGCCCTAATGAATTATATATACATTATTGATAAGCTCTACTTTTGCCCAGCTTCTATAAATATATATTTATATAACGTGTCACTTTGTCTAATCGTCACCGGCTGGCCCTGTGTCCTCAAGCTCCTGGCAGGGAGGAAGGCCTAGGAGTGGTGCCAAGTGTGTTTATATGCAGGTTTCCAGCTTGGAAAATTCATTAGGTAGGAACTGTGTTTCCGCACAGGTGCGCAACATGGTCAATAAACAAATTTGCACTTATTCAAAATGAAAGTTTCTTGGATAAATATTTGAAGGAGACGGAAAGGATCCCAATTTCCCCATCAAAGTTACAATGATTGATTGATTGAATGATTGATTTTGCCTGCTAAGAACAACCTCCATCTTCTCCTGGCAGTTATACAGCAAATCCAGTGCTCAGCAAATGTCATTCATAATTAAAATGTGGAGAAAAAAAAGATGAGTTCTGCTTTAGGAGTCCATGCAGCAGTCCAACAGGCCAGATCTTCTTGACTTCTTTGCAGCTATGAGGGCTGATTTGATCAATCATCACATCTCCCTTCACCCTCCAAAAGAAAACTCTCTTCTGGGCTTGAGCTGCATGGTAAATAATTTAAATGCAAACGTTGGCAGCGTCTTTGCAGTTATCTTAAGGAGAGTGGCTCAGCAGAACAAGATCAACATTTGATTGTTGTGTCTGACCAAAGCTCAATCTCATCTTTACCACAACCACATCAGAACTCATTCACAGGCTTTCGTCAATCGTCTCCCGCAAGTGCCATCGCACACAATGGCTTTAGGTGCAGAATGGACTCTTTCTGTGCTCTCAGTGTAACATAACTGAACACATGGCAAAGGCCCAGGGGCCCAACAACTCCAAAAAGAGGAAAAATAACCATAAAAAGACACTAAACAATGACAAAAAATGGGGCATAAACCAAAGACAAAAACAGCTGACCAAAACACTATACTATGTGACACAACAGCTACAAACAGACGAAGACATCAGTACAAAGGACGTGGTACCACTCTTGATTAGGAGTGAGCATAAACACAGCCCACAGTAGACAGATGAACTTGATTCATTGTGTTTATTCTTGCCATTGTCCCCTGAGTTAGCACAGCAGGACAAAGCACACTGACTCATCAGACAAACAGCTAAAAATGTGCTTGGAAAGGAGTCGGATCAGATACATCCATTCCAGCTCTATCATGTCTGTATTTTCCTTTCCATGATTTTAATGTGTGTGTTCTAGTGAGAATTCTAATTTGTGTTACCCATCAAAACAAGCAATACTACAAGTTCTGTTTCTCCTTTCATTGAGATGACAGTCAGTCATAGTAAAATCTCTATTGTTTACCAGCAGTCCAAACTGAGACAAAATGATATGTCATCAATAATGTAGTTTTGTGCTCGGATTGTAGCATCGTGGTGACAAGCCTGTCGCCGACTGTTGCAATCAGCAGCAGAGCTCTTTTTTCTCCATCTTCTGATCTTAGTAATCAAGAAGGAAAAGGATCCAACTCTGTCAATTGTAGTGACGTTTCTTTCTGTACATCTGACAGACAGCAAATAAGCTTCACATTTAAAGCAGCTCCAAAGTACAGTAGGTCTCCTTTGAGGAGGAGGGAATAGCTATAATTGCCGTCATTTCCAATGCCATCATTTCACCGCATGGCCCGAGAAATTCAACTTGACATTCTGAGAAGCATCAAGCCCCCTTTTTTAGACCCTCGGTTTCTATCTGCTACCCTTTACTTTGTCTCTCTACCCCTCTGTCATTATGTGCTCCGAATGAAAAAAAAAAAAAGACAAAAAAGAAAGTAATCAAAAAATACCCTCCACACTTTGCCAGCAAGGTTCTGCAAAAAGCAGTCGCAATTACTTTTTGAGCCTTGGGGGAAGGGAAGAGTATCAGGAGAAGTGTGGGGAAGAGAAGAAGTTGGAGGGGTGAGGATATCTGGGTGCGATTGGTCACGCCTTACCCTCCCTGCTGAATCTCAAAGAAGACAGAGAGATGAGTGGAATGGGATTGCCCATTCTGTTCCTGGATAGAGTCCTCCTCGGATCCACTGTGCTGAACCCTCTGTCACAGATAGACAAACAGACACACACATACACACATGAGGCCTCACTACTTTGGTCACTACACCCCGCGGCCCAAATGATGACTCAGTGCTTTAATCGTATTTGCAGGGGATTTATGCCCAGAGAGGAGTTTCCTCGCCGCAGACTGTGAGAGAGCAAGGAAAAGATAGAAGTGATAGAAGGAGAGAAAGAAAGTCTCCGACCAGAGGAAAAAGAGAGAGTCATCAGAATCAAATGTGCAGCTATTGAACCACGGCGACTGTTGCACAGAGAACTCATTATTGTTCTCGGCGGTGAGAAGAGACGGCCTTATTATTCTCCTGTGCATAACAGGAACTCATAACAGGAGATTGCTGGCAGCGTTTATGGAGTAGGGATAATGCTTAGGTGCTTCTTGTCCTTACCTTTGGCACACTCCTTTCTCACATAATCCAATCATTTGAGTATTCTCCAGCTTATTTTACTTGTTAGCACTTCTTATTCTTCTGGAAAGAGGAAGGTGAGGGAGAAGGGTGGGTTGAGGAGGTGAGAGGAGGTGGTGGTGGGGATGGGGAATTAGAAATGGAACTACCGTGAAAAGAAATTAAATGCACTTGGGTTTGTGCATTGGTATATTTTCCTTTTTTACTTTCTATTCCTGCTTCTACTGACAATTTGGCAGAAATTAATAGTTGTGCTGTCATAGAAAGGAACCAAAGCCTGTGCACTTAACGCTTCAGTGCGGTTTAATTTCTGACAACATCCTTTTCTAAATGTAGCTGTTACATACACTTACTTTACTTCTTTCCGAATATAATCTGTTATATTACCTGTTTAAATTTTAAACCTTGAAACAGCTGGTAGAAAGCCTCAATTATTAATGTTCACACATATTTGAATTTACTGCACTAATCCAAAACTGGGGGGGATTAGGGAAAAACGGGGATAAAGTTCCTGAACTGTGAACGCCACTTTCTCAAGCAGTAAATAACAATTGTTCACAACCTGCTTCTCGCGTGTTCTTTACTTGCTATAGAAACTAAAGGGTATAATTTTACATATATCAGTTATGTCTTATATGCCTCCAATGGTCAATAAATGTGACATTTGTCATGTTTCTGGGAATTGTGTTATTGAAACACACCTGCAATTACCAGCTGTGACCACAGGGGTCAACAAATCAAACAGAATGGAAATCTTTCAGATTTTCACGACGAGATTAGGTTTTATAGGGACAATCATGAGCCAAAACTGCATCCTACATTTTTATTTTTTTTATTTTTTTTAATGGGAATTTGAAAAGCCTGTCCACAAAAGGGGATTGTCCTCCTCTCTTAAAAACCTCCATAAATTAAGAAAAGTTACTTATATTGTTAAGTATGTGATGTAGACCATTCTGTTGATTACTTAACATTGACTTTTATTTTCACACAGTGAGTTTGTTGGAGGGCTTGTGGATGAGTCAAACAAACCCAAGTTGGATTTTTTGTTTGAGGTCAACCTGATCCAGAAACCCTGACCAGGAACAGGTCACCTAGCACACTGTTCCCTCATCATCTCACAATCAGTAACTGCAGGAAGCATGACTGATTCATGTACCTGATTCGATATATATTACTGACATCAGGCTAAACTAATTCAATAAAGATGGTTTATTACACGAAGAGAACCTTACAAGTTGCACAAGCTGAACAAACTTTGTCAAGATGTCCTTGCTTCTTTCTCCTTCACTTTAATCTGCCCTTTATAAAACCACATCAGATCCCAAATGTTCAAAACAACCTGCTCCATTCAACGGTTTAAAATTATGTTTCAGAGATGAAGAAAAACTACGGTCACAGGCTCTGTCTGAATGGTTCCTGGCAAGAAGATGCTCCTTTGTGATTACAGTAATGATCCTGAGGCTTTCAGTTTCCAATTGGAGAGGCTAAAAATGTTGCTTTTTTTTATCAGGACTTTAAAGGAAAATATTAAGGCTTTTAGCGGTTTTGGTGTACACACTTATTTTATTATGAAACACAATATACACATGGAGTTATTATCTTCCCCATTGGTGACCATGTCTTTTGCCATTTAGTGTGCTTTCAGATGCTGTCCTTGAAATTATCCATCTATTTCCACCTTGTCACATTTCAGCAGCACAGAGGAATTTATCTTGTCGCTTTGGAGTAGATAGCCCTGTACATAATAAGCTCCACAGAAAGGTGAAAAGCGATGACCCTGTGGCATTGAAATGGTAAACATGAGGTGCCTGAGTAAATATAGCGATACAATTCACTCAATTATGTTTATGTGTTGCAGAAACAATTTTTTAGCAAAGTCAATACCAGTAATAAACAAGTGGAAAGAAAAAGCAGCATATTCATTGGCTTCTTAACTCGTAATCTCTCCTAAACTACAGAATATATTGTTTCTGTATAATTTTCATAAACACATACATGACACTATAATTGTGATAAAGACACTGTCAGGAATGCTGACTCCCTTATTTCTGATGAACGCAATATAGCCATCAATTTATTGATAACTATCCTCAAAAACTCCAACTCAGGTTTTTTTTTTTAAGTTTTAGGGTGTGGACCGCCCCTCTGACAAAAACACCAGCAAAACACCCTGTGTGTATTTTCTTTGTTAATATTTATTTCATGTCATAGAAACTTAATATTGAGCTGAGATAGTCTCATGCTGCTGCTGGACAAAACTTATTAGTTTCTAAGTGGGGAGTGGGAAAACAGTAAAAATCCCCAAAAGTACTGTACAGTACAGTATCTCTGAACTTTCTTCATAGTCACTCATCAGCTATTCTGTATGATGTTCTATTGATTTTGACTATTGCAATATATTTTCCCTTGAAAGTGTTTGGAGCCACACTTTAAATACCTCTCCCAAAGACAATAGATTGCTTGTATTTTGTTAATGTATAGTTGGGTTTGTGTAGCTGCTTTTAGTTAAGAGAAATAAATGGACATAAATAAATGCGGCTGTGATGCACTGATTCTATAATACATGCAGATATACATGGTCTGTTTGTATTTATTAAATGCATATGAGAAGCAGTGAGCAGAGAAATTCGAGGCATAATACTTTATCTCTGAAAGATTAGTTGCGAAGTTTGAAAAGCTAGAATGTTTTTCAGCTCACTGCTTCAGCAATCTAAAACAACTCTAAGAAGGTTGACTTCTAAGGAATGACTTTGGACTGTGTCTGCGTCTGCATCTCCGGATGATAGGCTGCTAAACCCGAGGTCGGATTTAATCTCATATTTTTCAAAAAGATAATGGGAAACCAAAGCATACACAAGCTCCAGCACAAGCCATTGACTAAGTATTTGCCATGCAAGGGAAATGAATGTAGAGAGTTTATCTCTGTTTCTCTGCTTCCACACACTGCTGCGGTTGAATTGGTCCGAGCTATTGCCATTAATACTGTGAGCACCACTTGGAGTGTTCACTCAAGTTAGAAAGCAGTCTGAAGGTCCCTCTGTCAGTACCAGGAATGCTATCGCAAGTGCTTTATGCAAAGCGGCTGTGTTCAAATATGGAAGGTGTTCTACAGAAACCCCATGTATAATTCCCTGATTTTAAAGAATGGGATTTTTTTTTAATCACCCATTTATTTATTGGTTTATTTTGCAGGAGTTCGCCCAGCACAGTGTCTGCTCTGTTTACAGAAACAGGAGAGAGCATTAAACCTTCTGAATTCTCTTGAAAAAATAATCAACCAGGCTGTGCAATAAAAACAACAAAGGCTCGCGTAATGAGCACGAAGCTTCCACAGCACCATTATTAACCAATGCGGAGAGATGAGGGGCCTCACACAATTACAAGTCCCACACTTATCTTGTCGAAGCAGATTCTGCAGGGGAAAGAGAAGCCTGTGTGTGGGTGTGTGGGCAGTGGAGTGCGCGGCCAGGCCTTTTAAACCAGAGCTCAATAAACGAACAATCTATAATGGCCCAATATCCTATAGAATTCCACAAATTTAGCAGAACGCCACATTTCTTTTTGCTGATTCCTATCATGTCATATAGGCAAGTCATTATCTCCAGGCATGATGTATACCAGGCCTTGTTAACCACTATAAAGTGCTAAAATGTCATGTAACTATGATGGATTGGCTCATATGGCATTTATTATGGCTGCAGCATCTGTGTTAAAGGGTAAACCCACACTGAATCACACGGGGCAGAAAACTGCTGCTGGCTCAATCTGGAATTGTTGGACATAACATTTCTGGAGGATATGATATGTCCCATGATGTATATTTTTATAAGATTATTTTCCCACAAAATACCACCACAACTCCAAGCTATGAAAGGCAGCCTGTGGAGTCTTTTCTTTTTTTTTCTCTCTCTCTAAATGAAGTTATTTTTTAACTCACTGTGTTCCCACCAAGAAAACATGTCTCTTTAGCCCTGAGGCCTGACAAACATTTGGAGCTTGTATTGTTGACATGACGCAATCCCACATTTAACAGTAGAAATCAAAACAGCACCATATTGGCAGGATAGGTTTGAGTTCTATATATATATCATTACAATCATAACTTATACTTAGAATTATAAATTGCTGTCTTAAATGTATTAATCCTAACACAGATTCTAGTTAAAATGGCCAATAAACTAAACTTCCCAACTAAAAAAGAGCTTTAAATTGAGTATAAGTTTAGAAACAACCCCCCAGTACTGTTCTCTATGAGTTCATATTTCCAAGCATATTTTCCTTCTGGTCACACCCCAATTTGTGATTCACTGTGGATTTACTAACACAAGTGCAACACTGAAACATTGGATCTTGGCCTGGTACATTCCCATGTTGCTTTCAAAAGCCAACATATCTCCATTGCCAGTTGAAGAATATAAGGGTTTTTCTTTCCAACTAAACTGTACAGCAGACGATTAACACTTTCAACCAGTCAGGAGAAACCAATTAGTGGAATGAGCCTTTGTACAGTTTGTTTGGAGTGAAAACCTGCATTCTCTTCCATGGCAGAGGGCTGAAGAGCCATGATTCAAAAGGCACAATGGTAGAGTACATTTGTTGAACTCATGATGTCATAGGTTAATCTGACTCACCACTCTGTATGCATCTCTGCCCTTCTTTTTCCATCACTCCTCTCACCCCCTGCTGAGCAGTACAGTACAAACTGGAGCAGAAACATTCTTAACTAATCTCATAACTCAAGTTCTAATAGAAATGTGAGAAATAGAATAAAAAAAAAAAAATCATCACCCACCCATAGTCCTTGTTAAATTCTCCACTATAATGTGTCCCCATTGTGTCTGTGTGCGAAGCTTTGAAACCCAATACCTTCTTTCATTGAATGTTTTTCACTTTTCTGAATGAATTATTTAATATACTTGAATGTGGTGACTTGCGATACAAACGAGCAGCTCATTGTTCTTCATATCCCCTGTGTGCTTGCTAGCACGATAATCAGGTTAGTCTGAACTTGAGACTTCCTGTAGGAGTTGAGTTATGTAAGCACTGTGGAGGGAAAGAGGGAACACAAAGTTTAACTGAAGAGCCTGAGACTAAGCAGTGTCCAGTTCTTTCAGAGAAGGAGTCGTATAGAAATCTATGACAAACTTTTGGTTGTCAGTGTTTGGTTGTGCTAAATAACATTCAAAGTAAGTTTTGTTTGTTTGTTATTTAATTATAATTCCATGTTAAAAGAGAAAATGTCATTACAGATACAAACTTGTGTGGACAGCTTAGTATAGCATTGCAAAGGTCACTGCCCATTTAAAACTATGGGTGGGCTGAAGTGTATATTTTTTGGACTGTGGTTTCTCACTGTTTACGAAAGTTCACTTGGGTGTATTTATGAGATTCTTCTTCAGCAGTCTTATGGCTTCAGGGTAAAATGCTCCAGTGTGGAAATTCTGTGGTGCCATTTGCTAGTCAGCAAGGGACAAAACACTTGGTGGTTTGGGCAGGTTAGATTGCTGGTGTTGCTTTAAGCTTTCCTCCCACACTGCTCCCTGTAAATCTTGTGTACAGGTGGGAATTAGCAATAGTGATGGAGTGGGCCATGCACATTATCTGTTGCAAGGCAGAGGAATTCGAGGCAATGCAATACCCACATAGATCTGCTTTTATGTGATGACTTCTTCAGCCCTCTCGGATTAATTTTTTCTTGCAAATGATATTTGGGAAACTTGAACCAATTCTTTGTCACAGCCCCTGGCATCTGATACTGATGCACAAGGCACCGATTAGTGTATGAGACACACCAGGCTTCCAGCATACTCCAATACAAACCCGCCTACAACAGTAATACAAGAAGTGTTCTAGAGGTGACGTATTATAATGAGTGACAAAGTCCATGTGAATTTGGTCCAACAAAAATGAATCAGGAGGCTGCTGTTAATGTCCCACATGAAACCAAAATATCAGTGTTGACTTAAGTGCATTAACAACTTAGTTATGTATGTAACTCAACTTATATAATAAATGTAATTATTTTAACCCATGACCCTTTCCACAACCTAATTAATTACATTTGACGCCTAATCATAAGTAGTTTTATTTCTTGTGTTTAAAACTGCAACCTCAGTGAAGGGTCATGGTTAAGTCAATGTGACAAGGCACAAGTCATACATGGTGATACTGCTCTCCAAAGGACAATCTGACCAATCACAAGAATGAAAGGGAGAGAGAATAATGACTTTTCTTTGCAATAGGGGAAAAGAAGAGCTTTAATAGAGAGACTGAACCCTCAAGCCAACAAATTACTCCTTTATCGTGACCTCTTACAATGTGTGATTTAGTAATTGACATTCTCCCTCTCATGTTGATCCTGGCTTCTGGGTAGTGGTTCACTCAGCAGTAGTCACACAAGCCAATTCCTAAAAGATGTATTGAATCAGAAACACTTTGGGACCCTCTCAAAGGCTTCTGCAATCAAAAGGGGATGCGGGTAAGCGCGTCAAATTTGAAACATAATCTATTGCTGTTGTAGACTTATTTTCTGAAGTCACCTTTGAGATATAGATTAGATTTCTCTATGGCATAATTCACCCAGTGGCCTGAACTATATTTTCTTTTACAACCATGAAATACGATTGATGACAAAGTTTTGCTAAACACGAAAGAGTTTGAAAGAGTCCCTTTTCTCTGCTATCAGCTTTTTTCTCAAATGCACCGCTTCATTGTCAATTAATTGGTATGGATGGGGAGAGTCTTTTCTGCAACATCATAATCAAAAGATCCATTAGATGTTCAGCAGTTCAAAGGAATAATGTGGCTCAGTCGATCACTGATCATCATGGAACAACTGCCATTAGAGATTAGAGTACAGCCTTATGATTTCTGTTTGTAGCTTTGAGCCATCCAGCTCGTTTGTGCAACAGATGCTCTATTGGTGTATTCCATAAGAGAAAGTCGATACAAACTTTCTTATTGTAGAGATGGCTTTAACATCTTCACAGATAAAGCAAAAACTTTGAAATGGATGCAACACATTATGTGTCAAGCAGAAATGTTGGGGAGGACATCACAGCTCCTTGCTTGGTGCTGCCAGACTGACATTTTTAATACCACTGCCAGAAAGGAAATATGGTAGGTGACCTAACACGGAGGCTTACTACTGATGGTCACAATGAGAAGGCTCAGTGTCAAAGCCATTATACAAGCCTCTGAGAAAATACACACACAAATCAACCTCTGCTGGCATGCCAAGATTTTTTGATTCCACAGACAGCCTTTGGGGAGATTTCCCTTTTCAGCAGCTTTTCTCTTCTACTTCCAACCAGAACCAGTTAAAAGATTGGGATTTGATATGCTGTCACTCATCTCCTGCCTGATTTGGATGACAGGCGGGTTCATGAGCTGCTGTGGAGTTGATGCAAACCAAGCAGGGAGGAAATTTGGGGGCTTCAGCTGAGGATTCCCCACTGAGCAGTAAGGCAATCATTAGGAATTAGAAAGGGGAGGAGGAAGAGGGAAAATAGTTCAGGGGAATGGGGAATAAATTTAATGGCAAGTCAATAGGTATTGATTTTTATGTAAATTTCTACACAGCAGAGCCGCGCCTATTCAGTCATGGGCCTTCAGGATCTGAAACAAGGCTAAAACAGTTGAAGGGATATTATCCACTTTCCACCGTGTCTACTATTTTTTACGATTCTGCAATCTCCCTGGTCACTGACAGTTCCTCATTCACCTTTCTCTGTCTCATTCTCGTTCTCGCTCATTCTCTCCCTCCCGTCTCCATCCCCTTTGTGTTACTGCCAAGCAGTCAAATGGATGTTGGCATATTTTAGAGCCCTGTTGTCCAACTCTCTCTCATGCGCAGGCCAAGTCCGTGGCTCGGCAGAGTGCAACTTGGCAGCCGACGAGACAAGCACACAAAAGCAATTAGCCCGGCCACCAACAGTCGCTTGGAGAACCGAGCGTCCGTTCTGTTCACAAGTCAAATAGAGAGTGTTATTTATATCCAAAGGTCAGAACCCTCCCTGTCAGAGGATTTCAGATCTGTTAATGTGGGACGTTTACACTGCGGGCACAAAAAACAAAAGAAGTCTAAGCAGAGTGATGTTAAAAGGGCAGTCCTGTGACAACGCCACCTCGCCTGCACGCAAGCACAGCAGAGGTTGAAGCTGGGCGGTGTTAAAAGATCAGGATTTTAACAACCTCCTTCTCACACACACACACGCAGACATGCAGCGCACGGGAACCAAGCAAAGAGGTCAGTCAAAGCAGCGCACTGTTAAAGGCGTCGGAGTATGACAACCTCAGTGGGGCTGACCGCCCTTGCTGTCAGAAAAGATGACCCTCATCTCACAGTCTTTGTTCCGAACAAGAGAAGAAGCAAAGCGGACAAAAATGACAGCGGAGACTAAGAATAGTATGTGCTGCTGGGATACCTGAGAGTAGCCGGCCTGATGTGACGTGCTTGGCATGAATGATCTGTCAGGGTTTCCATGCACGTCCAGAGAGCATTGGTTAAGGAAATTATTCAGTCTGAGATTTGTAAAAATTAATAGCCAGGAGACCTGTGTCCAATTATATATTATTTTTCCAATTTGTACAGACAAAAGTCAGTATTGTTTGATTTTGTGGTGAACTTTTTTTTTCTTTGGCACAAATTGTAACTGAAACTAGTAAAGTACATTCCAGCATATGTAAAATTTCCAGGTAATCAATAACCTCTCCAGAGAATAATACCAAAGAATACCTCTCTGATTTTCAAAGTTTCAATCACACCCCTGAACAATTCCTTGATTTTCCAAAAAATTTCGCTCAGAATATAGCCTTTCCTTCCTTTTATTATTAAGGCACTGTTCAACAAGTAACAAGCCTGAATTGTAGAAAATGATTTTCGAGGTTGTGAAATAAGGATGCAGACAATGTGAGATTGCAGAGTTGACGAGTCTAACCGCAGACTGATCTGAATGGGACTCTTCATGCCCATGACAGCAGGAAGGAGTCTGGTCTAGTCGATTATTATTTATAATAATCGACTAGCCTGTGGTGAATAGATTAAATTATGACCCAAGGTGGTTATTTAGCTTCATGTTACTGTTTTAGGGTTTTCAAATCATTGTTGAAATAGCATTAGATGAGGATCTGAAGTCTCTGCATCCCCAGCTGGAGCATCAATTGCTAATACAACTTGTGATTTATGATGACCACTCTTTTTTAGTGTGCAGAGGGCCCGGGGCCGGCGATGTCAGTCAATACCTGCAATATTGCCTCATTTGCAGCAGCTGTCAAAGTGACTTACATCCGTGCACGCGCACTGATCCACATACACACACACAAACACACCGCCCCCACTGTCAAAATAAATTGGGTGCATGTTCTCTAAACCCTATTTATGGGTCTCCCATTGTTTTTCTTGATGCAGTGTCTGACACAGGGAAGAAAGGGCAAAATTCATCCACGCATTATCCGGGGTAAGAGAAAAAAATATATATTTGAGAGTGAGAAAGACAGAGATGGACGGACAGGACAAAGAAGACAGAAAGGTTGAAACAGACTGGCAGGCATAAGAAAGAGACAGATGGATAGAGAGACAGAGAGAGAGGGAAGGTGAGACAAACACATAGACAAACAGAGGGATAGACTGCATGCCATGAACTCAGCTGTCACTCCCCCCACCTTCCCCACCTCAGCATCCTGTCACTCACAGCTGATGACAGCCCCCATCCTGTCTCTGCCTCCGTCACCTCAATCACACAAGGACCTGATACTGTCATCACACTCTGAGTGCCATATCAAACTAGTACACTGCTATGTGTGTGTGTATGTTTGTGTGTACCTGATTGGGTATGTGACCCCTTGCTGGGGAAAGAATTTCAGTGAGTGTGTGTGTGTGTGTGTGTGTGTGTGTGCAAATGCTTGATTGTGTGTCTGCAATTTGACAAGCAAGCCTTCTTGAGAAAGGTCTGTCTGACTGTCGGTCTATCTGACAAGCTCCCATTCTGAGGAAAGCCTATGGATTAGGCCAGGCCGACAAATACACCCGTCGTAAATCTCCGTTGCTTACACTGGGACAGCGAATGCTTCGATCTAAGGGCTGCATTGAATACAGATCAAAATCTGTGATGTGGGATTTCAACCCATGTCAAAAAACTCTCCAAAAAAATATGTTTGGAGGATACTGATCCATCAGTTTCCTTCATTTTTTCCTGATGAAGATATACTTTGTATGCTTTATGATTAAACAGAAAGATATGTCATATATATCATCTGCATAAAGTAATTCATTCTGATAATCACAAATTATGTGCCATAAGTGATATTCCAGTTTTTAATTTGACATCAAACAAATAAAGAAAAATATGTCCATAATGTTTTACCCACTGAGATTCACTTTTGAGCAAGACGCTAACAAAATGTTATATGTTACATGTTACTTTCATTTGAAGTCATAGAAGTGGTCTAGTGTTGATGAATAGACAAAAATAAAAATACTTCATTTTATATATTAACCCCAGCAATCAACAACAAACTGCAGATTCTTCTCAGACTGGAATCAAAATTATTCTAACCAACCCATAATCTTCCCATAATCACCTAAACAAGTACAGCTCAGGCTGATGGGCATGTCATTAGTTTCATCCACCAAGTCCTCAGCAATTAGAGGGACAGTGGGACTGAAAGAACTGGAGTCACTGTGTTCATTATTATTTTTCCATAGTCACCTTTTAATAGGGCTCTACTGGCTAGAGGGGCTTAATTAAATGACATGCTCTCTTACAGTGACATGGACATGCTGACACTCCAAACATACAGTAATGGGTCAATGTTCTGACAAACATATGCTCAATGCAACTCTGAGGGAAGTTTAAATGACTGTAGACAGTATATCTGTCACACACTGCGGCCCCCTATTTGTGTCTAGCAACGCCTGGCCAACAGGTACAGGTCTTAACACTGCACTTCCACGGTCACACTCTCACGAGCGAAGGCTTTACTTGCCATTATATGCAAATCAAAGGAAAATGCATGTGTTCCTCAGTCTGAACACAGCCACCAACTTCTTTTAGAGATGTATGGAGTAGGAAGTAGAACTCAAACTGCCAACAATAGAGCATGAGCAGAGGAGCCGGACAGTGGCACAGATATATGACAGATGAAAACATCCCTTTGTAAGAGCCAAACACACAGGCTTTAAAGTTGTTTTGCCTCTTCCCCTCTTATTTTTGTGTCTTTGTAGTCATTACGTATCTCTCTCTCTCTGGTTTTGTATCTCTCTGTGGTCATGTTGATCCTGTTTACACCTTTACATATCTTTGCGTCTTGTTTTGGTCCGTCTGTTTTCATTTTATGCTCATCTGTGGTTGTTCTTCACCACTGCCTGGTTGGTGCTTGTCTCTTTGGGTGACACTGTGTCTGTGACGACCAGGGGCACCCCTGGCACATTGGGCCCCAATCCCTGGTAGGCCTCTTCAGTATGCATCCATCCTCAACAGGAACTATATTTCAAGAATTTTACGAGGAAAAATCTTTTTGGTTCATTGTCACCAATCAAGTTCTGTTTAAGTGCAAAAACCCGTGTGATGGCTGTATTAGCAAGTCCAACCCTTGCTGATGCCATAACCAAATTGATTGGCTGAAATGTTGTGTTAAGCTGTTTCCCTGACACTCACTTTTTCGGTTGCCCCCCTGAACCTCCCCTCGGCACTGTTCTTGGCCTATTGAAATCTATGCACATATTCATAGAAATGTCCTTTCCTGCCTGTGCAGGGTGTCCCATTTTTTAAAGTATAAGTTATGGATTTATTCATTAACTTTCATTATGTCCATTCAGAGGACACAAGAGGAGACAAGGAGGAGAGGAGCTTGTGTGTGTGTGTGTGTGTGTGTCTGTACGCTCACATATGGACAATGATGTGGAGGATTATGGCTAACCTTTAGTTT
>JAOWBC010000959.1:7831527-7852384 GCA_028566105.1 Hypoplectrus providencianus | reverse complement strand
GACTTTGAGGTCCACTTACTGGTTATGTATGGCATCGCACAGTCTTTATCAGCAGTTCCATTTATTTAAATTGACTTGACACTTCTGCCTCTGATATATGTTTTTATTCTAACAATGGATAATTTACTCTGTGCGAACACAAGATCACAAGCAGTGACAAACCCACAGAAAGGGATCACTCAATTTCGCAGTTCCTGTCAGCTGCAAAGGATTTCAGCTTCTTTCAGCTCACAGTTTGTGTTGCCTTTTTGTGAAGTTGTAACCTTTAAAATGAAGTATCATACATGCATTTTAACTCTAAAACTCTTCTCATCATAAGCCATTACATGTGGCTATTCTAAATAGGCAAAACATGAACAAAGTATTTGTAAAATTGGATGTCATACATCAAAACATGTAAAAATACAACCTATACTGCATAATTTCATATCTATCTCAGTAAATATTTTTAAGGCCTCCACCTCAGCAACATGCCTGCAGGGATCATGTAGCTGGAATATTTGTCTGCCATTTCTTCAAACTTTAGATTCAAGGTCAAAGGTCAAGGTCAAGGTCACCTCCCAAAATACATTTGTAGCTGTTACTCAAGAATTGATTTGACTGAATGAGAAACATAAGGAATGGAAATGCAAGTTAAAGTATGCAGTGGATTGAATACATTCAACAGAAGAAGAAAATGTAACTTAGCAAAGTAAAACAGTGCTGATGTGCTAGATGGTGACAATAAAAGTCACCTCATAAGGTGAGGAAAGAGTCCTTGATGTTCACTGTTATTTCTGCACAACACTTCCCAGAGATCAACTGTCACTCCTGTCACTCAAACCGTGTGGGCGGGACTGTGATGCCTTTAACCTTCAATTTTTTTTTTCCTTCCTGTTTGTTGATAAAACTGAAGACGGTCTTTGTTCAGCGAGCAGTTCATCTCTTTTCCACAAACTGCCTTTGCGTCTGACTGAAACATTAAACACGCTACTTCAAGGTGACCCCATTTAGACCCACACATATTTATTAAAATGATACATGAAGGATGTGTACTGTGGCTTTACATTCCCATCCGCCACACAGCCACTGGCCACCACACATTTGATAAATCCCCTTCCAGCCATCAGTTTCTATCAGCAGCGGTCACCTTTATGCCCTGCAGGCTACATCCTGTTGGTATATTTCCATGAGTTGTTGGCCCAGGGAGCAGCACCAGGCCCAGAGAGCACTATATCAGTGTTTTGAATCATATTAAAACGTCTAATGTAGACTTATCTGCTAGCTGGAGGCTATACAGTAGCTCCAGCAAATCTTCTGTATACTGGCCTTTCCCCAGTCCCAACTGGCTGATTAGCATTTCCCCAGGGCCACAGAGTTCAGTACCTGGGCCGGTGCCATGTGTGGGACTAAGAGCTAGCTGTTTTCAAAGGTCAGAAATGCACCAGGAAGTAAAATGTACAGACACTGTCATCGTGAGTTGATTAAGTTTTAAAGATGAATAAAAGAAGAGGGAAACAAGCTTTACTGCATTGACTAATCCAAAGAATCCATTGTGTTTTAAACATCCAAAAATATACACTAAATTGTAAAAACATGCTTTATCATCATTTTATCAGCTTCACAATGGTCCTTGCACAGATCCTATATAACAAAAGGCTCGAAGAGAAAAATGCAACACTTATTTCAATTGAAACTTTTACATTTTCTAATGATTTATGGCATTAAAATCATGTTATTCTGCAAAATATATATATATTTTTAGTGAAGAACCAGGCCAGAGAGACTAAAATGTGACAGCTGCAAAACAAAAACACCCTGACGACTTGGGGCTCAGAGGGTTAAAACTTTAAACTACGACTGAAAACGTTGGTGCTACAAGCATGCAATACGTATTTTCTGTGGTATTTGCTGAGGCCCCTCTACTCTAATCCTGCAGTTTTGTGAGGATATACAATTTATGATAACTAAAATCCTAGACATCATCATGCCTTCTCCTTGTCAGTCTCTCCTTTCCTCCCTATGGTAAGGTAATTCTGTTTTCTAACTGCAAATAAGATCTCTCCTTCTTCTTCTGCTATTTATCTCCCAGGCGTCTCCTCCTTACAACGGCGCTCTGATTTCCTCCTCTCCTTTCACCTTTCTCCCCGTGTCTCCCCTCCTCTCCTAAACAAAGTCAGCGTGGGTGTGATTGGGCCTAAATTTGCATTAACAAATTGCGCAGGCTGCTGCAGCTCGACAGCGGCGGCGGCGCTTTTCGGATGATTCAGCTTCAGGTGGGTGTGTGTGTCTGTCTCTGTCACATCGACGCCGAGAGTGTTTGTGTGTCGACTTCCCTCTGCGGGCGTCCTACTTCTCAGCCACCACACATACCCAAATGTGCTTGACGTATTAATGCTTTTGGAAATATTAGTGCGCTTGCTGCTGCCAAGGATTACTCCATCTGCAACAGCCTCTTCCAACCCTAATGAGAATTCATGTTACATTTTAAACAGCCAAGAAGACTGCCTCACTATCATCTTTTCACTCCTTTCAGCCCCGTATTCCTATTTGACTCTGAGGTGCCAAATTCAAATTCATTTCAGCGAGAAGAAAGTACATTCTAAAATACCTATGAAGCAAGAGAATGCACTTAATCCTGCAAATATGTGCTCTGTGTTAGTTTTGCAGTTTAATGGAGCAACTGTATTATTCAGATAGGCTAGTCTTGGGGTTTGTACAAATGAGAAATGGCAAATGAGCGTGAAGAACGGGCAAAGTTTCAACTCACATGACGACTTAAAAGTACACTCTGCTTTCCAAAAGAGATCCAAGCGAAGCTCTGTTTATGAATATTAGCGTGGGAGTCGTGCGAGAGTGCGCGCTGAGTGTGTATGTGTGTATTTTAATGAACAATAAATACTCCCTGAGAAGTTCAGCATATTAATAAGCCTGTGAGAAGGGCCTCAATATGTGTGTGTCAACATAGGTGTGTATCAGGCGAGAAAAGAAAAGACACATGGAGAAGAGCCGTCTTCATGTGCTGCCCTCCTCTCGCTCCGTTGGTTTGATTCGCTTTGTTTTTGTTTTTTCAAAGCGTGAACAATCAGCAGGACGCTGCCGTTTCATGATAAAAGGGGAGTAGAGGAAATGAAAATGAGAGCTGATGTGAAAGCAAACATGTGATTCCATCAAAATGAATAGTCATAAAAGAATTCCCTACATTGTTTACATGTGCAACCATCTTTTTTCTTCTCTTCTTCTTCTTCTCAGCGTTGGTTGGTTGTGTGAACCTGTATGTATACTTTATATGCTCCAGCTGGAGTGAAGTAAAATGATATATTTAGCAAAATTGCACAGAAAGATGCCTTCAATGACACCTAATGTACCTAGTATTTTGTATCACAACACACAAACAGCACTACCGCTGTGAAAATAAGACTGGAAAAATAGAAAAATTGCACACAAAATCAACCATAGAACATCTTTCCTACATTATATTGAAAGCCCTGTCTCATCATCTCCTGCTCAGACTTTCCTCCTGTCCTCAGGCCCTTTTTTCATCTCCATCCTTAACCTCGCAGTCCCTGCTATCCTCCATCTCTCCACTAGATGTCTTCAACTTTCCCATCTTTCCTAACCACTTGATCCTGCCCACATTTGCCAACACGTGCCTCTAAAGACTACAAGATTTTACTTAAAATTAAACTAACAAGCCAAAAAACGAAGCCAAAAAATGGTATTATATCCTATGGCCAGCAGGGCGCGACTATAATGGCTGCAAAAAGAGATTAGTTTGAAAGTCTATGAAGAAATAACCATACATCTCATCTCTCATAAGCATTCATGGTATAAGAAAAAAAATGGTGTCCTAGTGCAGACAATGACAGAATCCTTTATGTCATTGACTCCTTAATGAATAAATCCACTAAGAAAATAGCAAAAAAGCATCCAGACGGCTTTAAATTGTTTCACATTTCATTCTAAAATGTATTAAATTCATCTCTTTGAAGTTCATCTGGCTTCAATTCCCCAGAAATACCTAATTCACATTCCCTTCACTACGACTCTCCCAGCTGATCTGAGATGCATCCTGTTTCCTTTTGATCATGAAAATGTCTCTTGAATTTGACTGCAGTTCACTTGGGACAAATGCAATTGATTGGACATGATTCCAAAAGGCACACACTTGTCTAAATTCAGCCCACACTTATTCAGTGCATCTAACAGCAAAGGCAAAGCTTTGAAACCTCCAAGATAGAATCATGTCAAGGTGTCGTTCCAGGAGGAGTATAATGATTTGCTGGAGTAATATTCCCAGCACATCAGGCTCTGTTGTGAAAAAGGCGGAGGCTGGAGAGCACCATGACTCAAACTGGGGGAGTAATCAAGAACATAATGGTAACCTTACCCAAACTTCAGAATCACTCTGTCTGCAGACACTGAAAGAACCGCCAGTGGGAAACTCATCCCTGCAGCTCTCTATCAATCAGGTCGGAATGGCACGGTGACCGAATGGAAGCAACTCCAGAGTGAAAGGCACAGAGCTTTCACCTCAGTCTCGAAAAAGCAATGCTGGAGAGAACTTGGCAAATCATTTTTAGCATGTCCCTTTAGGCCCCATTTACTCCACTGATTACACACATCAAACTCTGTTTACAGGTCTTGCAGGTTCCTACCAGATGTGAAACAATATGTATAAAGGCTTTTGTGGCACCAGAGGGAGCTGTGTAAAGCTAATACACTGCCTCAGGTGATGTCATTTGAGTCCATGTTGTGGCCAGTGGTGGGGTGTAACTTTAGCTACTTTTAATATAAAGATTTAACTAAAAATACTTAATCAATGTTATGTTATTCTTTTCATACAAAGCCTGACAACAGTATATTTAGTATTTAGAATTTGAGGAAACTGAAATGCTGTTTACATTAATGCATCAATAGAAATAATCTAATCATAAATATAAAACACACTGTATGAATAACAATCTAACTGGTTGTTCTGAATTATCAACAATTTTCCTTTGGTACTTTTTGTACATTTTTATTCTAGCACTATTTTTTTTAACCTTTTTTGGAAGCAACAAATCTAAATGCTTTTCACACAACTGGCTGTGGCTTCAGACTACAAGCTGAAAGACCCTAACCCTAACCTTTTTTTTTTTTTAATACTATTATTCTTTCCACTCTGACTGAAGGAATTTTTGCAGCATTTTAACAGCTGCCCCCCCCCACCCCCCTCCACTGAGCCAGTAAACTGAGCCAAATCTGGAAGGGTCCTTGAAGAAAACCTTCTTTCGGTTGCACACAGCTTGAGACTGGGATGAAGATTCACCTCTTCGCACAACAATTACCTCGAGCGCACAGCCAAGTCGAAGCTGGAGTGGCTTCAGGACTACTCTCTGAGTGTCCTCAAGACGCCCGTTCACAGCCTGGACCTGAACATATTTGGAAAACTCAGTGCAAGAACTCAGCTTTAAGTATCAAACATGAACTAAAGCAAATCTCTGAATTTTATTTTCAAGAGCACAAAGAGGGCTCAACACTAATTATGCAGGAATGATTTAAAATGATAATGTAGCCATGTTCTTTTATAGATAAAACAAAGCTATATCTGTCCTTGAAAGACAAGCTTCATATGAAGCATCTCCTGTGTGGCCCTGGCTCCAAGGTCAGAAAACTTGTTTTTTTCTTACTGTAGTCCAACTTTGCTTAAATTAATGACAAAATCCCAGAGGGTGCTTTCTTAAAAAAAAAAAAAAAAAAAAGAAAAGGAAAAAAGAAAAGAAAAGAAAAGAAAAAAAAACTGGAGTAAAAAGAGACAAGGGTTTTCAGCTTCTCAAAGCAAGGGGCTTTTGACAGCTTGAGATGAGACTGGCCTCTTCTTTTATTTCACCTCTGCTATTCATTCCCCTTATTGGGCTTTTCTTTCTGATCTGTCTCTTTTCGCCATCTCTTTTCTTCTCTCAGCAGCATAAATGACCCTGGAGGGTTGGCAGGCTGTGAGTAGAGGCTAGTCAATCAAGATTTGAGGAGAGAGGGAGAAGATCCAAGACATCATGCTGGATTTCGGTCCGTGTGATGGTAGGGCGCGTGTGCATGTGTGCATGCGCTCCAGCAGGGGGTTGTCAGCACAGGTTGGCCTGACACAGGAGTCAGTTTCAGAGGTTGCCTAGGAAATGAGGCGGAAACAATTTTGCTAACTCCGTTTTTAAGACAGACAGGGAAAGTGACTTTGGGGAGTTAACAACCACTCTCACAAAGGACAGGCTGAGCCGAAGTTAAAAAAAGAATGTTTTATTTATATATTTTTTGCTTTTTTGTCTTCTTTGAGTTTAGAGGAATGACCTAGACTTGGCTAGAGAATTTGCAATTACCTCTGGAGCATGACGTTTATCTCATTTCGACACCTTGCCTGCATTATACATCCTGGAGACAAAAGCAAATTTAAAATGCATGGTGGTCTGGCACCTAGCTAGAGTTCAGGAAGGTGTTGTTACTCAGCGGTAAGTGGAGAAATGCAGCTGGCTGAGGCGGTCGAGTATCCAGTTATTCAAGTGTTTTCAGACCGATGACTTGATTCCTCACCTGATGAATGTTCATCCCGATGTTGCATGTCAGTGTTTTTCATAATCATCACATTTTTCACATGACTGGTCTAAAGGAAAGGTTAGATTTACCTGAGGTCCGAAGAATGTCACCGGAAACGACGGGGTATCCGTCTTTAAGTTAATGAACTCGGGGAGAAATCCAGGTTTACTCCACAGGAGTGAAAGAAGCTAAATCAAAATATGATTAAAAGCTAATTAAACACACCATTAAATCGGCAATGAATGTGGTTGCCTGTCGTGTACAATGAGGTTCATGTATCATGCCCAGCTGTCCGGCAAGGCGCCGACGCTACATTTGTCACTTCTGTATGGCTTCAGTGTGGCGTCAGCAGCCACAGAAACTGTTTGTTTGTGGATTCACTTTTTAGAGAATATCTGATTTCCTCTTTTTTCCGATGCATCACAAAGACAAAAAGATCAGTTTAAGGAATTCTGTAACATCTCCACATGTGCTGAAGCATGTCCATGTTGTGTTTCAGGATGTCTTCCTTTGATGAGCTGCTTCATGAAAGTAAAAATCAATCCCTCCTTGGCAGAATCAAATATAACCTGGATTTTATCAGTTTACATGAACTGCAACAATCTGTAACCTATCTGTTCAGAGTAGAGTTCCTCCCCTCTTCTATCCATACCGCGTGTTGATCCACGTCGGGTGTTTTGGTAACTTTCTTTATAATTTATACCCCACAGCATGCAGTCCTTTTAAAATTAATAAGATACAGTGCGAGCTATTGTAAAACTCCCCCTCCACGCTGCAAAGACTGTTTCTTTTGATGATGTAATGTAGTGTTTCTTTGATCCCGCCGTACATTAATCTTAATGACCATATATAACCAAAGAAGATCAATAAAATTTGTAATTTACACATGAAAAACACACACCACACATTTTGATTGCCAACCTGAAGCTATTAAACACAATAACTCCTTCAAGGAGGGAAAGGATTTGTTTTGCACAATAGATCAGTGCAGTCAAGATAAAAAAAAATTAAAAAAATTTAAAAAAAAGTATCCACAGCTATATTTTATGGAACATTTGTGTCCATGTTGCTTTGTTTAGTTCTCTCTTCACATTTTCAGATCAATAAGATTCCAGTCAGACTTGGACTAACCAAACATTCCTGGGTGTTATGTTACATATTATATCACCTACCAACTACCATAACTTCCTGCTGTTATTTTACGCGAAACAAAAATTTTCTAACCCTAACCAAATAATGTCATTGCTCAAACCTAGGAGCACTAGCTTTAGGAAACATTCCTCTAAGGGATAATTGTATGGATTGATAAAATTAAAGGTATCTTATGATTTCAACTGTTTAATCATGCTAGATTATACACTTTTTCTCATGAACGTGAAACCACATTTAGCTGTCCCCAGAGGCTAAGTGTCCCTACTTTGACACAGCTTCTGTGTCACGTGATTGATGCAAAGTAAGGCCTGTTTTTAGTTTCAAAATTATACAAGAGCCCCTTATAATGGTTGTGCATGTCCCTATATTCCAATACTTTGAAGCTTCAGATGACAGCACTGTTATATTTAGAAAATGTAAAGTAGAAGAAAAAATATTCTATACCTGTAAATATTATTCATTGAGGCGTCAGTCAAACCTGTGTGGGTGGTCGGCTCTACCAGGTTGTGCTGACCATCTTTAATCTTCACATCACCATAAAGTTTCCATCTCCACACAGACACAGCCATCTGTCACAATGCAGTGCTGAAACTGTTGAAAGGCGATGCTTGTCTTTTATCCTGCGAGACAATTCGCTGAAGTGAAGCAGATGAACAGAGCAGCATAAGGTAGACAGCGAAGTGTTGCTGACTCAAAAGTCATTCTTCACGAAGATCAGGAAGGATGGAAACATCGACTGTATGAAATTTGTGAACAAATTTACACATCTCTGCACTGATTCCTATTTAGTTTTCTCATTCGGCTCAGTACTTGTAATTAAGTAATTTCCTTGTCACATTGACTCACCGTGAACTAGTGTCAATGATATAAAAATAATTAAACAAATTAAATATTAAATATATTTGATATGAAAATAAAATAAAACTACAAATAAATAATTTAAGAAATAAACACAAATATCAGCATGGGAATGTGCTTATATTTCCCAGGTTGTGTGCCAGAGCATGGCTGTTAGAATTGGTATTGAATCACTTGCAAGGATATGATGTTTACATCAAATCCAGAGTTGGCCATCCATGAATGTTAACGCATTCCTACATATCAGCCACCACTGATCTTGTCTGTCATGATGTACAACCTCTGCATCATGACTACATGGCATGGAGAGAGATAAAATGCAGCTACAATCATCTGCTGTTGGTGAATTTTCAGATTGCAGTGACAGAAGTAGAGTTACAGTGTTAAAGCGGCATAAATCCAGCCTGATCACTTTGGTCTGGGTGTGGGTAGTCTCACAGCCCAGGGACTTTCATTTGTTGTGCATTGTTTTCATGGCATCCTCTGGAAAAAAGAAGAGTACTGTTTCTGTTTTTTTTTTTTTTTTTTGCTTGAAATTTACCTTTTCTCAGGATTTTTTGCTTTTAGTTTACTGATGTATTTGAAAGTGGCTTTGATTATTTCCCTAAGTGTATTTTCCCCATGAATTCCTGTCAGACAGTTAAACTAATGGGATTTTGAAATCTTGAATCTTGTAGGTGACAGGCATTGAAAATAGCTACATAGAAAAAGTAAATCTTTTGCCGATTAAGGTCATAAAGAGACATAATCATTTCAATGAGACTGTTTCATAACCAGTTAAAATCGCTGGAACAGCTTTAGCAGAAGTTGCAGCCTCAGTATGATATGTTTACATAGAAACCATTGTATAATAACTATATGCAATTAGAACAATCTTCTAAAGTCATGCACTTGATCTCTGCACTATTTCCTTTGTGTGAACGGGTTAGAGAAATCCCTCTACTCATTAGTGTGCTTGAAATCCTTTTGTATATGATGTGCTCCGTCCGGTTAGCGAGGCCTAACATTTTGGTTGTCCCTTTGGGGTTAGAAAGTTCACACATATAATTTCAAAAGTAGAGAGTGCACACACAAGTGTGTATAATTACCCTTCATACCACTGTTAAGCATTTGGAGTCATATTTTTGAAACACCATCTATTCTTTTGTTCTATATTGGAAACGATACATAATTTATAAGGCCAACTAAAGCTAATTAACTGCAATGATGGCCTTTTACAGAATGTATGAATAAAATCAATAATAATGCTAAATCTTTACTTACATATTCTGCTCATACGCATTTTGAATGTTATTAGCTGGTATTTTTGTGTGTGGCTCAGAGGGGTCTTTTAATTCAGAGCACAGCACTGAATAACAAGTACTCTGGCTCGCTCTGATTCTATTGTAAGATCTTTTTTTCTGCAGTTACCGTAAAATATTGTGAAAGGAGATGGAGGAGGTGGAGGTTAAGGTGGAGGAAGGGAGGAAATATTGCAAAACTACAAAGAGCTATTTAGCTCCTCAAATAAATAATGTTGTTGTCAGCGTAATGCTCGAAACACTTCTTCAACCCATCCCAAAAGATAATGACTTGTACACACCCCTCTGTCAAGCAAAATAAAAGTACTGCTTCATCAGCCTGTTCTTTTTATTATCTGTTTTTGGCATCAAGGCGTGTTTACAAGACAGCTCCTTATTGTATTTCCTGATCTTATCCTTTGCCCGCTTTCATTTCCGTCTTGCGCCTTTCATTTAGACGCCACAATGCAGCACCTCTCTTTGCCAAGCCTCGTCAAAGTCCAGTGCTAAATATGCAGTGACCTCAAAGGCACATTTCCCCTCCCTCCCCATCTCTCCATCCCTACCTCTCCCGGATTACCCCCCCCCCCCCCAATCTTTCTTTTTCCCATCGCTTTTTCACTCAAAGCTCAAGAGCAACCGGTGCTCTCTGAGGAAATACAGGCTCTGCCAAAGAATTCATTGAATTTGTTGTACAATTGATCCCTTGGAGGCAAGCTGGGGTTGGGGTGAGAGTGGGATGGGGGGTGGGGGGGTGGCAGGATGGAGGTATGGAAGGGTCAGGAGAACAGGGAGGGGGTTAATGTGAAGGGCTGGCAACTGCATCAGGGGAGTCTGATTGAAAACAACACGGCAAAGTCTCAATTGGAACGGATCCTGTTCAAATTTACTCCCGCTTTACCTATCCCCCAATGCGGTGAAGTGGGCAAAATAGGAGATTGCAACAACAGAGGCACCACTGGTTGTTTTTTCTTTTATGTATTTATTAAATACAGACTGAGGATTTAATCCTCTACACTGATTAAAGTTAACACTCACTTGGATTGAATGATTCAGAATAAACTGGGATAATAGGACAAAATCTACTTGGTTTTGGTGAGAAAAATGATCAAGTTTTCGTCTAAAATAACTTCTGAAACACATTGGTGCCGAACAATTATCCAGGCAGTAATTTTTCTGATTATGTTCATATTATTATCCAATACCTTTTGTTGTCATAAGTACAATGAGTCAATGAGAACAGTCTTTGTTAGTGCAGAGTGTCACTAATGGACTTTAATTCATGTAAGTTCAGTCATTGATACAGTCACAGTTGATGATAATCCGGAGCAACCAGCAGAGCCCTCAGGAGTGGTCATGGCAACCAGGCTGGAGCTGTAAGACAATTATATTTGATTGCTCCAGTTCATAGAAGGCATCGGAGCAGCCAGTGGACATGCGGGCGGCAGGCCTGATGTACGGGTTGTTAAACCTCTGACATGTCCGTTCCCTTGTGCAGGTAACCTGCCGAGCTTTGCACAGTGTTGCTATGAAACTCTGTCACTGAGAGTGGTATTCGTCAACCCCCCCCCCTTCTACAGTTAACAAGTAGCTTGTCAAGGATGTTGGCAAGAAAATAAGCAAACATAAGAGGCTGCTATTACTAATCTTTGAGTCATTTCTTGAGCAACATAATATAGGGTTCCCCAATCATCTGAAGGAAAACAGCTGAGATAACTGGTGCCCTGTTTAATTCTTTGCATTTACCATCCGTATTCATTATCCTTTCATGTTCTAAATTGACATCTACTAGATGGATAACATACTCTGAATATGTATGTGCTACTTTATTTTATATTGCAAGGCCTGCATCATCTCATCTCAGTTAGTATATCCATTGGTTAAATACGGAGCAGTTTTGTGACAGTAAACGCTGATTGTACAACCCACCCATCATCCACCCACACACAGAAGCAGTGTTATTACAGCGTTGAACACATCTAACCACGGTAATTGAAATCATATTATTCGGGAGCCTCTGACAGGATTTTTGATGGAGTTTTGGTAGAATAGCAGGCTAATGGCTTCCACATAGATTTGATCATTAGAGAGAATGAAAGCTAGCTTTTGTCAACATTGGTGATTATCCACCTGCTCCAATCTGGGCCCAAAGAAACATTTGGACCTCCAGTTTGAATCTGCATGGCTTGTATTCAGTTAAAGTTCCACAGTGGCATCAAAAGATGTTTCAGCTGATGAGCAATTCATTCAAGCAAGTTTGTCAATAAAACCTTGGTTGTCAAATTAGTAACATTGTTTACGTAAATCAGTTTTTCCTTGAGTGTTGCTAGCCTGTTCATGATTCATCACCATTCATAACGTTACCAAGGCTGTACTGAATACTGTGAGGCTTTGAAGTTTCATTGAAATGGTGACATTCAAATCAACACTCACACACTGTTGCACTAGGATTAATAAATTGGCCAAATATATAATGCTAAACTTAGTTGTGTGATTTTTTTTGCAGAAGTTCCACAAATTCTTAACACAACCAAGTTCAGAACAAGAGTTTAGTTTGTTTCAGTGATGTCTGGATTAAGAGTGATTCACAATGAGATGACATGGAAATTAAGCTCATCTTAGTTCAGTGAAGTTTTATATAACTGTTCGAACAGGCCTTTGTAACTTCACTACAAAAGAAACACTTTGATATAATGCCTAGCAGTTTTTAAAGCCTATATTTTTATTTATTTATTTTACCTTTTTGCTCCCTACCTGTTTCAAAATTCTTTTGGGGATAAAAATGCTTAGTTTTTCATTCGAAATCAAGTTTTGGAGCAGAAGAAAGCAAACATACCAGGGGGGACTCGAAGAGAAGGATGGATGATCCATCCCAACAAGAAGTGGATTCCAAAACTTAAGTTCTAAGGCTTCCAAACTCACAGCAGTCTGTGTTTGGAGAATAACCAAGACCAGCGGCTAACTGCCTCTCTTCAAAGGAATCAACGCAGGAGGGGAGGTGGTAAATAAACCCAAAGTTAGGCCATGTTTTGGAATGAAAGGGTCTTTTTTTGCCTTTTTTTTCTCTCTCTAAATTGTCATATTCTCTGCTTATTTTGCTTCATGGATATTCTAAAGGTAGTTAAGTCTGGCAGGTTTTACAAGCTGCGAGGTACCCACGAGGGGCTAAAAATCCCACTATTTTTTGGCTCTGTAGAGTGGAATATAGCAGGGCTCACGAGCTGCGCCTTCCCATCCGCCCGGTTGATTGGAGTATATGAGCTGATTCCCCCTGTTTCACTCTCAGCCTGACTTGTTCTCATGGCGCTTTGAAGTACCTCACCCAGAGCTCTGGCAATCTGCAGGAGACGGATCTCCAGACTTGCTGACAGAGGAGGAGCAGGAGACGTGCGTCCGGCACGCGCTCACACATACACAGCTGTATGTACCTGCCCATGGATTTCTATAAGACGTGTGAACACAAGCCCACACCTTCTTAAGTACGATCTTGAACCTGAATCTTAAATATATCTCTGTGCTTGCACCTGAAGGCAGCACATGCACTGAATCCACTCATTTGATCAGAAAATGGGTAGAACTTACAGACCATAGTGGTGATTATAATCATAATAACTCAATGTTGCATATTTGATTCCAACATATTTAGAAAAGTTACAGAATTGCCTGAAATGACTTTTAATTGACTCCAATATGTTCCCGCACTTGAAAATCAAAAAGAGTTTTACTTCCAGTCCGCCCTGCTGCAATTTAGCCTCGTTCCCTCCCGGTAATAATATTACCATCATTACACAGATGACTATTCCCTCCACTTCTCAGCCTCAAATGCTCCTAAAATCCCCAAATCTCTACCTTGAAATGCACTTCCACAGTGCTGCAAGCTATACGCCCCGAGCTACAATCCATTGGGGCAATAATTCCATTACTATACAGAGCATAGCATATAAGGGCATCGATTCTGCCTCAAAACACACTGACTCACCGGATTGAAATGTGCCTTCAGTCTGCATTACTTCCACAGCATTCGTCCCCATAGTAACATCTGCAAGGATGGGCAGACATACACACTTGGATGTACACTCTGGGAGGCTGCTATCTGAGTAAGCCATGTAAAGGTTTTGAAATGTTAAAGTGTAATTAGGAGATGCATGGTGGTGGGATATTTCTATAGTGTCCTATATTGACTGGATTTTTCAGCATTTGCAGAAACAATCAACATTGTGTCGATGAAATGAATGCTTTAGTACTTTCAATGCTTTACACTGCCACAGTCAAGTCAGAAATTGCTGCTGTGATGTGTTAAGATTGATTTGATAGCTTTGCGGCTTGGGGAAGAAAAGAAAAGTTAATGCTTTAAACATGGCACAAAACCAGAAAGCATCAAAGTAAACACAGCAGTGTGTTAACAGCACATAATAGCAGGAGTGCTGTTAAAGACACTATTTTAAGACATTTAAGTGAACTGTAGGTGTTGTTTTGTTGAAAGAACGTTTTTCTCACTTGTTTGTTTAAATTGTTGGAGATTACGTTCACTTATTGTGGGTGTATTGAGCAGTAGCACCTTAAAGCTGTAGTTTTAATAGAACAGCGAGCTCCAGGGATGACAACTAAGCCAAACTGGGAACTTCCAAAAACTACAGTTCCAAAAAAGGCCACACGGGGCTGGCTCCAAAAGCAAGTCTATCCCCGTAGATGCCCATGTTAAAATAATCAACTTTGCTTCTGAAATAAACATGTTTACAGCATGGTACAGAAACACTATTTTTAGTCAGTGGTTTTGAGGTTACAATCCCACCATCGATCATGTTGGTGAAAATAGTCTAAAAAGGTTGAAAATGACCAGAGTTATGTTTGCTCATGCTCAATGATGCAGCAAATCTAATTATAGTTGGAAGCAATTATTCACAGATTTCCTCACGGCTTTGTGGAAATGAACCGGGAGACTTCTAACCTCGAGTCAGCCTCTGTTCATATCTCCTCCAGGTGCAGTTCCTCCTAAAAAATTATACTATCAGGATAAATAACCATCCATTTTGCTCCTTTACTTCCAAATGCACTGAGACTCACTGATTGAAACTCCAGCGGCCAGCTTTAATCCTGCATGGCAGTATTTCAAAAGTTCACAGAACAGATTGTCTGGCGCCACACATAAACACACATGCGCCCACATGCATACATACATGAACACAATCTGTTGGAGGAGGCCCCGGGAACATTACCATTCAAGGTGTTGCCAGTATTTACGCCCTTCCTCTGGTGTGCAGTTGACCCATAAAATTACTAAGCCAAATGGATGTTTGACTCAAACAACACCCTTAGGATGTTTATGCTGCACTGCAAAATGCACTCTGCTTCAAATCGCCCTGGAGTAATTGCGGGGCTTTTCCCAAAAATCACGACTGCTCTTACAAGCTCAGGCGTTAACATGTCTGATTTGAAGCAGAGATATAAAGCAGCTTTGAATGTGGGATGATTTGGTGAAAGGATGGTTGGAAATCTGCATGGTTACATAAATCCACACCTTGGGCGATGTCTTATGTTGGAGCTAGAAAGGGGTGGGTGGAGGAAGCAAAAGCTTTGCGAGCTGTTGCACATGGGGACAGGGAGACAGGGACATGATCCCAGGCATCTTGTTTGTATTGTCTTTCGTGGCCATTGTTTGTGAATGTCAGGCAGCAGCTTCCAGCTCTCAGTGTGCTGGAGAGGGTTGAAGCTTAGGACTATGACAGATACACACATGTACCGGTGCGCGCACACACACACGCATGCACTTGCACGCAGAAACACAGTTTGGGCTCCTCTCTGTTGCAGAGGGTTGGAGAGTAGCTTACAGCTGCTCCCCAAAGCCGCAGTCTGGAAGAGCTCCATTATAGTGTGTGTATCACTCTCTGCTGGCCGACTGCATGAACTGCACCCACACACCTCTCTGACTCTGACCCATATTTTCTCACTCTCAATCCGACCATTGCACATTTTTGCCCTTTTCTTCTCATAATTGCCAATTAAATTAAACCAAATGTTGTGTTTGGGGTCTTTAAGACCAAAGCTTCTGTTTAATTAGTGAAAATAAACATAGGTACTTCCTGCCTTTGCCTTACTTTTATAAACTTGATAATCATGACTTTGAACTGACATAATTAAAAAAAAATAATAATAATAATTGCCTTTGCAGCTATGAGTATTTTTTTTACACATATGCAGTGGGTTGCTAAACAAAACCCAATGGTTAAAATAAAACATTACAGGTAAAAACATAGTTAGTTTTTTTTCTACTAGGGATTTTTTTTTTTTTTTTGCTTCTAGCACATGTTTCAGTGATGAAAACATCCAAAATGCACATGTAGATTTTTATTTAACAACATTTTGTCGGCAAATGTCTCTTAAAATCAAGAGTCAGCATTAGATAATGTCTTGGTAATTAGCATATTTAAACATATCATATGAGAAAAAAATGATTTTTCTTCATGTTAGTAATCAGCTTGTTTCTTGGTGATTTTTATCATTCACCGGTAGTTTCTTGCAAACTGCACTCTCCAAAATGAGGGTTTTCATCCTCTGAGCCACAAATTTTCTCTTCAGTCACACTTTCAACAGTTTTAACAGTTTAATTCCTATCTATATTCTGAAGGTTTTACAGAGTTCATGCATCAGTTATAGCCTGATTTATATAACACTTTATCCCTAAAAACATGATGAAAATAGATTTCTTTTTTATAGCTGCCGACAGTATTTTCTGATTTATGGAGTGATAAAAAAAAGGGATATCCAAATCTTCCTCAGTAAAAACCTTGACTAACCTGCCTTTATCCAGCACTTTATATATTTCTGATCTGGACATGTATGCAAATCAGCATATATATGAGTAAGATAATGCATTATTTTGCATCATAAAATATATTTAACAAATGATAACAAACAATTTTTGTTTTTTTGGTTTTACCTGTAGCATTTCCTCTTAATAATATAACTTTTTCTTTATTCATCTCTGTAAATGTATGTGCAAAAACAAGCTAAAGAAAGTCTGAAGAAATGCATGAATATAAAGATATAAGTCTTGCCTTTAAATCAGAAATTCTGAACTGTTAATCTTGGATCAGCTGTCCTGCTGTGCACTGATTCTATAAGGGCAAATCAAGACATTGCAGGGTTCCTCTGCAAAATGAGCAATTTAAGAAATACATGATAAATATATGGGCTTGATTATTCAGTATTCATATAACAAAACGATGTTGGCAGTTTAAAAGTTTCGGGCCTCAGACATGTAACACTGAGCCCGTACTGATGGTATAGACCAGTGCACCAGCCACACAACTTCTCTGTGATTCTGTGCTGCTAAAAAATACAAGGACCACTGAGTTTCGAGCGTATCCCTGTCACCCTTCATCTACTTCAGGGCCCACCACGGTTGAACACATACTGTGTGTAGAGAGGTATGTAATTGAATGTTACCTATACCTTTCAGTCTCACTGGAAGTCTATGAGCAGTGCAACTCTATCAAATACCCCACACGCGAACAGCCTCCCTGGGTCAACAAACATCCATCAGTATGAGCATCAGCTGTCATTTCCTGATATCATCTTTAACATCAGAAAGCATAAAATTAGATAGATTTTATTATAGATATTTCCTTTTATTGCATTTTATGTGAGCATCTTGGTTCTTCAAGGGTCACATGATCTGCATTATTTGGCTGCAAATTGGATCCACAAAGCTAAGGTTCATTAATGTCATTTTTTAATGATGTGACCATGTTGGAAAGGTATTTTAGCACACCGTCATGTCGCATTGATGAGGGGATTTCTGCCAAACCCCCTCAGGTTTTATGTGACAGTAAAACATTTGTTGCAGAACATTTATCACCCTCCATTTGTTGCAGAATTCCCTCTCCCTTTCAGGCTGTATAATGGTTATAATGAGCCAAGAAAGTTCTAAATCCTGCAAAGTATATTCGAGTAAGAGAGATAGTTTTCAGTACAATGGGTGAACTTGAGGACAACCCTCACCAAGACTTATATTGCCATTGACATTCCTATCTCACCTTGCAGTTAAGGGGCGTTTAGTTAATTATATGGACCGTACTTGCAAGAGGACACATTTCACTGTCAAATCAATAAGTGTTCCTGCGAAAAGACCTCCATTCTCAACTTTCATAAGTTGAATTATATGTTTTCTTTGTCATTATTGCAAAAATGTTTTATGTTAATCAGTAGAATGACCTCTACACTCTATTCATGGGGAATATTGAAAACTCACTTCTTGATAGTAGCAACTATCACTGTGTGAAATCCTAATTCGCTATAAATCACAAAACAAGCTTATCGCCGACTGAGAAAATTACAGCAACCTTTATTTTTATGTTTTGGCCATATTTTCCCTCCGCCGCCAATAAATGACAGCTGTGATAGCGAAGAAAAGCAACAGCTTGCACAGTAAAGTAGGAGCTGGATTAGAGCTTTTGCTGTGATATGCTAATACTCATTACTGGAGAGGAATTTTCACTCTTCCTGCTGTATGAGTTGCAGATTTCTACCCGATTGATGGGATTTTATCATAAATAAATAATTAATTGGGTGCAGAGCTAATATTAGTTGGTTCGGGAAAAAAACACCATTATCTTGAGCTATATGTCTTATCTGCTATGTAAATGATCTATCTATGGATAGCACACCTGCTGGTATGCAGAATTAATTTCTGGGCTATGCTGTATTTACCCAACTGTCCAAACCCAAACAATAGCTATTGTTTGGATTTTGTGATTTTTAATTGTACATATAATAGCTCCATTGTGTATAGTTATCAGGAAAGCAGAAGCAAAAAATAACTCAAAGACAGCACAAACAGACTCCCATTGACTCTGATAAGGGGCAAAACCTAAACCAAAGACATCTACAAAGAGACACATAATGACCACAAAGAGACAACTGCAGAGATGCAAACCAACGACTAAAGGGGAAAAAAAACAAGATCAAATCGGATACAAGATCTTAACAATGACAAGGAGATGCGTAACAGCTGCAGAATGAGTCACAGAGACCACAAATAGTCTCACAATGACTCTGTAAAGAGACAAAACAACCACAGACGACACCAACACAACTACAACAGCTATTAAATGGAACAAAACAACCACTAAAAGACACAAAACAACCACATAGACATGAAAAACAGCTGCAAACAAAAAAAAAACATATAAAAGATCAAAACTATTACAAAGAGATACAAAGCTAATACTAACAAAGGCAAAACAGCCACAGACACAGACAAGAACAAACAACCATTAATGCTTATGAAGGGGGAAACAACCTGAAAGATGTAGAATTACCACAAACACATATAAAACAGAAGACAAAACAACCACTCAAAGACGAAAACAACTACAGAGAAATGCCAAACAGCTGCAGAATGACTCAACACGACAACAATGAGACTCACAATGACTATGTTTCGGGGCTAAACAACCAAAGAGATACAAAAAATAGCCACAAAGAGAGACAAAATAATTATAAAGAGAAACCAAACCACAAAGAGAGGTCACAAAGATGGATAGTGTTGACATCAACAAGTGGCTCAGTAGCCATAAAGTCTGTGACTTCCTTCTGTAGGCGAGGTGGAATGGGGGGATTTGCATGTCTGGGCCCAGGGGCCAGTTGTGGTGAGACAACAAATAATCAAAGCTATCTTGCCGGGGGTTTGGCCTCCTGAATTATTCAGGCAACTCCACATGTAGAGAGGCAGGAAAATGTATCTCAAACCAACCTGGATATACTGGATGTCAACTCAATTAGCACCAAAATGTTCCTGTAATAAGCTGTCAGCTAGATGGAATTTAGCTGAGTGGTTGATGACGGATTCAGAGGAAGTACGTGTGTTTGCGAACACACAGTCAGTGCATGTGATAAACAGCCGTGACGTCTTTGGAGTTGCTTCTGTATAAGTCAGCAAGATGAAGGAGACAACGTATCACCTTGGATCTGCACGCACACATACGAGCAGACGCACACTTCAGGCAAAGCGAAATCAAGCTCTCACTCAGACCGGATATGAACATGATTCAAGGAGTCACCTGGGAGTGTCATTTCTAAGTATCTCCAGTGGGACTCGCCTCAGGTAATCCATAAGCAATTATTCTGGGGAGACAACAGACAGGCCTGTCATATCCGTTCTCCTCTGTGCAAATGCACTCAGGCAAAAACAAATGCTGCCACAAGCGCGCACACACCCACACACATTTGCACATCCGTATGAAAATGTGCATCTTCCTCTCACCTTTCCTCCCACCCTCCCTCCCTCCGCTCTCCTTCACACACAAATACACCTCATCTCACACACACTCTTTGCTCTTCTTACTCACACAAGCTCACCAAATTCATGTTTTCTCTCCTCTCATCATCTGTGTCCCTCTTGTCCTCACTGTCACACACACTCACAAACGGTCGTAGTGATATCTCAGTTTTAGAGAGTTCTCTCCACTGACCACATTATATATTTGTCTGATTACCTTCAAGGGGCAATTCACTGATTAACACATGCTTTTTTTAATTTCTGGTGGGAAGTATTATAGTTACAAAGTGTTAAAAACTTTAATGGATGAGTCAATAAATTTATTTAATTTAACTAATTCTGAATGATGAACATTAAACATGGAATACTTTATATAGTATACCCTCAAGCTAAACCGCTGAACTCAAATCAATTCGTCATGCTGGTTAAAGACCCAGTCAGAGAGAGATTATTGAATGGACGGAGGGGCACAGGCCCCAGGGCCAAGGTATCTGGGAGCAACTCAACCGTAAATTTAGAACATTTTCTGTTAGACTGTAAGAGAAATGACTGAAAGGAGACATTCATTTACAAAAGGGAGACATAAATAAACCCAAAGGAGCAAAAGAGACACAAGCAGCAAGAGAAGCACAAAGGCTAAACACAGATGTTCCACAAAATGATCAGGAAGAAGCACAAAACATCTGCAAAGACATTTACACATCCACAATGAGACAAAAAACAACCATAAAAGCTACAACAA
>JAOWBC010000959.1:7782677-7831427 GCA_028566105.1 Hypoplectrus providencianus | reverse complement strand
GGAAGAAGCACAAAACATCTGCAAAGACATTTACACATCCACAATGAGACAAAAAACAACCATAAAAGCTACAACAAGGATTCAAAACAGCCACAAGGAGACACAAAATAACATCAACAAGATGCAAAACAACTGCAAAAAAACACACACAAAGAAACCATAAAATTATTTGAAACAACAAGGTAACACAAACCAACAATGACAAAATGCAAAACAACAAAATTACCAAAACAATATTTAAAACAGCTTTAAAAAAAGAGAGATACAAAACTACCATGAAAATATTCAAAACAACCACAAACAGACAAACAAACAAACAAACAAAAAAAAACACTATTGGCCCTAAAATACCATTCAGTGGAGTTCATGCATAATGATATAATTCATGAAATATAGTTTTGATAATACTCAATTACTGCCAGTATATCACACAATATCCTCACCACTGGTCCTTTAACTGTTAATAGACGTATCAATCCTACACATAGGACCAAACAAAATCTACTCACGTCTCAGAATTGCTGTCACTCTAAAGGTCTGAAACTCAATTTGCTTCTCACAAGTACAAAAGTACAAGAACACACAAACGCCAACACACAAAGACGTGTTTGTTCTTCCACCTTGCCGGGTCAGAGATGCTCTCTAGTACTTTCCTTATAAAAATGAAAGGCGATGTGTTGCTGATACAAGTGACGCTCCCCTGAATTTTAAAAACGGAGATGAAACGCACCTGAGTCCTTGGAGGACCTGCGTTGCACACTGCCCCACTAGCACTCCTTTAGAAAAATGTCCGCCTCTTAGTTTGGACTTAGTCAAGGGAAAAATGAGCAGAAATGGCTCAAACACCTAGCTCACACCCTGCTTGTGTCTGCTACCTTTTAATTCATGCCTTTATCATTTCTCGTCGCTTGGTTGCTCCCCTCTCTTGTCTCCCCTATATATATTTTTTTCCAATTACTTGAGTGCACAAAAGCCCTTGCCCATTTGGAGTGCAATAAATTATCGTCTCTTAATTAGGCAGCGAGGCGGTAAAAGCATGTCTGTCCAAGTTTGTTTCAACCTGACTGAAGATTTTATGATTGAGAGGTGCAAACTAATTGGATTCTTGACTGGCTGTCTGGATAAAATTGCTCGACTATCAAAGAGGGATTGAGTGAGTGATGGAGAAGGTCGGCAGAGGAATGCAGTTAGCGACTGAGTTCCTTTTAAGAAGAGAAACGAGAAAGTGCAGAGAAATACAGGTTGTAAGTAAACAATGATGAGAAATGGGAAGGAAGAAGTAGACAAATATGACGATAAGACACCACTAATATGATTATTACCACTTAGATTAAACAAATAGCTAAATAAACACTGGATGAACAGTGTCCACTAATTGCTTAACATTTAAATGAATAATAAATTAACTGTTTTCGGTTCTTAGATAAAAATAAAAATAAAAATAATAATTAAATAGCTACATGACAAAAGAAAAAACGTCCAAGCATTATAGTCTGTACTTCTTATCTGAAACATATAAAACAGACAATATCCTTTATTTAGACAAACAGGAATATCTTTGTACCTCTTAGATTATGAGTTCAACTTTGTACTTTTGAGCTGAACTTTCCAAAATCACATCATTAGTAAAGTGATCATTCCTTCCTTTGGACCTTAATTGAGCCCCAGGCCTTTTTTGATCAATAAACTAAATTGCTCATCACAAAAGCCTTTGGTGCCTCGTCTGGTTCAACAGATTAGGATGCAGGGCTGGAGCATACATAACAAGTGTCTGATTAAGATCAAATGCAATAATGACGAAATGAGGGTTCTCGTTCCAAAAAATGCTATCACAAGTTTTTAAATAGGTTTCGGCAAGAAGGGGGTATGGTTGAGCATTATAGTGGAGGTAGCGAGAGGTAAGGGGAGTCCTGATAAGAAGCTGCGCCAGACCTCATTCTCATTAACGACCCTATATCTGTCTGCTCTGCTTTCAGGGGATGGTGAACTCGGGAATGAGACCAAAGCCAGTGTGGGAGTAAAGAGTGGTTGTTTTTCCATAAGCTAGTGCTGCTATTAAATGAGCTTCATACCTAAAAAGGAAAGACAAATTTGTAGAATTTAATTGATCAGTAGCAAGGCGTCATGGTGCTAAAAGCCAGGATGAGCAGGCAACAATGGGGAACCTGCTTCCCCCAAATCCCCAGCAGCTAGCCTGCAATTAGCACAGACTGTGGCACAACTAATTGCAGGCCAAGGAAGGAGACTTCTCTGTTTTTAGCTTCCCAACCAAACATCTTGAGAATAAAGCCAGCCAGCAGGATGAGCCTTTATGGAGGATTTTCCTCAGATCAGCATCATTGGCGGTTTTTACTGGGGGAAACGGGGGCCAATGTCCCTGAAATATGAAGGCGGCACCCCTACAGCACTCCCAACTCGCTCTTGGCTGATTTGACTGAAAGAGGCTTAAAGAGGCTGTAATGGGACATGCTTTAAAGCTAGAGGGAAAAATATTGGTATCATATGAAACAGGACAAGTCCAATGACATCATGTCATGCCATATTTTGGATTTTGGCTAAATAGTGCATAATAGTGTAAAAGTTGTGCCTTAATTTTGGAAGAATACCATGCCCTTGATGTCTGACCTCTTGATATCTGAATTAAATGGAACCATTACATGCAGTATCCATGCACTGTCAACAGTGTGTATATTTGCATACTGGGGTCCTGGAATTGCATAAATTAGGCATGGCTGGAGAGCCAAGAATTATGTGGACAAATTAGCCAAATTTGTGAAATTTCAAATATGTGAAAATATTAGTCCCCATTGTAGCCTCTTTTTTTTTTTTTGTGGAGAGAATATTGGTGTGAAACTCCTGCTGAAAATACATTTGGCCCCCATCCTAGCCCCACGACATGAAATGGTCTCAGAGCATCACTGGTCAGCAGCAGGTAGGACTGTCCAAACAGCCTTTGGGCCCTTGTGGCTACTCCACCTCCTCACAGGAGGGATGCAAATAGCAGCCAAAATCACTGCAGCAGCCTCCCAGATGTACTTAAGCCAAGTGAAGAGGGCCACTCTAGATCCAGACCAAGCCCTGAAGCACCAGCCCCGGCAACCTGGCCTCCACGGACACCAGCCAAGATCTATGATACTAGCTGGCAGAAAATTGTGCAGCTGTGGTGGTCATCAAAACGCTTGACCAGGTTGGCGATGAAGTATCAAGGAAATGGTTTATTGCCGAAGTGGCAAATCTCTGCAACACAGCAAACAGAGGAAATAACGCCTCCCATGTGCTGTCAGACACCACAGCTGCTCCATCCACTTCTGTGCAGTCATTGACCTGAAACCTGTTTGCCACAATAGCTAGCTAATAACTTTTGTATAATAATGGTAATTTTACCCTCACACTGGCAATTATTTTGTCAGAGTGGGCGTGAGATATCTCAAATAGTGGCTATTTAGTATGCAATGTTTAATAATACTATGATGGTGATAAATGCTACCCTTAAAAAAGCCCCAAACACAATCTCTGGGGGTGGTGAGGACTCAAGGTCTTCCAAAAGAACTCCTCAGTGGGGCAGAACTCTGGAAACCTGCTCTAATGTAGCTTTAAAACACAAATAATAACACAATGACTGAATTGCACACCCACATTTTTTAAATGAGGCCACTGCAGTCTAGTTTTCCGATTCAGTTCCACAAGAGCAGCTCAGCCACATGCACAAAACTGCATGAATTCAAATGATTCACCTTTCAGTTAGACTTACTGTTTCCATATGTTGATACTGATTGGATGGAATGATGATTTTCCCTGCTAGACCTTTCCGAGAAGAAGTTCTTCTTCACTTGTTTGGCTAGAAAAATGTGCTTTCCTTCAGTCTGTACTAGACATACATGCTGTGTTCCCAGAAAACTTTGGACAGTTAGCATGTGAGGGCAGATTTGGATCTTCTTGCACAGGCACAGAGTCCAGCAGCTGAATCCCCTTTAGGGATGAAAAATAATGACCAACAAGCTCCTGATTGCATATTGATCTTTTAAAAATGCTCATGAAACATTATAGCTGCACTCAAGCCTTATGACTTATTACAGCACATTTTCATACCCATACTAAAATAGACACAACTCTCTATGACCGCCATGGCTTGTAAATAATGCTCTCCTAACTGACACTGTCCTGCATTTCTTTTATAGATTTTTCCCGTTTAAATGTAATAAAGATGAAATCAGTAGATATGAGAAGATGAGATATGGCATGTGATAAATGGATCGATTTTTGTTTGGTTAAGCAAGACCGGAGCAGAAGCCTCAGCATTCTTGAAGTACATGAATACTGTAGATTACCATGGATTTAACTAATTGATTTGTCTCATGGAACTATTTCAAGCACTGGGACACACTCAGTCACACACTCACACACACACACAGGAGTATGGAGAGAGAAGTTCAATAGTTATTCTGCTCCTGTCCATTTTCCAAAGCGGTTTCTGTAAGGTGCTTATTTCCATGAATCCCAACAGTGACATCTGCTGGACATTCAGGGAGCTGATTTCATTCTCTTTAAATTTCACAAAACATGGAGAGAAATTGGTATTTTATTTACCATGCTTTGAAGTTATTTTTCTTTTAAATATCTTTTTGTCATTTATTTATGGTAATGCACTTATTTTGATACATTCCTTGTTCGTAAAATAAATGAATTTATATATTTTTTTTAAAAGCACAGAATTGTGGTCTAGTTTATTATTACAAACAAAAACAAGTTAATTCATGTATAACTTATATATAATTTGTAAAACAGGGTAAAACATTGAAAAAAAAATGTATTTTAAGATTTATATTTCAATTTACGGACTTGTTGTTTGTTTGTTTACAGAGGGAGCGGAGCAAACCGGTGCACACGTATTGAGGTTGAACGTGCCCCACGTGGGTGCACTGTGATGACAGACAGCAGCTGCATCCACCTGAGTTAATCACGGAAGCCAGCGTCGCGTGGACACAGGTACTTGCTACTTATGGACCATGAAACAGTGATTTCTGCGCTAAACTAGGAGCTTTCATTTTCAGTTTAAGTGTTTTCTGTAGAGATTTTGGCTGCAGAGGCTCATTCAGGTCAAAAAGTTTGGAAACTGAGGAGCACGGTGGAGCAGACAGAGCTGGAACCGGCTGCACTGGGACTGAGAGGCCGCATGAATTGATCATATGGAGGAGGTTGAGCAGACTGTGGAGGACTTCGCCCTGCTGGGGACTTTACGGGACAAGCTTGCAGACTGGTGAGTCCCTACAGCTACTCTGCTGTCACTGTGCAGTCTGTTTTACATTAGAAGCTGTGTCTGCTTTGGTAATGACTTATTCTAACAAGCATCATATTTAATTTATGTGGATTAATAATGCTTGTTGCATCCGCCATGGTGCCCATGTCTTTTTTTTTTTATTTATCATTTGTTTTTATTTTAATGTCTGGCAACATTTTTAATTCACCTACTTTTTACTTTTATCATAGTACATTAAAAAAAGGAACTTTTGCTATTTTCATGTATTTTTTCTGATGAATTTTAGGCTACTTGTTTATTTGATTTTATGTCTTTGTTTTATTCTATTTATTTTATATTGATAATCATTATTAGTTGTATTTATTTGGAGAAATATACAGTTAAAGTAACAGTAGCCTTGAGCAGGCTACAGTCTAATGCAAATTGTTCCTTAAAACAAATTGTTGCTGAATTAAGCGACGACTGAATATGTGATGTTGCATAATGGAGAAAAAACTGCAGCTTCTTCTTTGCTGCATGCTATCCTAAGTGTATTTGTGGCCTGCAGTTGCTGTGACGTCTTATATGCGTAGGTGTTTTCTGCCTTGGTGATGTTTTATTCAGCTGTTGATTTTATAACAACTGGTGTATTTAATTTATGTGGCTTAATGATGCTCGCTGCAGCCGCCTGATAAGAAGTTGCATGCACAGGCTGCAAATGTTTTTCTACTTGGAGGGAATCGATTTTTGTGGTAATCTTAATTTTACTTCTACATGAGTAAAAATCGTACTTTTTCCTACTCTGCATATTCGCACAATACCAAACTCGGTGATTGCATGCATTGTCGAGCAGTTTTGCATTTGTGTGGCAGCTAAACTGTGCAGCTCGTCTTTGCTAGTGTCTGCAGCCTCTGCAGAGTTTACTCTGCCTTCCTGTGCTGTGTGTCAAATTGAATTTATGAGGCTTAATGATGCTTGTTGTACTCGCTGTGGTGGCCATAGCTCTTTTCATTTATTGTCTGTCATTTTTTGTGTTATTGGTTTGTGCATCAGGGATCTGTTGTGTGATGCATTTCATATTGTGTGTCTGCTGACATCTGAATGCAATTTATTTTGTAGTTTAAATGTGATACAATTTTCTAATTTATAATAGCCCTCCTAACACCAACATCGTTGAGTCACCATGAATTATAAAATAATTTTGCATTCCTAACTATGGCTGATTATGTGTGAATATGGCCAAAACTGGTGCAACATTTTCATCCAACCAGACAAGTTTCGCCCAGTAAGGCATAGCTTTATTTTGCTTTTGTTGTTTCTGTGCCGTTCTACCAAAAATCTGTCCCATTTTCCACATCCACTCCTGAGGGAGTTTCTATTCTTGCTGCTCCGCTCATGTCTCAAACTGCTGCCATTGCCTATTTGTTTAAAATGCCACATTGTCACCAAGTAGCTACAGATACATGCCCAGCAATGTTTACCACACATACTGTATAGCAAATCAGGACCACAAAGGTCTGGAGCGCACATCCACAGCTCCCTCAGGAGCTCAGAGGCTGTGTCTGTCTGTGCTGCGCCTTGGCTGGAAAAATCCTCTGGGGAAGCCGGAGTCTCCACACTGCCCATACAAGTGCAGTTGCAGCACAAACAGCTATGTACAAAAGTGGGACAGTGTTTGCCTTAAGGAGAGCGAAGTGGTCCTGTGAAGGAAGGTCATTGGTTCAAGTTCCAAGTCCCGTGGGGAAAAACTGAACGGGTAACAGCTCTATCGTATATTAAAGGTGCCCTTGAGGCAGAAAAGGCCTGAGCTCTTTAAGCTGCCGGACCTTCACGGTTCTCAAGCAGATATGGTGTTGGTACGTCCCTATGTGAACCAAGGTTGTGTAAAAAGAAAAAAACAACAACACACAAGCTCAGCAAATCCTTCCCCTGACAAAGGTTAATATAATAGTCGGTCCTCAACCTTTGCGGTAAATTTCAGCCGAGCCGCAAAATCCCAAAACACATTAAGTAACGCTATCGATTGTTTAAAATGTCACACAAAGTCCTGCATGCGAACACAAGAGGGTCAGCAAGCACGTTTAACTGCTGAACTGGGCTCGGATTGCATTAAGTTTGGTGGAAAAGGTTAGATTTTAGGGCAGGGGGGTTTTATTTTTCAGAAAGTAAATGCAATTGGTTGACAATCTGAAGGCCAACAAGGAATTAATGATTTCATGTCATGCTGGGAAGAAGTAGACGCGTCACTTGGCATGTGGTGTGTGGAAAGTTGTCTCAGAGGAACGTCTTCTCTAGGTAATCGCTCTCTGTGGAAATCCAACTATCATGATACATGCTGGGGTTACTCTTAAGAAGTGTTTTAGATTGGTTGGATGGTTCTATACATGCAATATGAGCATAATTGTGTCTGCTTGTACCATCTTCTCCACATCCTCTGTATTATTGGATGAATTACAGACAAACAACTTCATTATTTGCGGATGGTGACCTGTAAATCGTCTTTGTGTCCTTTCATTGTTTGCTCAGTGGAGCGCTGGTTAAACTCATTTTGCCCACTCATCCCAGCGAACCGTGTGAACAGCACACACAGAGCTGCAGCTAGTGCGAGGTGTTTGGCAAACAAACCCCCACTGATGCCCGGCGTCTCAGAACAATCGCTCTGAGAGGAACCAGGAAGAGCCCCCCACCCTTCTGTTGTCTGCAGGAAGCTCACATGATAAACCCAACAACCTCCGCTTCCACAGGAAATTCATCAACTCAAGTGAACTGAGCAAGTTGAGGTCTAAACTTGGAGTGACAAGAGCATCTGTCTGTGTGATTCATCATGCGGAGGGAAAAGTACAGCTGTCAAGTGCTTTGATGCTTTTATACAGCATCTGTTCCGAGTAGCTGAAGTGTCTCATATGGTTATATAAAGGTTTATAATGACATTATTCCCTTATAGTACACTCTCAAAGATTAGATCCCACTTTGTTAGATTAATCTAAATGATTCCAGCCACGGCACATCCATTGTTAACCCTCAGAGGTTCCAGAAAGAAAATTGCCATCAATGCACCTTGATCATACAGAGAAACTGTCAAAAAAACAGACATCATTGTTGGTATTTGAATTTTCTGAGAATTATTGAATTGATCATTGGTCATGAACGCATTCAATTATAATATTTATTCAACGTCACTTTCTTCTACATGTCACATTATAAATAAACTGGCCACATGACAAATATTAACTGAAAATATAACCCCAAATGTTTCCAAAATTGTTAAAACCCTGAGATTCCTTAACTTTATTTTAACGGTGTTTCATTGTGGTGCCCATCAACTTTAGGGGAAATCAGGGAAACATGATATAATACAAAGGAGTTACTGTAAATCAGTCAGTGTCAAAGTATTATGTCTTTGATATTGAGATTGGCAGATTGTCTCTTCTTTCTGAAGGGCAGCAGGAGCTTGAAGCAGACCAAAATGCCACAGAGGAAACTTATTAAATTGAAACTCTTCAAAATGTGATCTTTATTTTTACCATTCCTCAGAAAGCCAACCAGAAACAGATCCTGCTATCTCACCTGCGCTCGTCCTGCTCTTTACGAGATCCCCTCTGACATTCTCGCACAGCTGTTTGTCTTTGCCGGATAAAGAATGGCTCAAGTTTAATGTGAAAAGAAACAACGTTTATTTTTTGACCTTCCCATAGACTCATCTCCGACAACAGTGATGCAAGCACTCATATCCTGTTTTCCATAAAAACGTCCACAGAGACGGAACAAACAACACCATGATCATAAAGTTCAAATGGAAACATTAAATAAAGCACTACATATCAGGTACAATGAAAACATACAGCTCAATTAACTGCCAAGGAAACACAGAATCAAAGAATAAGTATTTGTTGTCATACTTTTGGGTGTACCGGGTATTAGAACAAAGCAGAAATATAACCAAATCTTTGTATTTACACTGAGGGACGCCATTTTTTCCACTGTTGAACATTATTACATATAGAACAATAAAATTATAATATATACTGTAGTATTGACAATATCCCTTTGGGATATTTTTTGTCAGGGTTGTGAGTTTTAAGGGAGTTTCTTTTCGGCTGTTTTGTCCCTTTTTTACCCCCCAATGAGTGAAGAGTGATGTGAAGCTCCTGACATAATTGTGCAACTCGTGCGAGGACCTCCACCTGTGCGGGAGCCTTGATAAAGTGTAGGACTGTAGAATTTAACCCTTTCAAACAATATGCTGAATGTAGATCGGATTAAATAAGACCTCAGTGTAAAATGACATTTGAAATTGAATCGTTTGCAAATGGGAAGACTTTCTTGTAGAAAATACAAAAAAATAAATGATTCTGGGATATTTGTCCCACAAGCATGTCTTGCCTAACAACCATATCAAGAAAAAAAGTCACACTGAAATGTGCATTTTACCCCTGAACTCCAAAAATAACAGAGGGCTGCAACTGAAACAGAACTCACACATAATGTATGACATGAAATCATATGGCGAGACCTGTCTGGCTGGCAAAAAAGCAAATTAATACACAAGTCAAACTGGACACAACACTTTCCCAATATCAATGCATGTTAATTGCACCAAAAATTAAATTCAGGCTACAAAACGTATGAATTAAGTATGAACAATGTGCAAAAACAAGGTCTACATTTAAGGGAAACCTGCATTTTAATATTAGCATAATTCTATTTCCTCTCTGTCACTTTTAAAAAATAATTTTATTAACTTATGTAAAATTTATGTAAAGACATCTGAATAGACAGCAATGGCTACTTTGGTTCCTTTTTAATGAACGAGGGGAAGATAAGGGGAGGTATGTGATGAATTTACAAAATATACATCTGTTTTTCTGTTCTTTCCAGCAACCATGAATGATTAAAGTTGGGGTGGTGTGTGTGTAACTGCTTGTTTTTCTGTATGCAGTGTGTGTGTAATTGTGGGGATTTTCAAAGTGCTATATCTGAAAAGGTAATGTAAAAAAAAAAAAAAAAAGAAAAGAAAATCAAACACTGATTTGTGGCTTGTTTCCTAGTTGCCATGGTACAAATGCACCCATTGTGGCCCAAAGTGCCTTAGAGTAGGAATTTCTGGCTCAACTCTGTCCATTCGTCCTGGTTTCTGCTGGATTGACTCCAGCTTACTTTCATCCATCTGGAAAAGGTTTTCACTCGGAGTCACAGAAGACATGAACCAGTGCCGTATTTGTGATTAGAAATCATAGTAAACGACTGAAAACCACTTTTAAAAAGCTTGCTAAGATATAACTCCAGGCATTTATTTAGTTTGCATGTTAAAGCTGCACTCGGTAATTTTGCACAAATGGTAGCAAGCATTTCATTTATTGGGATAGAGAAAGTGTGTCATTAGGCTGCTCACATGCTCGTTATTTACTTAAAAAGACCAGACCGTGATGGCGTTTGCCAAAAATGGAAAGGACGTATCTGTAAAAAGCAGATTTACCAATAGCTGATTTTTTCTTTTTCCAAAGTATAAATTAGGACTTATTTAGTCACTGCTTCTGCACAGATGCACATGGATAGAACTGGGTTTTGGTAAATGGAGCACATCCCTGTAAATTAAAATGGATGGGGCACTCCTGTTCATTATCCAACGACGTTTGCACAGCTTCCCCAGTGCAACTTTAAGATAATTAAGACTAGTTTGTGCTGATTTATTCCTGTCTGTCTGTAGTTTTCAATTGTCGGGCTCCAGGCCCTCTAGATGGTCAGGGATGGGTAAGCCCGTGAGTATTGTCAGACACTTATTCCACACATTAAACACTGGACACACAGGTTGGACAAAGGAGATGTGGAATGTGTGTAGGTGCTGGGAGCCCACAGCGTCGTAGAAGGTCACGTAGCCGGCGTCGTAGTCTAACAGGACCCCAACACGTCGCAGGTGGGGCGAGGGCTCGATGGCCAGCTCTTTGCTGTTGTGGCGAACCACCCAGGAGTTGTTGCAACGGCAGAGCACCCAGGAGGCCGAGTTTTTACCAATCCACTCGTGTTTGGGAGCTGATTTGTAGGCAATACCCACAGCGTACCTGATGAGAGAATAACATCCTGTTAAACTTGAACCTTTACCTTAATATTTGTCCACTTTTGATCACCCCAGACACATGCAGAAATATTTGACTGAAATGTATGAGTCAGTGAATCTCACCATGTGCTCCCTCCAATTAAAGCCTCCCAGTAGTGACGGCCGCTGTCAATGTAGACGTTCCCCACCACGCCGTAGCTGTTCTGGCTCGTGAAGCGCTCCTGGCTGTGACCTTTCTTGGATGTTGTTTCGTCCCTTTCCACTGTCAGGTTATCGTGGGACACCTTGAGCTTCTTGTGGGCAGATTTAGGGTCCAGCTTGAATGGCTGGCCTGGAAGAGGGGAAGGGGAGAATAATTTGGAAATGTATTAAGATCCATAAAGGCCAACATTCTTCACAGAAATCTTTTTTTTTTTTTTTTTTTTTTTTCAGTTAATTGACTGCTATATTTGCCAAGTAGATAAATACCTCAGTCTCAGCAAGTGAATCCATAAATAAGCTAGTTATGTGTGAGTGTTTCAACATGAATTATTAGTAAAGGTTGATCCAATATGGAGTGTTCATTTTCAGTCATGTTGCTTACTGTTGGTCTTCAGAGTCCCCGGTTCACTGCTCCTGCTTCCCGCTTGGTTAATGGCCTTGACAACAAAGATATACTTGGTGCCGCTCTGCAGACCGTGCACCGTGTAGTGGTTCTGCTTGATGTTGGGAACAATCATCCAGCTGTCCAATGAGTTACACAGACCTGAGGGAGAGGGGGAAGGAGGGCAAGATGGGGAGAAAGAGGGATGAGGGCATGCACTCAATTAGAAATAATATTCAGTTGTCCCTGCATTTTGAGCAAATATGTTACTTGGATACAAATACATATTTAATGAAAACTGCAAAGACTTTGAGAAAAAGAATCTCCATTCATTAAAGTTCCCTGGAGCGCCTTGATGTCCACAGCACAGTGAATGGTGTTGGAACAGGTGAGAGGGCGCGAAAAGGCACAAGAGGAAACCATTCACACCTTGTTGACATCATAGCTACGTTCTGCTCTCTGTGCTTCGTGTGTGGGTGTGTTGTTTTTATTCAGTGGCACTTCAGCACTGTAGCACCACCCTCCTACAACAGGCATGCATGTGTATTTTTCTTCTGCAGCTTTGTTTGCCTGAGGAATTCATGCAGTAGTTGTTGGCCACCCAGAAGAGTCCATCACCTTTTTAGAAACATATATGCACGCGCCTTTCGTGTGTAGTTGTCCAATGTGCACACTTCAAGGCCTGTCAACACGATGACAACATCGTGTGATATGACCATGACCAGGATCCTTCTGTCAGACCTTAATAGCGACTGTTGTGTTTAAGATGTTTATTAGTCCACATTTGTGTATAGAAAAAGAGAAGGAACCGTTAATAAAACAAGAGAAATTATAAGAATTAACTAATCAACCACTAACTCCCTTTCTCTTCCCGATCATGTTAGCACAAATTTCCCACAGGAATTGTAACTCAGGAGGCCGTGCAGAACCATTATGCCAAAGAGTTAAACATGTTGTCTTTGTTATTAAATCAACATGAGAAGACTTTCACTTCTTGCATCGTGATTCATCTGAATTGCTCTGGGGGGATTTTTTTTTCCGGCGCGTGACTTGTATGCCAACAGCAACACCTCTGACATTATCGGATGTGAAAACGGGAGGTGAGAAAAAATCACAGCAGCTCAGCGAACAGACGGAGAGAGAGGGATGGGAAAGAGGAAAATAAATGTCGCATTAGCTTAAGGGCTGTCAGCTCTAAATATGCTTTAAACTGTAAAGTAGTGAGGAGATAATGACAAAGGTGTAACCTCGGGAAGATGTAGGGAAAGTAATCTTTCAGTACCAAGGAAGGAGGAAAAGGAATTCAAAATAACCCTAAAATAAGAAGATTGGATGAAAGATATAGAAAGTGCACTTTGATGCAGATTGATTTTACAGCTGTCATCCTTTCGAACATGACAGCTCACTCTGTCAGTGCTTCTGAGACCTGCATGTATAGACATAAGAAGTCTCGGAGCGTTTGCACCCAGTGTGAATTCTCTGCTGCACTATTGTCAAATCTCATCCTGCTTTCATCCGTCAAAAGCCGCAGTCACTTGATGTGTGACAACATCTGAGCGTGATAGTCGCATAAAGCATCGGGGCTTCACTTTGGGTGGTTCCATTTCCACGACTCTCTCAGCTTTTAGGGAAGCACTTCAACTCCCAGCTGCCTTAGGGAAACTAGTAGCCAGGAGAGAACAGCTGAGCAGATCTTGTGCACACTATTTTTATGTTTTATGTCACAGTTTTTGTTTTTTCGAGAATTGGACCTACAAAACACCACATTTATTTGAAAACCAGTAATATTCCATATTCTTGGACATTTGGACCGAACTAAACCCATTTGATTTACCCACATATACTTACTGGCTATGTTCGACTGTCCAGTAAAGATGGCATACTGGAGTTCATAGGACACGACTGTAAACTCATCATCAGACGTCCAGTGGACAGAGATGGTGTCGTAGGAAGCTGTGCACAGTTCTTCCCTAATGCTCGGAGCACTTGGAGCTGCAGAGGGTTAAAAAAAGAAGCAATGTCACATAACAAGATAATGCTCTGAATGCCAATTTCAATTGAAGTTGCAAATTACATTATTCCAAAATGACAACACATTTGACAGTTGTTGTAGCAAAGTTGCCCCAATTAACCTCGCACATGTTCATTTGGTTCCATTTATGAGCATAAAGGCTTCATTACACACGGGGATAAAGATGTTCCTTCCACTAGAGTGGTAGGTTGAGCATTAAAGGAATGCGGAAGAGAAATAATAAAATATTGAAATAAAACTCAGCTCACATTAACACAGCGGGGAGAGTAAATATCACTATCCTTTTAGCAGTAACAAATGTCAGTGGTTATATAACCACAGATTGGCTTTCTTACGCTCATGTGTTTTTGAATCATGTGCTCCCATTATAGTTCTCTGGTGAAATGAATAGATCCTTTTTAAAACCGTGAAGCCTTATAGAGAGTGGACTGAGGTAGGAAACAAAGATGCAGAGGCACAGCTCAAATTGATTGTGAAGCCACTTCCTATCTTTTTCTGTGTCTGTCACTCTCTTCCTCTCCCGAGCCTTCTGCCATGACTGGCTGCTCATAGTGGAGTGATTCAGACTGATTCACTTAGTCAAAGGCCCTCCAGCAAAGCCCTCATGCATCGCAGAGAATAAATACGAGCCAGCCATTTTCACAGACCTTCAAATCCACTGCACGATGCCTTGTTTTTGTCCCCAGCATGCTCATAATTCATGCTGTGACATTTTGATGGGTCCTCGCAAATGGGACATCAGAAGATAATGTTGAAAATGAATCTTGCAATTAATTGGATGGGGTTTAAGAGTTTAAAAGAGTTAAAGGAAATAACAGAAGCAGAGTTTGAATTTGTAATTAAAGGAAGTGGTTAGTTTCATGGACATTGATGAACCCAATTGAAGGCATAGACTGAAGACTGAAAAGAGAGAAATTTGGTTCACAAAAATATTAACCATGTGCCTTTAGGGTGATCCTTTCCAAAACAACATATCATGCCTGATTCCATGTAGCTTCTCTTTAAAGAAGATGGAAATGTAATATAGTGGCAGGTAAATGCATTCAACTTCCATTCTAACAGCCAGCTGGGGAGTGGAGGACTCCAGAAGGTCATGCTGCATAGAGGTCTATGGGGAAATTACACTTATTCTGTCTTTATTTATTTACTTTTTAAATAGCTAATGGCATTTATTAATCAGTCCTTTAATTATAAAAAACCAAAACCAATAATTGCCCCCTGAAGGATAATTCTTTGATGAAAACAGGTGCAGGGTTTACCTGTAAGGTAATCCAGATTCTCCAGCAGCTTCTTCTCTCTGGTGAAATCCAGGGCGACAGTGTCGAAGGTGTCTGTGAGATTAATCTCAGGGATCAGCACTTGGGTTGAAGCAGATGCCATGGAAACCCTGGATCATAAATGAAAGATATTTAAAAGTTTTTCTTTACTTCTGCAAGCAATTCAAAATTAGAACTGAGAAACAAATTCATGAACTGATCCAAAATGTTTCCATGCTTATCTGATGCAGTTTCAGTGATATATATTATGTACAAACTTCTCAATAGTTGCGAAATTAAAAATACTGAATCTAAATGAAATCAGCTTGCTAATTAATGGAACTGAAGATTAGATTGTGATTGAGTTACTGCTTTTGTTTGAAGGACTAAAGAATAATGATTTCTTTTTATATCACTCTCTCCTGAGGATACACGTACACATTGGACTCCTTTATTCTTAATTGCCAAATCAATTAGTCAGAATGCTTGAGCAGGCAGTGGAGTGAGATTAGAGTAAATAAAAGATGGATTCCTGCTCTGCTTGCAGTTGTTGGGGGGTTGGTCCAGTGCACAAAGTTCTCAAATTAATTCTCAGCACCTATGTGTGCACTCTTGGCCCTTTCCTTAAGGTGAAACCTTGGTTTGCTAAGCTGAATGATCCCACATGTGTGGCCAGTGTGTGGGCTGTCTGACCTCTCGTTTATGCTCTTGGCGGTCTGCAGGAAACGAGCATGATCAGTTTCCTTCAGCGTTTGATCGGCCTGCGTGATGAGGGCACTGGACCTCTCGATGCACTGCTTGCAGTTTGAGATCTGTTGGGCGAGTTTCCGAATCCGTTGTGCCTGAAAAGGATGGCAAAGAGAAGTGTGAGAGCAGTGCTGTTGGGCTGGATCAAGTAATCTAACCAAGATGCCCCAAACCATGTCAGGATGCTGCAGATCAGTAGGGATGAGAACATAATCATAGCTGATGATGGGGTTTGGCCGTCGCAGTGGATGATATCATGCAATATCAGAGTGACTCATTGCACAACATTTGTTAATGTTTGTTAATTTCACCAATTTCTGAGGTCTTTCAGATATTTAAATATACAACACTTTATTTTTAATACAAATAATAAAAATAGACCTTCCGTTCACTATCAACTGTTTTTTTTTTTTTCAATGTGTTAACCTAAACAGCCTGTGACTGTAATTTTGTCATGAACATTCCCAAGCCAGGTTCCATCTGCTTTTAAAATACCCTTTACTTTGGATTTTTGCACAGAGGCTTTTGATGCTGACGACAGGAACAAACCTCATTGGCAATGAATGTTTGGATTTGAAGTCATTTATGCACAAAAAGGTCAAATCCATGGCTGACAAATGCACATAGTCATGTATTTCTTCACATTTTCTTAATTGGTATGCACAACAGATGGTAAATTATACCCAAGGCATACATGTGTCCATCCTGCTTAGCTTAAGTTTCTGGAACTGGACTAGAAGCTAATATGTCTTGTCATCTCTGCTTGTTCCTTTTTCTATGAGGTTATGTTTAGAATCCCTGGTTTGATAAAAACATGGACACTTCTAGGTTAACTCTTTGTCTTTGTTGTGCAACTTAACGTCACTATCTGTTGAAAAAGCTCCAGCTTCAGTTAACCTTTTCCCATGTTCCTGCAAAATGCTTAATTTTCTAGGCATGTCAGTGATTCTATCGCATGCAAATCTGGGATTTCATTTCCCCGTTGGCCCCTCAGTTTCATTCCCTCTCCCTACAGTTTGAGCAGAGATGTTCAGAGACAGATTGAGGTCAATGGCTGGATTGAGGTTAAAGGACATTTTATCAGCGGTTTGGCTCAGAAAGAACACCAAAACACTGTAATCTCAGCCCAAATCCACTGAAAGTTGTAGAGTTTTTATTGAGTTTAAACAATAAGGACAACTAAAAGAGCCTTGGTCTCAGAAAAGAGCACTTTGAGTTGTCATTGATCATGATTTAGCACTCAACCCAAAAGCATTTGTGGAATTCTGATGGCCTAAAAAATACTCGATGTCCATCTTTCTCCTTTTTGATGCAATCATAAAAGCTACAAGCAGGCATTACTCTGTGACAGAAGAAAAAAAAATCAGTGCTGGGTTCCAAGTCTAATTAGATATGGCATTAAAAAAAAACCCATCCGGGTTTAGAGTACAAGTACATGCCACCATCCCATATGCTCTGGGACCTACTTTTGGCCAGTGTAAGTGTTTTTCCCGTCTGTTCCCGGATTTTGTTGAAGTGTTCACATTTTAGGCAGCTGTACAGTTTGCCGTCTGTTCGTTATGGAAGGTCAAGTAGCTGTAACTAAGGATTGCATTTGACACATAAATGGGGTCCGATGGCAGCTTGGTGTATTTTTCATTGTCTGAATAGGACTGAATAAAGGTGATGACAGCAGTCTGCAATCCGAAACATTTGACTGTGACTGCCTGTCATTCAGATACTGATTTTTACCTAATTTGCACCTTAAAATTTCTTTCATGCAGGAGAAAGGGAATTAATTTGTTTTTATTTGCATGCATACGACTGTGGAATATCACATCTACAGACAGTATTTGTCCCTTAATGATCATTATACATAAAATGGTACCTGATGGAATATAATTTTTAATCATTTAGGAATGATGTGTATTAGTAGCAACAAAAACATGGCTTAATTAGCTCTAAGTATCAATAAAGAAAGTACATTATGTATTTGTGATGGAACAACAGAATGACAAGCGAGACCATGACTAGCTTTAAAATGGGATACAAATTTTAGTTTACTCCATGTTTAGTAAGAGAATTAGATTGAAGATCGGTCTGAAAAACAGCAAAATAAATAGAATCTGCAGCCACACTGCACCCTGTAGAGTGTTCACCTCACCTTCCCCTCCTTGATCTTGCTGCCAATGATCTGCCTCCTCTGCTGAATAATGTCAATCAGGATATCACACTCCTCCAGGAGCTTTCCCTCCTGGCGAGATGCGTTCACCTGCGAACCAGAAAGTATTAGATAAACAAAGAGATTGATGGATGCCAGGAATATAAAGAGGGATATAAGTTTAGTGGCTCCACATCATGTCGGCCAAGGGACAGGATGTCATTTCCATCCATCAGCCGACCCTCCCGTCTTGGGGAAGATAAGGCATATTCAGCCATCTTGCCTCCCACTGGCTTGAGTGCTGAGTGACAAGTAAAATAAGCCGGGAGCTCTGGAGCTGTGAGAGAGCAGCCATGACACTCACAACCAGACTGGCTTTGCCTTAAATCACACCCTATTTCCTCTATAGTGCCCTCAATTTGCTCTGCACCATTTTTTCTTGGAGTGTCTGACTTCTGAGTGTTTTTCTATGTAGTCCCTTTATTCGTGCTAGAGTAAACCAATAATATCTAGGTGGATTGAAATTATTTCTACTTCAACTAATTGATTGGTTGATAGAAACCTGATAGTTAATTGTCCAATGAAGGCTAGCAAATATCTTTAGTCCTTTGCAATAGCAGCACCAGAGATTTACACTCGGCTTGGAATGCAAAAGTGTTTTTTTTTCTTGCCACTGAGAGTAAAAAAAAAGTTTGACTACCATTACCTTAACATTCAGTGCCGAATAAGAACAGCAATGGAGGGAGAAATATTACTGTTCAGCACAAAGACTGGCAGTAATGCTGTCCTAACCTACATATTAATAAAGGCTCTTTGTCTTCTAAATGTATATAATATTAATTTACTTTGGTTTCAATTTAAGGAGAAGTTTGAAACCACTGCAACAAAACACTCATAGCAATCAAACCCAAGAAAAAAATATTCAGTTTAGTTGGAAATTGTTTGGGAGCACGCTGTTGATTCTGCTGGTTATTCAGGGTCATTCTGTGTAGTTCTTTAGAAGAAATGGCATCCAGCTTCTCTCTCCAAGGTGTTTGATTCACTTGGAACATTTACCGACTATAAAAGTTGTCCAACTCCAATTATAAGACGGCAGTACCTAGCATAATGTGTAATTTCTTATTGTGGTCATTTCCTTGCACTCCTTTCAGCACCTTGTAAAGTGTTTTCATGCCGCAATGAAGCGATAGCGCAGGGAGCAATGAAAAGGAAGTCTGCTATGAGTGTTTCCAAGCCAACGAGTTCGAGAGCCTATGTGTGTGAATAACAGTGCACTATTAACGCATACATGTTGACAGGTGTTTTAATAATGACATCAGGGGGGAGTCATTTCCTTTCCTTCATGAAGCCAAACAAGGCTGGAAAGGACTTCCTCAATATCCTCAATGTGGCCTCCTAAACAGCAGTTATGTGGTTTTCTGGGCTCATGTTGCCAACAGAAACAATTTGCCACCTGGGCTACATCTCAGAGCTTGAACAGTATGTGAGACATGCTAGGCTGAATGCTGTGGCTTAGCTGTAGAGCCAGTGCATCTGCCTGCTCAACAGCACTAATTGGTTCCTTCGACATCGCTGTGACAGCTCTGTGGAAGCTTGAGATATGAAGTGCTTACTCTGTTGAATATGTTTTCTCTTTGTGGCATTTTGTACACCAATTAGCACACTTATACATATCTAAATTAATAGGGTTTTGTGGTAGAAGCTTCTCTGAAAATAGACCACAAAGACAAACACTTCAGTAGATCTTTATTGTTTTGTGTGTCAGCTCTTCTGGTTTCAACATTTCCTTATTTATTTATTTTCAATGGTGATTTAAAACCTGAGCTCTGAGGTCTGCTTGAGAAAAACTCTTGTGCGTTTGGTTGGATAGTACGTTTTGTTTTTAATAGTGTGAGAGTGCAAACCTCCGGTGTCACTGGGTCATGGCAGATAGCTTCAAACAATATAACTAAAATTGAACTGTAACAGAAGTTTTCTTCGCTGATTCGCTTTCTCTGACATTTCATGACTGCTAATCTCAAGAACTCAATGTGAATACAGATGACGTCCTCGGACATTGCTCATCTGAGTGGAAGAACCGCCTACAAGGCTGCACGGACACACAAGTCATCATCAACACACCCACTGGTCAGTCTGCTTTCAAACTGAAGCCACGAGAAAATGTATTTAATGCATTTGAAACAAAACCATTTATAGCACAGAACAGTATGTGGGTAATGACATGGTAAAATTGTGATCAACTAGCCACACACACAGTTAATGCCATGTTAAGATGTGGAGAATCCAATGACTGGGCAGAGCCCTCTGGAGCATATGATCAGTATGACAGATTGCACCCTGGCAGGGACATTAAGTGATTCATTTAGCCACAGAAACACACACACATACAAAAATGACCTCAAGGATATCCAAACTCTCAGAAAGGCAAACAAACCAAACTTTCTGCAAGTGAGATGACTTTAAACTCTACCAGCTTAATTTATGCAGCCACACGATGCCTGTAGAGCATAAGGCCAAAGTAATCAGAGGTATTTCCTCTTCTTTGGCTTTTGTAACAGAAGTAACACATTTTTTATCCTGATATCTTCACATGAATGCAGGATTTGTAGGAAATGGGATGTAGTTTTGTATGCGGAAGCCTCCTGGTTTTCCTGGCAGGGGCAGACAACCAAGCTAATAGCTAAATGCCATCTCAAACAAAAAGCACTGACTGCGCCTCTTGTATCAAGTAGCTTATTGGAAGGTAAACAGTGACCGGTGCATGGAAAAGAGCCTCGACATAAAAGCCAGTGGAATATTGTCCATTTATCCAAAAGGCTCCATCAGCGTCAGAGTTTGGAACCAGTTGGCTATTAGTCTAGGACTCAGTTTCTTATTGTACAACTTCCTAAACACAAAGGAAAAGATTCCAGCAATTACAGCATCTTGATTCGATTAGTCGACATGTTGCCAGCTCTAAAAGAATGTTAGGGTTTGGGGTAATGTGGTGCAGGAGCATTAGTTGTGGGCACAGTTACACCACTGCACAGATAGTGACTCAGAAGAACTGTATTTGAGCATGTAATCTTTTAGGAAGAGCATTCATGCCTTATTTAATGCAGGTTTTCTCTTCTACGTGTGCACAGACACTATAGGGTTTTTTAACAGCGTCTGAAGATGCCAGAACATGTTGACAGCCATTACCAGAGAAGCTTTGGAAAAGGTTCATCTCATGTGAAATATTCAGAAAGCTGCCAGTGTGATGCTTTTACTGGGACTTTTTTCATCCCTCTTATTGGAAGTTTAAGTTTTCCTTTTATTTTTGGCTCAGTATCACCAAGTACCTTCCTCTATGTGTGCAACACTTTTCTCACCTAAAACATTGCGATAACTGTACACTGCACAAGCTATTTTAAGGCTTCAGAGTGTTGTGAAATCTACTGTATGTGTAGTTGTGACTGTAATGCACTAGGGAAAAAATAGGTCAAGTTTTTGCCCCTTCATAAATGCATCTTTTATTCATTCAAGTGTTTCCTTTCTTGGTCCTTTTGTGATCAAACTGTGTGTTTTTTAATTTAAAATTCCTGCATCATCAAAATACCTTCAAGCTTTTCTCATGGAAAAACATCTTTGCGTGATGGTGACACAAAAACACTCACAAAATATTCACACAGCACTTTGGTTAAATAAATAAATAAATAAATTAAATCTCCTTAATAAATCACAATCCTCTTTTCCTGCAGTTGATAAAGGCCTTGGCGGGCTGAGAAGCTGTTCTCCATTATTTCTCAACTGAGATGTCACTGCCTTTTTAACCCTGTGGCATCGCTTTATTTAAAGCTTCTTAGTGGGGCAGCGTAACATGAACAGGCTTAGCACAGAACTGCCTTCAGTCGAGCTAAATGCAAACAGGCATTCACACACTTTGTTGGTGTCATCATCAACATAATCCAAATATTCTCACACAAAGTTGTTGGCAAAAAAAGAAACAATGCATTGCTTTTAGGATGCATGTGACTATATTATGCAAAAGAAGTACAAACTGTTTTTTGACATTTAGGATTTCATAAATAAGTTGTATATCAATATTAACACCACTACCAATCCACTAATTATAAACCTACACATTCTTACAGCTTTAAAATACAATACAAATACAACAATCATTCCTTACAGCCTCCAGCTGCTAGCTTAGCTACATGCTAGCCTAAAGAGGAATGGACTCTTAAGTCATTGTACAGGATTTATAGGAAACGGGTCAATAGCTTAATCCGTGCAGAATAGAAAACACTTTTTTCCTTGGAAATACATTTTTTTTTTTTTAGAAATCATAAAATATAACCAAAGTAGTTAAAAAAAAAAAATCTACCCGAGGCTGCAGTATTAATACATTGTTATGATATTGTAATAACTGTGCTGGCACTGGGACAATTACAATATCATGAAAGAAATTCACACGATTATGTATATGCCATGACTTGTCATGAGAAGAAAGTACAGAGTATTTATTTATATAGTAGTTTTGTATCTGATTTTAATGCCCAAGCAGGTCAACATTGGAGTATCTTTAATACATGGACTTGTCACAGACAGTATATAGGTCAGTGGTGACAACAAGGATCCACTGGGACTCACCTCTACATGTTGACAAGTCTGGATCAGTTTCCCCATAAGAGACTCCAGCTCATTGTTCCTCTTGATTAAACTGCTCAGGTTGGAGTCCAGGGCTTGCTGTAGCAAAAAGAGGAAGAACAGCAGAGAGAGAGAAAGAGAGTGAGCAATGGTTGGGACATGAATGCAAACAGAAACAGACGTGGAGGACAGAGCCGTAAATCAAAGGAGGATGAAAATGCGAGAGATTTATCCTCCTTAGGTTTCTCTGCCTACACCACTGGAGAAGTTGTAAGACAACCCCAGGCGCTGCATCACAGAGGAGAAGAAAAGTTTTGAAGCAAGTGGAAAACGGCTCCTTTCTAGAAAACAGAGCAGCAAAGAGAAGCCTTGTTGTCCCTCACGAGCATCCCCAAAACTCTTCTTACTGTTCAGAGTCCACGTACCTCTGGGCGCTGGTGATACCCCTCGTCCCTGTACTGCCTCCTCATCCTGCCCCGTCCGAGTCTCACAAAGCGGAGCCTACTCTAGTAGAGGATGTGACTGGGACAGCCACTCCAGTGAGCACCAAGCCATGCGCAAACCCGGCCAAGCGGCAAATTAGGCATCAAAAGCTTTCCCTATGAGAGCACGCAGCAGCGCTCTCGGCTAACGAACCGGCAAACAGGTGACAGCACGTCAACTCTGTCCCCTAACGCTCCTCCCTTTCTTTTCCCCCCTCCCCTCTATTTTTTTTTTTTTTTTTTTTTAGCTTTTGCTGCTTTTCATCCGTCTGGGCACAAGCTGTCTCCTTTACTTCCAAGACCGTCATATTATTGCCAAACCATGCATGCTTAAGCCGCTGTGATGCCACGTCTCCACCGTCCTGCTCGAAACTGTTTTCTCTAAGAATTTAAACTCTGATTTCCTGCATGTCCCGAAAATGCTGTTAAGCAGTATTGGAGCTGCAAGGCCAAAACTGGAAATATACTTCAACTGTTTCAAAAGCACAAGTTTATCAATGCTTTCTTTGCTTTTGTCCAGAAATGTGTACTTTTACCACATATACTACATCCTAATCTGCTTTTCTAGCAGCAGTGTAAACACAGCCAGGTTCTGGTTTTCTGCTGAGGATTAAAAAGGATATACCCCGAAGGGAATATTGAATAAACAACAACAATAAACACAGATAGAGATGGTGGGATTTGTGTGTCTTTGTGTATGTGTGCTGTAGTGGCACTAGGGGCTTAATGGGTGGCCTTAATACGCTGATGACACACAAAAGCAAAAGCAGCATAAAGGTCTACTCCGAGGGGCACATGATGCTGTCATGGCAGTTATCATCGGCAGAGATAAAAATAAACTAAACCTCTTACACGAGGACAAGATTCACAACAATAAGTCAGCAGCTATGTCACGTGCATGGTGGCATGTGCAGCAAAAATCATGCATGCATGCATAAATGCGAAGAGGAAAGCATGTGTATAATTATCTACATTACAGAATGTTGTATACAAATGCAAACATGACATGCACAAACAATATACACTGATATTTGTTCAGGGGATTTAAAAAATGAACTTTGCTGTCACTCCATGCCTCCATTTCTGCACAAAGTTAAAGGTCAGACCTGAAGTGAACGGGTTAACCCACATCCACAGTACCCTGTTGCCAGCTAGTATTAATCTTTTGGAGCCGAACTACCCGTCTGCCCGTCAGAGGCTCATCACCTGACAATCATCCTGCTTGTTTATCCCCTGTATCTCTCTCCGTCCTCCCTTTCTGTTGCCAGCCTGAGCCGGATTTGAACCCCAAAAACTAAGTCTGTGCAAGTGCAATATCTGGCCTGAACTGATGAGGCTAAGCTGTGTTGATTTGATGAGTTTTTAGATATGCAGTAAGCCAATGGATTCTGATTAACTCAGTGTTAAGCTGCATGGGTGCTAAGTCTTTTCACACACTTAAACCAGGAGCAAAAAGTAACGAAAAGGACTTTAATTATGTGCAGTTTTTAGGTACAGGTCAGTATCATCCAATAATGGCAACATGGTCAGTTTGTAGTCCACACAGTGATTTTCAAACAGTGACTCAGCGGTTGGCAGTGAGATCACTTGAAATGTAAATATATGTCTAAAAATAAGATGTACTTTTTTAAGTTTGGTCAGCTGACCAGTTTTGTGTTTTTCAATGGAAGGCTGTTCGGCTGTTCTCTCCGCAGCATCTGCTATTAATCACTGGGAAGCTTTCCTGATGCAGATCCTCTCACCGCTTCTTCACACATCACCCGACAAGAATCCACCTCTTTGAAACAGGCAGACTTTGCATATGTTTCATCTCCCATCGACTTAAAAATAAAACTTTTTATGTTCCCTACCATTGTCGTGCTGTTCATGTGTTAGAGCGGCTGCCCTGCAGGCTGCGAGCAAGCTCAAACCCTGAAGCTGTGCTGATAAGCTAAGAATGCATGCAAGAGGATCACACACACACATACACACACACACACTGTGCAGATGGAGACAGGTAGGCAAGTGAGCTGAGAACTTCAGAGGAGCTACATCTTCTTTGAGATTTACTGTGACACTGAGCAGGATTGTGTTCTGAGGAATCCTCACCGAACTGCCACAATTTCACTTCATTCTTTTCTCTTGTTGCTCGTGTGTGTTTGTGTGTGTGTGTGTGTGTGTGTGTGTGTGTGTGTGTGTGTGTGTGTGTGTGTGTGTGTGTGTGTGAGAGATCAGAGAAACTTTCATCACACAGATGAAGACTGAAACAGTGAGATGGCGTGAACAAAGGTGGACAGTTAACAGGGAGACAGAAATTAAAGTGGAAAGACAGACCCTGGGATTGTGCTGCCAGTCATCCCACACAGCTACACTGCATTTCTCTCCTATTGCTAAATCACGATTATACACAGCGTCCTGTGTCACACCAGTGTTTGCTCCACTCCCCTTTTCTGCCAGTGAGTTCCTCTGTAAATTGGAACAATGTGTTTGTATCAGTCAGACAGAAACACAGATGAGTCGTGCAGGAAAAAAGTAGCCCTGACTCAAAACATTAAAAAAAGCAAACGTAGCAAGGACGGAACATTACGCTGAGGACGGACAGTGTGTGTGAGACAAATTGGCTCCAAGCAAGAGGAGAATTCTGCTCCGAAGGACAGAAAGTTGATCGTGAGTTTGAGACTGTAAATAGTAAAATAACTAGGACAAAACTGGGTTGAATGTCATGTTCCTGGACTTTTCACATTAAGAGTTGTGTTGGATGAACAACGATGTTTGTTGATGTCATTTCAAAAAAACATTTTACTCTCCCTGTTTTTATCCTGCAGAAGCTTTTTCTTTTCTTTCTTTTTGTTCTCCTGATGTAGTAATATCATGCCAGTGATAAATGGCCTCCTAAACACAAAAACAAAGGGAAATATATTGTTGTTCCCAAAGTTTATGGGTTGAAAGGAACTTTCCTTCATGGTGTGTCTTGCAAAGTACACACATGCACTAGGGGCCGGGTATCAAGCCCAGTAGTAGGTCGAGGATATAGACTACATTACCTACAGATTTATATTTTGAAGGAAATGCATCATTACTTGCATGCAAATGGCTCAAGTGATACACAGCATTCAGAACATTAATTAAGAGGTAATTTAAAAGGAAAACTGATGATATAGAAGTCTGAGGATTTTTTTTCTGTCTGCCCCATCTGAGTGTGTACTGACAAACCCTAATTTACATGACTGGACAGGATTTTTAGCTTCTCTTGAATGATCTGCTTTCAGGGACATTTGCTTCAGTACATAATCACATGGAAAATATGAGGGAAGTACAGGAAATGTGTGTATTCATGATATAAAAGATGGATGAGAAAGGTAGAAGGACATACAAGTAACAATTGTTCTTATCTGCAAGCTGTGAATCAAATGTTGTTCATGTTTTATTGTGCATGTTTGCACTTGCCAACCCAAAGCAAGTTGTTTCCACACTAAGGGGCAGCTGATTACGCCAAATGGATGACTATATACACACAACATACCTATGATTTGAGACTGAAGCTGACACACACACAGCAGTGCCCATCTTTTATCCTCAAGGTTCTTTCTCCTCAGACCCAGAGCCAAGGACTTTAAAAGCTATTTCCAGCAGCCTTCTCCGTCAATTTCCTGTGACGGGGGTAATTTTATCTCCGAAAAAGGATGGGTGTTCCCACAATAACCTCCACAGCTCTTATCAGACACACCACCACTGCCACTGAAAAAAGGGAACCATTCCAATCATCTGATATTCTTTTTTTTCTCCTGTGCCGAGTGGGGATATCTCAAATTCCAGCCGATCAGTGCAAAAAGTGATATGCATGCAATGGTCTGGAAAATATGACCAAAACTGTTCCGACTTGTCAGACTGCAAAATGAAAGAAAAGCACCATATCTAGGTGAAAGAGGGGAAGAAAGACATCTTAAGTATTTCAAGTTTGGGTTACCTGACAGACTTTCGTGCTTCGTCTCTGAAAAAGTTCCTCCCAAGTTTTCTGTCTTTATGAATTAAAAATCAAATGTGTTGTTCAGCATTAATATTGCATGGCGGCTGGGTTGTTTCCTGTGGTAATTAGCTTCCATCGAGACCTCAATTTAACTTCTACCCCGTTTCTGTTGCTTGTTCAGAACTTTGTCTCCCAAAAACTCATTTCAGCATTGCTAGTATTAAATGCGACAATTAATCTAGTTGAGGAATTATTTCAATTAAAACGACATGTTTTTCTGAACACTTAAAAAGATTACATTAAAATTACTTGTTACATAATCATAATTGAAGACACGATTACTGTTTCTGTCAAGAAGTGTTTGCTGTTGCAGTGCTTTTAGTGAATGTCAGAATGCTGCATGAATGTATCCCTCCACTGAAAGAAATTAAGGTTAAGAGAAGTGACATGTACATAACTTCGCTTTCTGATTTAAATGGAGTGGAGCCTGAGGCCCAAATGTGTTTATGTTATTGAAAATGCAGCAAAACAAGCTCGGCATTTGAACAAATAAAATATGATATTTAGGGTTAACCCTTGCTTCCTCAACTTCATCTTCTCGTCCTGTGCTCTGGAGTGAGCCTTTTCAAATTGTTCGCGAGCCTGCTTGTTGTCCTGTATCACAGTTTCCATTTGGCTATGCAGTTGTTCATTGAGCTCAATGAGCGCCGCCCTCCACTTCCTGAACATGGCCTCGACTATTAACTTCTCGTTCCTGTGATAATCAATCTCAATTTCTTTGAATCTTCTGTCGTAGTCCTTTGACAGCTCCATCCTTACCTACCAAGTGACAGTACACATTTGAAGAAGGCACAGCTACTGCTAAAAAACACAGTCACCCCTATTCACCTGGTTACATATAGAATAAGTAGCATATTGCATGTGTATCATTCCCATAAATGCTGTTAATAGATTCTTTAGCTCTAGGCTAACAGGGTCTTAACCATTCAAACTCACGTTATGTGCCAGCTGGCTTGCGTGAGGCTTTCGAGGGCCTGACAGGTGGTCAAATCCCCTCCAACTTCTGCTAGAAAAAAACACTTTGTTCCTTGTGTGAGAACGGAGCCGCTTCCCGTGTCTATCTTCAGACTGTGGTCAGGGTGGAGGGCTGATCTGGGGGTCTCTGGTGTAAGTCTGTGCAGACATGCATGCTTGGGTGTGCATGTGTTTGTGTGTCAGGGAGACGGAGAAATCATGCTCAGGAGTTAATGAAGCAGTCATACGTGTTTTCTTTTCCCATCTGCTGTTACAGGGTGCAGACTTTACTTATGATTTATTTATTTAGAGGATTATATGTAAGTTAGATTCAACTAGTTTAACTTAGCTGTCATGTTTTAGCTGTGTACTTCAGAGTGCAGTAAGTGCATCTGTAATATCTTATTCCTTATCTCTGTTTTAGATATCCAAGGATATTTTTTTTCTCCTTTGCAGTCTATGTGGACGTTCTCCCAAAGCTGTTATCTCCTGTTGTTGAATTTCAAAGCATGTTCAGCCGCTCAAATTGTAAAGGATGAAAGTTACCTCAGGCTAGTAATTGAAATTCACATGTATAGAGTGAGTCACATGTGTACCCTCTCATGCAACCTTCTACTTAGTAGTATTTCTTCATGAGTGGGAGTACACATGTACTGAATGTAGTACGCAGCAGGGAGTCACAGGATGCATCTCAAATCCGTGAGCATATAAAAGCAAGAAGAAATCTGCTATTGCTTTGTTTTTCTATGCTAAAGCACATAATTAGCCAGTGTGATAACTGCTGTTCACTGACCTGTGCTATGCTACGTTCTCTCTCCTGATGAATGGAGGGTGCATCATAATTAGATGATGCTCTGACCCGTAGTTTTCCTGCTAATTATTCTTCTCTACTTAAATTTGCTGAAACATGCAAGGTTAGACAGTAAAGACACGCATCAGTTGTGATAATGACAGGATTTAAAGGCCATCATTGGATGCAGATCAACATGGGAAAGAATGAGAGCCAGCATCAACAGATGAAAATATACTGAAAATGTATTATTTTATCATTGGTTTGGATCATTATTTAGTTCATCTGCTCTGTTGGATATTAAAGTGCCAGTTCCCTTACTTTCAGAGACTTCAAAGTTGCTTTTTTCAAACTGAGCATGAATGCGTTATTCTCCAGCTCCACTTCGTCTGAGGGCACCACAACCTGGAATCAGTTGCTGTGATTCCATTTCTTCCATTATATCAGTGAAGCCATGCCTCCTCTCTGAGGACCTATTACAAACTACTTCACACTTGAACATGTGTTTCAAACCTCTGGTAAAAGGAAAAAGCTGTTTCTCACAGTAGTTTCATTTAAAAGACGCAAAGCAAGGCTGAATAAACACTTTCTGAGTGAGCGCGCAGGAGAGTATTGCTGAAAATATTCCCAGGGTAAATGACGCTTTGGAAAACTTTGATGTTTTGTCTCGCTCATTGTTCTGTATGAAAACGTGCAACGTGCAGATAAACATTGCAATTGCAGCTGGTTTTAAAGTGAATCTGAGATGACATGTTGATTGGATTAGTTCATAAGAGACTAAATTTATGTGCTACTTAATTAGCAAAATACATCATGCCCATGCACCATGCACTTTAGACCGTATGCTATAGACAATTTAAATGGAGCTCTGCACCAAAGTTATCAATTTAGGTCCGACAATTAGTCAGAGGGAGCACTCGTCATGTGTTCCCAGTCTTATGCATTACTAAATCAGTGGAAAAGCCTTTTAAGAAAAGCTATTTATAATTCAAGGACAGATTTTGAGGAACCGCATCCAGTGGACATTCCAAGTAACATTTCCTTCTGCCTGAGCTCTGATGTAACACACACATATGGGCACACACACACACACGCTGCCTCTGTGGCCATTACCAGCTCACTCTAATAGCCATGCTCAATTAAGCACACCTACACCCAGCAGGCAATTGGCGCTCGTTAACCTGCAACCTCATTGAAGACACCATGCCTCGTCACTAATGACACTCCCCATATTCACTGTGTGTGCAAGCCTCTGAATAACCCTCCTGGCATGCAGGCATGGTGTAGTGATTATGCTAATTGCTTAATTATTCAGCAGAGATAATAAGTCAGCATGAGATGATAAAATCTCACTTGATAATTGAGTTAGATACCTAGGTAAGTATAATAGCAAATTTCACACTGCAGAGCAGCAGAAAATTAAAGCTTAGAATTTATTATTTGTGATAATGGAATAGAGGGAATGTATAACCTTGATATTAAAGGCCTCATGTTAATTGGAGTTTATTTTTTAGAGAAATTCAGATTTATTTAGAAGTGATTAAAGGTAACATCAACCCGTAAAAGTTGTATTGTTCACATAAAAGTAAATGTAAAAGCAATTTAGACCAATTTTGTGCTTACCCTGAGTTTTTCATAGCGGTCGCTCAGTGCTGCCACCTGGTGATCTCTGTGCCTTCCAACCAGTTTGCAGAGAGAGCAGATGAGCTGATCGTCAGTAACACAGTACATGTTCACCTTCTCCTCCTCATGCTCCAGGCACTGGAGCCCCCTGAGGTGGGAGTCTGGCATGGGCTCAATGAGCCGGTGGCCAGTGAACGGCTTCTTGTTTGGGTGCGTTGCTCTGAGGCACTCCTCGCAGTACGACACCTCACATGTAACACACGTTTTGACCGCATCCTGTGGCGGGTCCTGCTCGCAGAACTGGCACTGGACAGGTTCAGGGGGTGTTCCTGGGCTCGACATGGCGGCGCTGACTGGGACCAGCGCCAACCGGTTGCTCCCTTCCTCGCCGGGAGAGTTTGGCCCACTGTGGGGCGCAGGCAGTGGCAGTGGCAGTGGAACCCCAGCTGAAGATGAGGCCCGCTGAACTCTATCAATAATGTTCTGTAAGGTGACGTTTCTCTTAAGTCCTTCTAATCCACGCTCCGGACTCAGGGAAATGACATATCTACAGGTGGGGCACTGGAAGGCGCCGATGCTCTGAACAGATTCGTTGGTGGCGCAGTGGGAGATGAGGATGCGATGGGCGCAGCCAAAGCACAAGCTGTGGGCGCAGGGGAGCAGCAGCGGGTCTTCAAAGAGCTCCAGGCAGATTGGGCAGGTCAGCTCTGACTCCAGAGTGTCCATCCTGCTCAGAGGAGGCCAGGCGGGACCAGGCGCAGTGTCAGCGAAATCCAGAAGAGCCGCTCAGCTGTCTGCAGGCCAGAGACAGAGAGATAGATGGTGGAAGGCAGAAGGAGGGAGAAAAAGGGGAAAAGAAAGCACAGGGATTTGTGATTAAATGGTGTGAAACGGCTTACTTCTCACTGCTTTCTTGGGAGGACTTATATCTCAATGAAGCAGACCACTGAGTTGACTTAAAGAATAGCGGAGTGTTAAATGTTGGATTTTCTAAGTGTGTGTGGAAAGTGAGAATGAGGGACAATTGATATCTTCAAGGACTTAGAGATTTGTTTATAAAACTCTGTAGCTCTTTAAAACCAACAAGAATGATGCAGGAGTTACATATAGATTTTGAAAGAGAAAAAACACACCCAAAAAACAACCTCCAACTCACACAAAGCATACTTCCAAACCTGACACAAATTTCCAATGGCAACAAAACAAAGAAAGAAGAATATTGGGCACCCTCCACTCTTATGGAAAACCTTAACACACACTGACAATACACATGCTATCATTATTTTTTTCACTGAAAGAAAACACCAGAGAGAAGAGAAATATTGACAACCCAGAGAAAATGGAACAGAAGCTGTGCTGACTGTCGCTGAAGGCCATGTACGTTAATGTTACAAGGGACAAGTTTGTTTTTATCTGAACTCTACCAAGAAAGTCCTGATGAGAAAGTAGACCTAATTGATGGCTGTTACTCCAAAAGGATTTGCAAATATTTGCTCTCTGTAAATAATTCTCTCTTTGCATCCCAACACAAGATTCACTATTTAAATAAAAATACCAAAAAACATTCATAGAGTGACCCACAACACCACAGCTCCACCTGGTGGAGAGGTTTTCAGCCCTGACGTTGCTTAATTAAAATAGCACTTGCGTCATTAGATAACTTATTTTTTTTGCGGTATAATAATGGTATAACTGATAGTAGTTTTGAGCACTCAGCACTGTGTGGTGGTGTTTTGATATGAGGTGCAGCAGTGGCAGCTGCAGGCACAGCTGTAGTCAATTGGTAATTAGTGCACATGTCCATTTATCCCCCTGCAGAGATGCCAAGTCTCGATTTTTGTCTGACCCCGAGTGCAGAAACGCATCTCTCTATAGAACCGGAGGCTGCGGTTTATTTAGTTTGTGTTCGCTTGCAGTTTGATTTGAAAGTTTGATTGTGCCTCAGAGGGAAACCCACACATTCACAAGCGACTTCAATCTATTTAAATCAACACCCAGTAGTCAGTATCTGAGCTCTGCAGATATTAAACGGATTCTGTCTGCTGTTTTGTTAATTATTTTAGTTGAAACTGTGCAGAAATGTTGCATTTTCTGCGATTAGTACATCAGTGAGACGATACATCTTGATGACTTCATTTCCAATCAGTCTTGTCTGCCTGTCCAAAACTTTTAGCTGTCTCTGACTCAGAGTTAGAAACTCAGCGCAGCATTTTTTAACTTAGCCAGCGGGCTGTTAATAATGTAAGTTAGTTTGTGGCAGCAAACTGCTGAAAAAATCTCTTACCACCAAAAAACTTTTCCAGATTGCATGACAACTATACAAAGCCTGAAGGGACATGAAGTAATTATAGCATGAGGGAAATAGATAGATAGATGCATAAGCAAATGAAATCAATTGAAAATAACACATATTTTGTGTGCATATATTCAAGGAAAAGCAACAACCATAGTGGACATAAGTGGACATACACATTCATGCAAACTGAAGCTATATATTGTCAAATTATAAGTAGTAAAACATGTACAAATCATGAAAACGACACAAAAACAAACAATGCTCCTGAATGATATTCATGCATGTCTGATGCAGGACACAGTGTGGTATATTCAGCAGATGTCACTGTTTGCTGAGCTTAGGCCTCATGTGCATGTGAGTGGACCACCACACTCTGCCTCCTCCTCCTATTCTCCATCTTTATGCATGGCTTGCTTTCATCCTCTCCACTGCAGATAAACTAAAGTCGCCCACGATATCCGAGGCCAGATAATATTCATTTGCTCGCGCCGATGAGCTGCTGGATCAGAAAGTGGATAGAAGGAAAAAAGATTTATTCTAAAAAACTGATGTGAGTCAGCAACTTTGATCTCTTATTTCCAAATCAGAAAGGAAAGGCCACATTCTGAAATGAGGCAAATATGGGAGGATAAGGAGGGAGAAGAGGACAGAAATTGAGTGGGAGAGATGGAAGTGATTCAGCAATCACACGCTTCAAATGAAATGAAATGTGTTTGGAGGGACTGTAAACACAACAAATCCTCAGAGACACACTCGCATACACTTAAACTTGTCCATACACGTGGGTACACACTCAGAAACACACAGCAGTTTCTCTAAAGCACCAAAGAGCCTCTCTTTTCTGTTTATATTTCCAGATATTTTGTTAGTGAGGACTGAAGCATTTTGACAGTCAAGTAAAACATGGATCGCTCAAAGAATTCAGTAAATCCTGATGCTCTTGGACTTTTTGTACAATTTGTTCAAAGCATATAGACAACAGAGCCCCCCCGTCATGGTTGTGCCTGTACACAAGAGACAAAAACGTAAACCCACACAGAAAACAGCTCTGTAGTGGAGGGACCAACTCCATAGGGAACCTTGAAGCAGTGTGTGATTAATCATCAGGAACAAAGATGTCACATGTCTTTGTAATTTGGTACTGAGGCATTCAGGTATGGAGCCAAGAAAACACAAAAGATTGTGCTGAAATGATGATAAATGGAATTGAATGTGCCTAAAAGCTAGAGGAATCAATATTTCCCATACAAACAAGGGATCTAATGGTGATGTATAATGTAAAAGGGGTTGCTAATCACTACAAACTGCTGGTATTATCACCTAGAAGATGGTCCAGTCAAAGGAGAGACTTATGTTTGTTGAGTGGACAGAAACACAACTGCTCATGAATGTTAATGTGAGAGTGTGTTTATTGGATGTGTGATTTCCAAGAAGTCCTCAAAAGCAGGGAATTTATTAAAAAGGCCTTCATTGGTCTTTAAATGTCCGGACTCTTTAATGCGAAGACATCAGAAATTGTTGTTTTCTAAAGTTGCCTTGGAACATCTTCCAATAATTGGAACATATAGAACAACCAATAGTCCTATGTTGTACTGTAGACCACATGGTGGAAGTGCATATCCAAATAACAGATTTTGTAGCATGGCTTAAATTGGTAGAAGGCCATGCACACAGGGCGTGGTGTACTTTGGGCAAAATGTTTTTCCATCTCAGCCCTATGGCAATCAGTGCACTGGAATCATGTGAAGTGGAACACAAACTGTCAATAAAGCCCACCAGTGATTGCCAGGAACTGCTTTGCTCTCCCATTGATTTTCCATGGAGTGTTGGCATGTACCCAGGGGGCAGCGCTTCCATTGGCATAAATGCCACTGAGCACTTTGCTCAAAGTTCACAGTATTTGACCTTTGACCTAGTTTGCAGCTGACCTCTCAAGTGCAACCAGGTAGATAATAGCTCGGGATGTAGCGATAAAGAAACAATGAAAGAAACAGAATCCTTTGTGTTTCAGAATTTCAGAAACTTTACAAACTTGTTTTAAAAACACACAACCCCCAGGATCCCAACAGGAAAAGTAATGCCAGACTGTGTCCCATTTCACGTTAGATACAGAAGTAGTTTTTCCTAACCCTATTTCTTTTCTTTAAGCACCGAAAAAGCATCCCTTCATTAAGTCCCACTCAGTCTACTGACAGTAAATCTGAAAACTGTTCAAACTGAGCAGAAACTAAAGTTAATGTTTCTTTATGGAACACCTGGATTCAATTAAAACAGGTTTAATATGTCTATAATCTTATATGGCTAATATCCTTTTTAACACACAAACATCTCTTTTACCTTGGAAAGTCCTGCTCCACAGTGCTCTGATTGTATAAGACCCAGTGTTTGCAGTTAAATTCTTTTTTTCTTTTCAAACCAGTGTCTAAAGCCTGATCGTATAAATGAGGAAATGAATCTTTATTAAAACCAGAAAGAAATGCAGGCTGTGCGGTGCACATTTAGCGTTTTAAAAACTGAATGGTGGTGTGTTAATAATTCAGGTTTGAAATTAATGCAGTCCATCTTGGTGCGCAGCTGACAGCCAGGTAACATAAACAGCAGACAGCATTTTATAGAATATCGAGGGGGAAAAAAAAGTTCCTGACAAAGCAGGCAAAGTTTGACATTGACAGAGCTGTGACAGGGAACTGCTTGACAGGAGGGGGGACCTGCAGGCACTAAAGGATAAAGAGAATAAATCCATCTTATTCTAACAAATACAAACACAAACAGAAAGTTGACATAGTCACAGAAATCCAAACTGGCAGGTGAGACAGGGTGAAATGCCTCTCAGCACACCATAGGTGACACTGTTGAACCGTGCATGGAGGTGACAAAGCACAAAGGGGATGAGGAGGACGAAAGAGGAGCACAGGAATGAACGAGAAGTGCAATGTGAAAGGGGCATTCAGACTGGAGGAGGAAATCAAATCCAGGCGAGGTTGTTTATTTTTCCCACCATCACTTTGTGCCTCATGAGTGTCAGAGCTGCCACTGTGTGTGAAAGGCTCTTCTTTTGTGCTGGGACCACTGAAACGTCAGTACCAATACTCTTCAGTGGGGGGCAATACAAAGCTGAGAGAGCAGAGGAATCATCCGCTGTCTTCTCCTCCTTTATTCCCTGCAACACATGATACTTCTCCCTAGATTTCATGCTTCACATACTCAATTAACATTATGTCCTAAATACAACTCGATATGTTCTAAAAGACGCTACACGCATTCTGTTTGTATTTTCTCCCTATTTCCTCTTCATAGTTGGCATCTTTAAAAAAAATACACACAGTTACTATGGTAACACTGGTTCTATATTAAAGCCACTCTAAAGCAAATTGAACATACTCCACATTGGTGCCAAGCATTTTCAAAAGCTTTGTATTTTTAGTTTGCTTTATGCAACTTGAACTCTCCTATCATGGTAACACTCATATTCATATTACTGCATGTTTTGCCATCATTTTCTTGTCCTTTTTATCCAATTTTCAGATTTATGTCCAGGACATATATGCAAATTAATGCATATTTAATGACCTTACACATGGTTTTAATCCATACAAAAAGTAACAGAAAGCTTGTAAACTGATGGATGTTTTATGGTGATATCTACATGTCTCCCCTTAACATGAACATTTTCTGACATTGTATATACCAAAGACTCATTAAGTAATTGGTAATTCACAGTTACAGCCCTAGTTTGTTCACTTATAGGATGTATCACAAGCATATTCACAACTTGCTCTATTTCTTCACTCATCAAACCAGTTCAGGATGCACACAGTGAAAGCTAACATTAACAATCCTGTCTTGCTTTTTAATTAAAGTGGGGAAGTTCACGCTGCAGTATGCCAAACCAATGCCACCCTAGATAGTGATAAATTTGCAAACTCATCCCAATAGCCTTCTCTTCTGTGATATTGAAGGGACAGTTCAGATTTACTGAAGCGGTACTTATCCATGGATTGGCATGTATCCAGTTTGGAGAAACCAAAGAACACAGGAGCTTACAAGTACTGCTGTGAATACGAATACATATTTAAGCTATTCAGCGTCTTTTCACTGCTTTAACTTGCTGTCAGTTGTTCTTCAGAAGAAGTGTTCTTCAAGGTAAAATCACTGTTTTTGTCAAGGGAGTCTGGTGGCTTTGAAGAGAGCACAGATGGATACAATGGCTGCCGTTCCTTCCAAGACAGAACTGTCTGATTGGGAAATAAAGTAAATGTTCTAAATATAGCATCTGTTAGACATGGATTAGTATAAATAATTTACCTCAAACATCCAACTTCAAGTGCAAGATAAGATAAGATTTTTTTTATTCCATGGCTTGAATCATGCAGACTTTTTTGCCTGGTACATGCAGCTTTATCCTCTGTCTCTAAGCATAATATCATATATGTAGCACTCTACAAGTTGCATGTATAGGATGTATTAAAAGTCAGCTGGAGACAAATAATCTGAGGCCTGTTTCCCTTGATCACATAAGAAACCATGTCATCTACTTTTGACAGTACTTTAACTTGACATTAAAAATCTGCCACCACACTGTGAAACATGTAATCCCTGTTCCTTCCCCCCTACAGATAAGAAAATAATATCTGACAGATGTCATAAGCTTAGGTGTGTGTTAGAGGATCTGTGGTAGATGCTCCTCCTTTCAGAAAGAATCAGATTCCCGTATCATCTTCTTCTTTCTATTCCTGGCATTGCTCGGCTTCTCTCCTGTTACAGGACCGTGTAACTGAAGTCCACAATGCTACATTTCTATTTTGAGAGTTACAAATGTCATTGCCCTGATGCTTTCGCAAATGTATGGCGTTTTATTTTAAAACCTTGAACCATAAATGTCAGAGAATAACCTTTTGCAAAAGAGCTTTTTGTTTTTTACTAAAGAATGTCTTCTGTCCCTGTGGAAAACAAATAAGCACCACATCTATGAGAAATAATGAAGCACTTAAATTAAACTTCAACTTTTCATGTCTCTTCCTGTTTATATTTGGGCAGACTCCCATTAGTCTGCACTCGACTTGTAAATCTTTCATTGACTTTGAGTCCAAGGAGGTTGCGGCTCTCCCTTCCACTCACAGTTTAAGCCGTTAAAATTTTCATAGGAGCTCTTTCTATCCATTTTCTAAAAACTCATTCGACAAGAACATGCAGAGAAAAACACAGGCTGTGTTTTTGAAATGGGGAAGGAATGTGAGGTTGCTGCGGCTCTCCGCCCGCTCCTCATGCTGATGCACTGTTAATATTTGTTAATTATTGTGGCTCTACCCACAGTTTCTTCTTCCAATGTTTCAACAATAAAATCTTTTATAGATTGTCCTCTTTAAACTCAGCTTCAGGGAGATTTTATTTCACTTTTCAGCAAAATGAATATTTCAGCGACGCCATCGCTTGACAAATTGAGCTGAAAAGTTCCACTCCTTCGTTGCAGTGGAGAGAGATTCCATTTCCAGATCACTCCCAGTAAATGACACAAAATCACGTCGAAAAGAAATAATACCAAGCAGCCAAAAGCTATTAAACTCCCTCAGAAAACACATTTGGCTGGGCGGAGGGGGTCCGTTTGGTGAGTTGACGTGAGCGGCTGTGGCAGTCTACGGAGCAGAACCGAGAAGTAGGTCATCCCCATTGACCTGGCTCACACAATCAGCATACACTCTGTGTGTGTGTCACTGTATGATTGTGCTGTTCCAGTTCTCTCTTAACTCACAGGAGGCAGAAAATAGCAAACACACAGCGAAATGTTGGAACCGAGCGAAAGAGGGCAAAGCATCTGAAGCTGCGCATAAACATGATAATAGCGGCCTGTCAGATTCTGTAACGCTGCAGTTTGTGACCAGAAAACCCGCTATGGTCGTAATGTGACGTCTTGTTATGACATGTGTTCCCAGTGGGAATGCAGCTGATGACGACCACTTTAAAATACTTTTCCACTGCATACAAAGTGTAAATCTATGGATGTGTAAAGTCAAGTGAAAAAGTGCTGAAATTAAGAAAAAGAATTGTTTTTTTATCCTATGAATTGAAAAAAAAAATTAATTCCATAGTGATCTTTTGAAAGATCTGCTTTTCTAGATGAGTGAGATAATGTCTGAAAATATTGAAATAATGATCTCTTTTTATTCTTATAATTAAATTATTTAAGAAGAACAGAATTTGTCTTTTCCATGAAATCTCTTCGTAACTCGTAAAGATAATTATCTTCTTAATTCAGAAAAACAAGGCAAACCTCCTTTTTATTTCTCTCCAGTGAATGTGTTATTCTTCAGTTAAAACCTGCCCAGAAACATCATCTCCTTTCACTGTCAGGACATGCACAGAAAGAACTCCTGCTCAATTATTCACATTTTATGAAAAAGGCATAAATTATTGACACTAAGTGTGAATTATAAAACACAACCTCTACCTTTTTTGTGTGTTTTTCCTTTTATTTGAACCTCCCCTTTTTCATATTTTACAACATCTAAACCTTTTGACACCTTGTTTACCTCAGATCTGTCGAAGAATTTTAAAGACCGCTCCCCCCGCTCCCCAACCGCTTATGGGATTTGCGTTTCAGAAAAAAATCTAATCTGCTTTCATAGCAGCGGCGGATCGTGCTCGATGGGAGATTAACCCTCGACCTCACGGACTTGTCGAGAACAGGGTGTCTTTTCAGGGTCATGGTTTCCACGCCAAGGTCAAAGCATATTTCCTCTGCAAATTGATTTTTTTGCAATATCATCACCCTCCATACAGTGTGAAGGGGCAGCCATGTGGAAAGAGTGCTGATCTGCTCCCCTGCCATGTGCAGCAAGTCAAAATATTATTCTACAGCGTTTCCTTGCAAAATATTTGTCTTGGGTGCTGCTTGGAGGAAGTATGTGATAAATCTTGCAGTGTAAGTGCTGTAAGAAATTCATTTCATTAGTCCACAGCATACTGGCTTGCAGGTGTCGGTGCTGAAAGTCCAATTAAGACAAACTTTGATGATGCCTAAAGCTAAAGAAGTCCACTTTTAGACTGCTGATAAAAAGCTTGCAGCTTTTTAGATGTCAAATTCAAAGGAAAATTCCAGAATCTCTCTCATCTCCTCACATCCCTGCTTCTCCACTTCCTTCTCTCCCCAGTGCAGGACATTCTCTGGTTTGTTAGCAAGAGCACATAAAGTCTTTGTCTGATTCCAGACACCCTGCCATGTTGATCCCTAATCCGCTTCCTACCACACTGGCTGTGACCAATCAGGGCCTTTCATGTTCCGAAGCGGTCAGTCACACCTAACAGGATTGGCTGGTCGTAGTCTGGGATGCCGAGGCTATATTAGTGATTATGATAAAGGGTGACATTTGTGATTGTGTGTGTGGCAGGGTCTGTCTGGATTCTTGCTTGTGTGACCCAGATTGTGCAAAGTGCCGCATGTGAAATTAGATGTGATGTTTGGGGGGCAGAGATTATACAGTAGGGGACAAAAACAAGCCTGGTGTTGTCAAGTCAAGGACATATTTGATCTGGGTGAACGATCTTCGCACTCACGCAGAATACAGGATGGAAAGAAAGCTGAGCGTTTGTTTGAATAAAGTGCTGAGGTGGTGGATTTTTCTGCTGCACTTCAACAGTTCAAAGTCACAGTTATTGTGTCAGATAGAGAAAGCCAAACATGATGTGCTTCAAGGCCGATAATTTCACTTCTCTGCCTCTTAGTTGTAGCAAAAATCTCATCAACTATTTGGTTTCTGTCTTCATTGAATCTTATGGCTACGGAAAGGATAGAAGGTGCCACCTGGGATGATTCAGACGTGCTGCATTTCCTTTTAAGAAACTACAAATTTAGTTAATGCCTTCCTCCATGATCACAAATATTCTATAATGTGCAAATGTTGCCTCAAATGTATGTGCTGAGGATCCCCTGGCGCAGATGAAAGTGATTAAATAGTGGTTATTCCCCAAAGTGCTAAATTATCATCGCAACTTTGATTGGATAATGAAATGTTTTCAGCGTGAAAGCGGCCCCAGAGAGCTGGCAGATGAGGTAAGCTAGTTTATGCATGTATGAACAGAGCACTAGTGGGATAAATAGACAGCATGCAGTACTGCCACGGCCCGTACAGTGCAGCTGCAAAGTGGAGTCATGTGACACTGGCAGAGTTACTCACTTCTGAATTATTCAAGTGCACACTGCAAAAAATATCCCTATTATTAAGACACATTTGCTGAACTTGAGGCCTGAAACGGATGTTCTTAAAACATCTGAGGATTCTGATATTTAGATTGTGCTCAAGGAGTTGGCTTAAAAATTGTCTCTGCACATGTGACCCCAGTTTAACCTGAGCACGCCTCCAGTGACCCTGATCATCGAGCACCTTGTGTGCCAACATATTGACGGCTTTGGAATATGCTTGCAATTACACAAGCTTTTGAAGAGTGCATTTTTTCATTATGAACAATGACGTTTCAGAGCAAAGTGAGACTTGACATGATCCGTGTTTACATTGAATCTGAAAGGAGGGAATGCAGGAAAAAAGACCATGTTGATACTGAAATCCCGAGGCCCCTTGAGTGGCAGATATTCCAAAAATGATGTGATCTGACTTTTTAACATCTGTTGGTCTGCAGCAGATTAACCATTATCCTTGATGCATATCAGGTAACCGCAGCACATCTTCAAACTCACAATGTGCAGAGGAAAATAGCTCAAACAGAACCGTGTCTGACACCTGTGAAAGGTGTTTTATCAGGCAGCACTCTCAAAGAATCAGCGATTATTTTGCTTTTGAAGGAAAAGCTGTAAAAAGGCATGAAAAAAATGAAAAAAGGAAGTGAGTTTTTCTATGGTCACTTTATGACTGTTTTATATGCAGTGCAGTGAGTTCTGCAAGTTATGAGACTGCAGGATTACTGCAGCACAATGGAGCTTCTTTGCACGGTATGCACAAAAAGAAACAATAACATGAATAACTGTTATTGCGTATTAAAACCTTTACTATTTTTTTTCTAAAATTTGACATGCATGCAAAATGGATGAAATGATCAATTATTTATAGTCCAATGTTAAGTTTTAGGCAAAGTTCTGCCTACAGGAGAGGCTTCTGACAACAGTGAAAAAAGTTTGAGGAACCACTTATCCTCGCCACAGGACTGCACAAGCTGCCAAGTCTCACTGAACCGATTGTACTCATTGTCTCAAGTTTCCATGGCAACATTGCACTCTCATCTTATTCGGTTGGCGATTAAAGAACGCACTGGGTTGAATAAAATGAACTTAACTGGAGTGGAAGTAGGGGGAAGATGAGTGAAAAAAAGTCTGTCTTTGTCCTTTATGAAGGATGTTTAGATAGCAATTAGCGGCTTGCCCCTCGAGCGTCTGAAGTGGTGACGCTTTGAAGATTAAATTAACCAATTAGGGAACGATAAGAGTCTCACAAGTTATAGCTTCTCATTTTATCATGTTAGCTAGACACCGGTGAGAATATTCAGGGGCAGACGTAGGTGGCTAATGCTATCAGCAGTAAACAATAGTTTCTTCCTTGTGATTAGAGCACTCAAGCAACAAGAGTCCCTCCTACCAGGCTTAAACAAACTGACACATGTGCCCCACGCAGGAAAAGAAATGACAATACCGCCTCCGCTATATTTGTCTACATGGTTCCCACAGTCAATCTTCAGGTCGGAAAACCAAAAAAACAAAACAAAAACAGAAGGATCTGAGAGCTAAGATGCTTTCTCAAGCACGCCCAGGCTGACAATGCCACTGAAACGTGTTGAGGGGAAACAGGAAAAGAAACCACAACAATACTATTGTGACTATATTTGTCTGCATCATGACAACGTGGACGCAAGCTTTCTGTGCTTCCTTGACAGTATTTGTCAAAATAAATATGGGAAATGGCAAACTATGGTTGAAAATGATCTGCATAATCACTGTAGGTCTAATCTGAAAATAGTATAATATTAATATGTATAATTAATAAAACAATTTTAATTCATTAATATGTATTCTAAATTAGGAATTATTTGCTTCAGTCAAAGCTAAATGCATAATTCGTGAACATTCTGAACCTCAAGCAGTTTTAGTCATATTTTACTCACTGTGGCCTCATTTTTCACTGTGAAATAAAAGTTCTGCACCTTCATTGAGTATTTGTCACGTGACTCCTCAGCTCAGGGAAGTCATTCAGCACTTCACAGTTATGCTACTGAGCAGAATTATAAATGAGTCATAGAATATAACGATTTTCATGAAAAGTCACATTTGGTCAAATTTGGTTACTTTTTCTGACATAAGTGGTCACCAAACATGTTCCATTCAAAGGCCATTTGGACAAACTGTGTCTTTGGTGGGAAAGCGTGCTCTTCCAAGCAGCCGGCTGGTTTTTGTGGGGATCACAGGGTTAAACTGGTACGCTAAACTGCCGTTGCACAACTTCCCTGAGTTTTCCATTGTTTCACAGATCAAACACAGAACCTGGATTTCCTTGATCCCCTTGACCCTGTAGCAGGTGAGAAGGATCAGTAGTAGCACAGAGCCTGTGGCAGCCAGCTGTCACACACACGCTTCAGCACATATGCACACACACATGCACAGATACTGTACATACTAAACACGCCTCAGTGCACCGGAGATGCTGTGAAACCGAATAATCTGACCTCTGGGAGGCTCATTAAATGCACAATGACGGAGTTGCACATGAAGAAAATAAAGTAGAATGGAAAGCATGAATTCATGTGGATGAGCTGCATAATCATGACAGTGTGTTACATTAAAAAACACGAAATGACTGAAAAAAGTGCTATCCAGCTAAATGTGTTACCTCCCCTCTAGCTGTTGAATTAAAACTGTCAGACTTCCTCACTTTAAGTGCAAAAAAGACCATTCGAGACCTTTTTTAAGCCACTCATATTCACACGCACACACGCACACACACACACACACTTACACAGCACTCAAGTACACACACATTTTAAGCATCCCTCAAGGCACTGTCTCCTGTCTTTATGTATCTTGGGCTTCAAGCAACCACCAAAACACAGTGGCTTTCTGAAATTGGGTCACACAAAACAGACTCCCACATGCGACTTAACCCCACCCACACACACGTACACACACGCAATTAAATGTGTTTTTGGGTCAGTATTCAAAAGTATCACAGTCAGCACCTGTGAAATCTTTTCAGGGCCAAATTAAAAATATACAAAGCCAAATTTCAGCTCTAATATTCGAGTAATTCTGCTTTTGCTAAAGTTGACTGCACATTTAAGGAGCTGAACATGGAAAAAATAACACACAATTAAAGTTTTTCTGGAGCCGAAGTTGCTTGGAACTCTAATCCTGACATGTTTAAACCAATCTGAATCAAACAACTCATTTATAATCGTATATAAGATGATGACACCCTGTGGGAAATGTAAATTCAGTTTGTACAAAGTTCCTTTTAGACCGTGATACAGATGGCTCCACATCACTCATTGGCTGAGTCCCGAAGCCACTGCTCTATCATTATCATTCCAGCAATGCTGGCACTCAACGCTTCCACTCCTCATTTCCACTGAGAATAATTCTGAGCCAGGATGGAGGGTGAAAGCATGCGGGAATCCCCCAGGGACTCGCAGAGTTAACTAAACTCGGAGAAACACAAACTCCCACAGAGACAGGCCCCTCAAACGGTGTGCACAAGAACACAAAACAAGCTCCTCACTCCTCCTTCTCTTCCTCCGCCTCTTACCTTCCACATGATTAAAATCCCATCATCCACAAACAAAGTGAAAAAGAGAGGAAGAGAGAGAGGTGAGGGGAGAATGGAGGCTATCTTTGGCTCTCTCTCTCCTCTGTGGGATGCAGTAAGAGCAGAAGCAGCGGCGAGCGGCGAACTTGGGAGTCAGTGAGGATGTGGATATGTCTCCGTGGCTGTGTCATCACCTCTCATGACATGTTTCCTCCCCTGCCTGTGTAAGCCTTTCCATCCTGACCCGGCACAGTGAGAGAGAGAGAGAGAGAGAGGGAGAGAGCCGGGACAAACTAGTGCACCGCCCCCCTCTCTCTCTCCCCTCCCCTCCTCCTCTCTGTCCATCCCTCCCTCTCTTGTTCCCTGTATTCAAATCTGCCAGTGGGCTGCCCTGCTCTTAAGTAGGCCAATCACTGAACCACTGGGGGTGGAGTCTGGGCCGGCTGTGTGCAAGTGTTGAGTTTGCAGTCAGATGCGTCATAAAGGCATTCTGTGAGTGTGTCTGGATACTTGCCCTTGATTGCATGCAAACTCATATGTGACATGTTAGTGGACACATGCAGGCAGTCTGAAGCTCAGTTACATCTAACTTTACATGAAAGGACTTAACTCTGACCCTTTTACAGTGTATTCTCAAATTTGCCCCGATTGAAAGGAGTGTGTCTAGCAAATATACTGTTTCTGGGGGGAAAAAAAAAAAAAAAATCTTCCATCCATCTAAATGGACATTGATGCAAACCAAATGGCCAAAAATGAAGACTGAAAGTAGCACTTCATTGCAATGTGAGAGAAAACAACATTTATGTCCGTACCTTCATCAAACTTAATCTAATCTCTAGTTTGATAAGGGCCGCCATTTGTTAATTAACTGCATATTAAACTCCATCTGTCTCTAATTTTGCATCCATGACATGTCCTCCATAGCAGTTCAACCTCTGCAGTTTTTAATGTCTCTCTGCTGTCTCTCCCTCTACCTTGAAACTTCAGCTGTTTTGGCCGCTCCTCATGAAAACAGCCCCCTTTTTTATGTGTCCCACAAGTAAAGCAGCTTAAATTAATCCCTAAAATGCAAGTCAGTCATTTACCCTCCCACAGAAGGAGCGCTGCCCACGCTATAACTGCAATCTTTGATCAGAAATCTGCAGCCGGCATCAGCTGTCTCATTCTAAACTATACCTCCCAGTCATGTCTGATTCAATGGGGTTGCTGCTCTTAGTTTTGCAAATTGTGCATAACAGAGGCAGCGTGAAGGCAAAAAAGACAAGATCATCAGCAGGAACCATTATTTGGAACTTTAAAGTCTGTGTGATGAGAAGGCTTTGCAACGGGCTGCTCATTGGTTTCTAGATCCCCAATAATCCCCAACATCTTGCCCTAGGGCAGTGAGTCCTAAAACATTGTGAAGCACTGTGGGTTTAATTCCGTCCCATATCCTAGACTGCAGGATCTTCCAGCCAGACGTGGCATTTTGGCCAAGAATTACGTTTTATGCATCAAATGGAGCCGTTTGTTTGAGTCTGATAAGTTCCAAAAAGCGTGTCCAAAAGTGAATGCACCACTGAAATGCCAAGCATTGACTGACATTTCAATTGGATAAAGTGTTGTGGAATTCCTTTATGGTCAGTTAACTGTGCTTTCACCTCTCCAGCTCTAAGATCTCAGATGGCAGTTGTTTACTTGAGTTTTAACACACAAATCTTCCTTGAAGAACAAAAAGCACTGATCATGGAGGTGTGTTATGTTACATTGGTCATTATCAGGGGTGCTGATGACATGTTGCATTAACAATGTAGCTTTTTTTCTTGGTGGTGGAAGGTTTGAACCCTGTGTGTGGTACGTGTCCATGTTCAGTCTTTGGATCTGTGTGCTGCTCTGGGAGTTGTGGCTTTGTGTTTCTGGCGGCTGGAATGGGATCAGTCGAGGTGAGGCTGCTGCTAAAGAATGTTCTTCTGGAAAAGCATGAGGAGTTTCCATCTTGGGTCAGTCTTCTGCAAGAGCAAGACCACAAACTTTCCAAGCACTCTTTTAGTTTCTCAAGACATAAAGCGTTCCCTCAGCACAGCAAAGAAGAAAATATATACATACATGATTTTCTCTTTTTTAATTCATACGACTAAGGATGAATATAGTTAAACATTGCAAGTCGTGTCCTCGGCCAGTGATTGAATGAGAAAAAGGCTTTGGATTGTGTGTTGGTCATAGATCACCTTAAAAAAGTTTTTTTTTTTTTTTTTTTTTAAATCCACCTGCAGGAAGACAGTTTTGGAGGCTGCAAGGCCAAACTTCTGTATTTGATCTATGCCAGAGTTTGGATAGAGATACTGCACAGTCCTTGCATTAGCAGGTTTCACTTACTTTCCCCCTTGGAGGTCATCCAATAGCACTCTTCAAAATTAAAGCACACAGATACAAGGCCTCTTCATTCATTCAAGTTTCTGCACAGGCGCAGCTGCTGGTGCTTTATCAGGCGTCCTCTACCTCACTGCTGCAAAGTCGAGTTTTTTTGTTTTTTTTTTAACCTTGAACTATATGTTCCTCAGTTTGCCCCTGGTGATATTTCGATTAAGCTCCAAATGACATTGTGGAAAACAGAGATGGAGGGTATTGAGTTCAGAATCCTTATTTGCAAGGCACATTTGACATGTAACTCTTTAGGTTGATTTTGCTCTGTAAAAAACATCCAGTGAAGGTTTTGTGTATCTGCAGTTGTGTGACAGACTTTGTTCATATTCTTTCTCTCCATTTAAAGTGACACCTCAATAAAATCATGACAGAAGATAAAAGAAGCTGGGACTTAAAAGCTGAACTACCAAAAGTGAAATCAACATCTTTAAACTTGGTTCTATGGTTTGCTTCACATTAACCGCTACATTCTTGTGAAATGCAGGCTGAAATCTCCTCTCCTGCCTTTGATTTCCAACCTTCCCATGACTTTGAATTTCGGAAAGCTGGGCTCCGCTGAGTTTAGAGAGGTCTTATTTTTAACAACCAGGAATGAGCGGAATGCTGCAGAGTCCGTCTCCTCTCTCGGGGTGAGACCATTATGGGGATAAAGCGCGACAGGGTTACGACCGAGACCTTTGCAGAGGGCACCAACACTGTGGGTAGTCTGGGATTTGTAGGATTTACATCACACATATGTGTGGATGGACACGTGACCAAAACATTATATGATCTTTTAAATGGGTCAACCTGGTGAATAATGATACATACTATATGTCATCCAACACTGCAAAGTTGATCCGATGAGCTCCATCAGCGTATTATCTTCCACAGGCATCTTTATGACTGGGATATACTGTGTTTTAAAACATCCAGTCATTGATCAAGAACTTGGACAGCACTTTATATATATATATATATATATATATATGCATTCATGCTGCATGACTCATGAGAGTCTGGAAGATATTTTATTTTGTATATTTGCTATGAAGTGTGGTCGTGTCTCTCTTTCCTCAAAAAAAAAAAATCCTTTTTTTTTTTTTGCCCTTTTAAAGGATCTTGGTCTTCACAGCTGTGGCCCCTTTGGAAAATGCCAAACACGTTTCCCCTCGAACTGACCTCTGGCCTTCTAAGTGAGTTCACATGTGGGCAGTAAAGTGCTGGTTTCAATCAGTGATGGAGAAGATGTACAGCTGGTCACAGCCAAGCAGAGACACAGCAGCACTAGGGAGAAGAATCTGTGTTCTGTTGAGACGCTGCTGTGTATTATCCGTCTCTGTCAGGTGATGTCAGTAAATAAACTGATGTAATCAGAGAAACTAATGCACAGAAAGCCCCTGAAAACAGATTTTAAGAGAGGAGGTGCGGGGGAGCAAGACAGACAGATTAAGAGATACAGAGGGAGAGGGGTGGGGAGTGCAGAGGAGATAAAGAAGTCTGGGTGATAAACATAAAATGTGGCTGCACTATTTCCTCTGAAGTAGATATTTTTTGTATGCAGTGTAGGTACAAAATTTAAGAGGGAAAGGGGAGAAGAAAATTGAAACAATCTGGGTGGCTGTAGATACAACCATAGACTGAAAAGAAATGAAAATGATGGCCACAGTCACTGTGTGTCACTGATGGGTTTGTGGACTCTGGTTTTGAAGCCCCTTCATAAAGTAGCCCTGCACTAAGAACTATGCTGCTTATGGAGTAAATCATCATACACTGAAGAAGCCTTGAAACTAGGGCCTGACTGATTTTTGATTTTTTG